>OZ020611.1:196651534-197251534 GCA_963971575.1 Liopterus haemorrhoidalis
CTTGCAATTATTTTTTCATTAATTATTAATTCAATTTAAACGACAATTAAACATAATTGCAAAATAAAAAGAATATTATGAGCCATGAATGTAAAATTAATTTTTTGCAAGCATTCTAACGTTATATTCTATCTTCCGGTAGTTAGCAATTATAAAAAGCATTTTACGCAATCTTGATTGACTTCTTAACACTTTTAAAAGTAGGGTATACATTTCCTACCGTCCGCACAATCTAAACAGGCGGTTACTATTAATTATATCTGTTCTGTTACACATTATTATTGGCATTGAAATGGTTAAATGACTCACTCGTTATACGTCACAAATTTTATACAATTGAGAGAATTATATGACTGTAAATGTTGAGTTATAGTTCACTGGAAACAGATAAATTTTAGAAATAATAACAATTAAATGAAGTTAGAAGAATTAAAATGAAATAAAACTAAAGAAATAAGTACAGTGTTATGGTCACCAGTGGGTAACATAAAATTAATCGACAAGCCATTAGTTGTTATGTTAGTTTGATTGTTGATGTTGATTGTTTGTAATTATTGATTTGTTGAAGTATTGTTTGATAACGGTTTGATATTCACACATATATCAATCACGAAATTTTGTTTTCTTTTAGCAGTGCATACATTGGGCCGCATCGCACGCCCCTCGATAGCGCACTAATCGCAGAAAAAAACCTCGTTACTGTATTTTAAATGAATGTGCATCCCAAAACCTGCGCCGCAAACATTGCACTTCAGCAAATACGGCCAGTATTATCAAAATGGGGGGGGGGGATATGGATCCGCTATACCTGCAATTTGTTCTCCATAGACAAACTTAAGGTGCCCAAATAAAATTCTGCGGGTAGACTCAAAATATGAAGTTACGACACTGTTTCAACAAAAAATATTTCTGCGGATACTACGATGAAACTCTAATAACACATTCGCAATTTTGCCTTAGCGTACGCGTACTAGCATGATTGATGTGTACTCAAAATCAAAAATGCTACAAACTGATGTACTAAAACGTAGAAATTAATATAAAAATTCAACCTCAATGGAGAATTGAAACCTCAACCATCAGATCTCGCGTCCAAGTCTCATACCAATGAGCTATGAAGGTATAAAAGAATGATGAAGATATTAATTGAAGGGAAAAGTGACTGCATCAAACATACAAAACGTAAGTCCATATATGAGAGTGATAAAAGAAAGCTCTTAAGGCGAAGATTAAAGCCGCATTCAGAGCTCTTTAAATTAACACGTTGTAGACTGTTCGTTGTCACCTTGTGAGTTATGTTTTTATTCATTCTTTTAACGTTCTACGTATCGTTCACAGTAGTTAGAAATGAATAGGTTACGAATAGTCCGACATCTGCGTGTCTTTAATCCAACTACATGGCTTCGTAAAATGTTTTCTATATATTATCGTTTTTATAATTCTGTCCTAGATTTTAACTAACAAAACCTAACCTAATTACCTAAATTGATCATATTTGCTGTCCGTCTTTGTAATTTTGAGCAAGATTTGTTAATGATGACATTTTGTTAGGTTACGTAAAGGCATACGATATCTACGGTGGCACTGATAGACTGAGATAGCCAATGTGTTCATAAGTCTGTATCATTAAAACAGCTTACAAGCTATAAGTTTAGAAAATTATCCACAATCGACAATCTACAACGTATTAAATTTAAAGGTCTGAATGGTTGCACATATTACCATATGATAAACTTGTTAGTGACAGTGAACAAAGTACAAGCCATAATTTACAGTCTATTGATTTAAGAGCTCGGAATGCGGCCAAAAAAAAGTAGTTTTTTAGAATTTTTTAATTTTAACACTATATTTTCCAAAAATGTATTAAAAAATTAAAAATAATAAACTAATAATCTTAAATAATTCTAAGTAATGTACATTGATCTAAACCGGAAACGTACGAGAGGAATTTTTGACCAGATTTTGTTTTTGACGAATATTGCAGTTTTAGTGTTTTTCACAAAATTTATTATTTTCTTAATTCATGGCTAAATTATGGCTAGTAAAATATTATTGATTTTTTTGTATTTATGGCTAAGGTAGTGTGGATCTTTATTTGAAATTAAAAACATAATAAAAAAAAAATTAATAGTTGAGGACCGAGTTCATGTATGTAGAGTCTAATGTTCAATAGGCTGTCTATTAGTATAGGTCGTGGTTCAACCTATTGTTTGAATTACTTCAGTTTTTTGTTTTTAATGTATCAAATAGGAATTAATCATTTATAGTAAAGAAATACTTATAAAACAAATAACACATTGTTATACTCTATCTCCGAAAGACTGATAGTAATATAATTTATTATTTATAAAAAGTTATTGTATTATCACACAGAAACGGTATAACAAAAGCGACAAAATATGAATAGTTCGAAACAATCGAGTGTGCCGCACATAGTATATGGGAATACGAACTAGAGTTAAACACAATAGGCCATAAAAATTTCACCATAAAATTTTGAGGAAAAATATGGTCACGGGGTGTGTTTAATGATATGATAAATATGGTCACAGGCGTGCGTTTAATAAAATGAGAAACAGTAATATAGAAATACACGAAACCAATTTAAATGTGTTTAAAATGTGCACGCCACTGGTAACTGCCTGAAAAAATGATTTATTATTATCAGGCTTTCAGAGAAAGAGTATAATAGTGAGAAATATGTTTCTGAAATTAAAAAAAAGCCATTTATCAATATATTTCTTATTAATTTAATGAAAACTTGAATACGAAGCAAATGCAGAAGATATTTAAAAAATTAAATGACTTAGAACACAAATAACGAATAAAAATGAAAAAAAAATAAATAAAAATAAATAATAAACTGTTGATTTTAAGGTGATTATAGCACAAATATTCTTAGACATCCAGCATTATTTGACTTCTTTCACTTATGAAATACCTACAAAATCCTGAAATGTGTGAAAATCACATTTCAAATAAATATATTTATTTTTTATATGAAAATATTCTTTACCTACAACGGATCTACATTCTAAAACGTCAAGACAGACCGGTTATAATGTCCTGCAAAATATTTGGTTCGGGAGATATTGTTTTATAATTACAAGTATAATTATAAGTTAAAATAGAGCAAGAAAAATCAGGTTAATAACAAGGTTTTTATGGTAATTTATAACTACTTAACCCAGTATTACATTTTTAAAATGGGTTTTCTCCATGCCAGTAAATTGATAAACGTAACTTTTATTTATTTATTTATTGAATTGGCGGCACAACAGGACAGTGTCCCAATAATAGTGCAACACTAATATACAAAGAAAATTAAAATGGTTCTACATATCAATTTTCGATTATCGTATTTATCAGAAATTTATGGGTAATAATAATTCAATAACTCTTATTCGTGCATAATTGTCAAAATGTGATGCATTTATGATTTTCCAAATATCACTTTTGATTAGTTCATAATCTGGCACAATAGCGCTGTTATCAGCGCGAAATTCAAATTCATTATACAAAATAAAAATAGCTGAAAAAACCTGTTAAGACTTCGTTCAACATAAGAAAAACACAGGGTACAATAAATAATGTAATCAATTCTGCGCGAGAGAACAGCTGATCACATTGATGTACATAAGGGTTTTAAACAATTGTTGTGGATACCAAACAAACAATATCATGAATTTCAAATACATTTTAGTATATGGTATACCTTGAAACGTACGAGAAATAAATAATAATAACGGAAATAAACAAACAACATCGCACAAGACGCATAGTCAAAAAAAAAATCAAAATAAGTTACGCCACTGAAATATGTTATACTAACTGTTGATAACGTAATGGGCGAAATTTAGTTTCTGCACATGGGAGCCGCTAACATCCGCCTGTGTTTTTCTTATGTTGAACGAAGTCTAAAGTGATTGAATTGATCAAGATCGCTTCAGAAAAATTCAAATGATATATCGTCTAAATCAGCGATTCCCAAACTGTGCGCCGCGGAATCCTGGAGCGCCGTGGCTGGGCTACAGGGGCGACACGAAAGCATTCCATTATTCATCCAGCTGCGTTAGTTAGACTAATATTTTGACTTGGGGCGCCGCGAAATCATTCCATTATTCTTCCAGCTGCGTTAGTTAGCCCGATGTTTTGACTTGGGGCGCCACGGAAAATTCTAATACATTCAGGGCGCCGGGAATCGAAAATTTTTGAGAACCACTGGTCTAGATAAACGGTTCTCAACGGAAACGGAGAGTGTAACAAGACATTTCGCATATTAGATTAAACTGAATATATATTCAAAAATTTTAGGATATTACGCGCCAGTTTTACATATTAATTAATATAGTTCATCTTTTTATACAATTTTATTGCGAGATCTATGACTTTATTAATCAAATATTCTAAATATATTAATTTTCTCTTATTTTTGCAAACTGGCAAAAATATTTAGCGGACCGGCGGTCGGCCAACAATGGTCTGGTTGCACGGTTTAGTCGACAGGGATTTGTGGCGAGTAGGACACTCATGAAAAAGACAATCGACCTAAGATAAACTGTACGAATCGATAAGAATGCAGTCCTGTAAGCTACGATTCCAACCGATTTGGACGGGGACAACGACCATAGAATCTTCGAGAGAAGATTAGTGAGTACAAGAAAGATAAAGAGAAAATCACTATCTAGACGCATTCTATCTATGTCGATCAGGAACTCAGTTCCGTTCAGTCGACTTCAAAGTAGAGTTAGATAAGTGACTGAGTTCGACATAGGTACTAAGTTAGTTGAATTCAGTGCATTTGGAAAGTGATTGTTTAAGTGACATTATAACACAATACGTGTGCAATTCCAAGAATTAAGTATTTCAATTAATATATCACACTAAAATTCGTCTTATATTTTGCAAGATTCAATTGATACAGCGACTAAGACCGAAAGATAATCTTCGTGTCTTCAATATGCAATTAAAGTACAAAGAAAAGCAACGCCTGGGCAACTTTGTATTATAAATTTTCTTTTATAAATAAAATTTTCTTTATCATCTAAAATTAGTAGTTCCATCCACGTGCATACGTGTTTATAAGCATAAAATCTAAAATAAATTTCATAATTAAAACTCAAGTTAACGTTTGAAACTTAATTTTCAACTCAATCACGTGTAATGGCTTATAAAATAGTATACATACATACAGATTGCAAAATAATGCCAGCAACGCCATCTGCAATTTGCACCACTTACCTGAAAAAGAAAACAAAACATCAGTATATAATTAATAGATTTTAAAAAAATATGGAAACTACAGTTTAATGGAAAATATTAATTCGTTGTTCATGAGGTATTGTTTTATAATTTAGGTTCAATTTAAAGGAAAATAAACATACAATCTGGCTTACATTGAAAGTAATAGCATCGAGTAATTCACTGAACAATTTCATGTAATAAAGTTATTAATCATGAAAAAATCTCTAAAATTATCTTTCAGAGAATAAGAGTAATTTTAAAGTTAGTGTATAACAGGGTCGGCTTGTTATTAAAGACTAGAAAGGATCAACCATACATCTCACCAATTGCTGTGATTTACAATTATTAATTTATTATATTAGGAATTGTATTACAGTAAATTAATTCTTAGATTTGAAAAAGTTGTTCTTAATTCGAATCCATGTAATAATGGGGAAAAAAGTCAGAAATACTGCTTACGGAGAAATACGGATTACTGCAACTAATATTTCAAGGCAAGGTATACGGTCGAAGAGGATCCAGGTCGACCTTATATATGAGAGAGCGGGGCATAACGGGCTCCCGGGGTATAACGAGCTCCCCTCTTTTTGGCTGTTAAAGCATGTCGCCATGTTTGGGTACCTTTCAATCACGTTCAGTACTTCTTTAGTGTCTTCTGAGAGTAGTTGTATGACTGAGAGCTGGCGTTTACATTTTGTAAATTGGTGAAACGTGTTTTATGCTGTGTTGATATATTTTTCACACACATCCAGACGTTGATTGTTCTAGTGCAGAGCATGTGGCAAGTAGACACATTGTTCTTGCGCTGGACAAGATGATAACGATGCGGAATGCACTCACGTGTGTTCATTCTGCGCCAGATTTTAGCTGATTGCCCATTATACCCAGCCCGTGCTCATTCTGCCCCGGCACCGGGGCAAAATGAGCACAAGGAAGCTTTTTTACCGACCGCTAACATATAAAAGGGAGGTATTGTGATCATACCGATTTTGACATTTCGAGATTTTGATGGATCTCCACGTTTTGAGGTCCCTACATAACGTTTTGAGTATTTTTGGCATGATGTCTGTCGGTCTGTCTGTCTGTCTGTCTGTCTATCTGTCTGTCTGTCCGTCCGTCCGTCCGTCCGTCCGTCTGTCTGTGTACAAAGCAAATTCGGCTGAAAGGATTTTTATGAAACTTCATATTTAAACTTCTGCCATCAATGGCACGAGTTGATCAACTTTTGGTGAAAAACGGTTGACTAAAAATGGGAGTTTACTCGTATCGATTTTAAGAGTTTTGTGAATATTTCACAACAGAAAAATATTTCGAAAAAAATTATTGAACAAAAGTTGCTATAAAAGCAATAATTAATAACTTTTATTTGAGACGTTTTTTGATAAAACGAAAAATTTCGAATAATTTTTGTAAAATTTTTCGAAATTTTTCAAAATTCTCAATTTTTTCATACTTATATGTAACGTTTCCATGGTCATGATAAATAATATCTCTGTTACAAAATATTAGGCCAAGTTATTTCTACTCTGCTGCTAGAATGTAATTTATATAAGTACTTTATGATGGCGGTCGGACCTGCGATGGCTACAGCTGATTTTTTTTATAACGTCATAACATAAAGTTTTTTTACTGTCTGTAATAATTAAACAATAAATCATCTTACGAATAAAAGTATTTCGAATTTTATTAAATTTATTTATTAAGATTTTATTAAAGATAATCCTTAAGATGCCCGTTATACCCCGGCTTCCCCTATCTTGGTTGCAGTATCTGCGCCAATAGTTTTCAGCTACCTTAATAGATCTTTTTCGAGCAGCTGTAGATAAAGTGAAAATTACCAATACGATAGTCAACATCCGAACCGGATATGCACTATAAGAAGAAGAATTCGATGTCATAAACCATTTCTCTGGTAACTAATCGGAGCATGAAAATCAAATATTGTTATTCTCAATCTTGAATGCGCTGCATTCTGGAATTATCTGTCAAAATCTGTCAAATATCCCGCTTTACAGGGATTATTCCCATTTCAGTCCTCAAATCCCGGCGCCGGATTTGACTTACTTATATCGTTTTTATGAACAAAATCCGACAGTAAAAATAAACATGAATTTATGTTTCCTTCTAGTACATTTTCAAGTGAATCGCTATTTTTTATTCAAATAATTAGCAAATTTAAATTATTATTTTTAGTTCGACAATTGAAATACATGATTTATATCTTGGAATGAGTATCAGAGAGCATAAATAACCAAGATCCGTGTACAATAAATCTAATCATCGGGGCTGAATCTGAAGACACCGATGAACAATGCGGATACATGGTAAACGTCCCGAAGGTCACACTACAAACGAAATGCACATCTGAATCGAATCAATTAAAATCAATGAAAGAAGTCACGGATTCCATATTACCTGTTCAATAAATGATTTGTTGGTAGACGTTCAGATAACGACAAAACTGTTACAAGATACTCTTAAATTATTCCTGAATGAACATCCTCTTTACTTCAATATGTGTTTCTTAAAAATTAAACGTACATTTCAATTGCCTTATCATCACTGGTACAATTATACCAGAAACCTCCATGTCCAAAAAGCTGTAATCTTTTTGGATTGCAGCGCCAAGGTGACAAAATCGAAACGAATCTAATAGGCAACAACAACCTTTTGATGTATTGCTATTTGGCATTTAGAAGAAATTTTATTATATTTTTATGTCTTGATTTGTGTTTTCTTATATTTTATTTTCACTAATAATAAAAATGCTATGCTCTGTATAACGGTGAGAAGTAAAATACCAAATCAACAGACACAACTAACCGATGTCCTTTTAACGGTATTTACCATGAAATGGAAATGGGCAGTCCATTTAGCTAGAACAACAGATGAACCAAACGGATGCACGAGTGAAGACCATGTACAGATAAACGTAGCCGTGGAAGACCTCCCATTCGCTGTGCTGATAACCTAAAGCAGGGATGGCAATGGTGCCAATATTGTTACATAAAAAAAATATATTAGCACGCATTGACGATTTGAAAACGAAATTATTTTTATTGGAATCAACAACGTTGAAATTATCCAAAGAATATGCCAATCTTAAAGAAAAGGAAAGAGGAACGAGCATAAATTCTTTATCGTACAAAATATTATAGAGACAAAGGTTAAGAAGAAAGAAATCCTGAAAGCGCAAATAGCTATCGTTTTTGTACGCCAAAATTCTTATCTAAGAGGTCCTGGAAGACGAAAAATGATTACCTGGCTCGGTAACCTAAGGTAGTGGTTTAGCGCTACCCCTAAAGCGTAACTATAAACTAGCTGTAAAAACCCAAGAAAATTGGAAATTTTTCAAGAAGGCCTATATCCAGCAATGGTTTCGAACGGCTGAAGGGTGATGAATAATTAAAACAGCTTTTCATTGTCTTGAAAGATGTCGATTCACTACCAATTAGCCTAGTTCAATACAATACCGCCAGATAGAGCTTCTTATGACCATTTGCCTTAAGCCAAAAATAATAGCTTTGATCATCCTAAAACTAGATACAAGGCCGCTGCAAACAGGTATACAAGTCACCAAATTAAGTTTTAAAAATAAATGCACCATTCCTAACACCAACTTCTTTTGAAAACGAATACGCAAATTGCCTATACAAATTTGCGAAAACCTAAAAACGTGTAATGCGTAAAATGCGTGAAACCGTAGAAACGTGAAAATAACATATGGGAACGTATGTTATTTTCACATTTCTTCACATTTCCGTAAATTATCTATTAATTCAGAATATTCGTACGTATCACGAATTCAGAACTATCAGCACAGCTAACATATTTTAGTGCACATATTGCTAGTGGCGGCTGAGTCTTAAATTCATTAGCCCCAGCTCCACCCTGGGGCTAATGAATTTAAAATCTCATTTATACTTTAAAATTGCATTAAACTAGCTAAATATATCTTCATATATTTATTTTTATTATTTCTAAGATCTTTAAGATTTTTCAAGTGTTAGATTTCAAAAATTTAGATCTAGAAAACAATGCTCAGGAGGACACTACTCGTTATCTACTCGTAGTGTCCCAATGCAATGTTGCCATGTGAGATTTCTAATGTAGTTACCTACGCAAGAAATAAAATTGAACTGGAAAGGGCAACAACGGCGAGTTAAGTGTGTAAGTATTAGTAAATTTCGGTCGGTGTCCTTAGCTTAGTTCGTTTGATGTTCTGTGGTCTATATCAGCGGTTCTTAACCTTTTTATACTCGGGACCCCCCAACTAGTCTCAAATATTTTCTGGCTACCCCCCAAGAAAATATTTGAAATAATATTTTAAATTATTTTAATAATTTATTGTTTAATAATTAAGTTTATTGTAATTTTAAAAGACAAAACTGGTAAAAAATAAATTTTTATTTTAATTTCGGAACCCCCCGGTTAAGAACCGCTGGTCTAGATTAAAATTAACGTGTTTAACTATGAAACTATATTATTAATAAAAAATATTGGTCCTCATTGGCCAAAATTGAATATTTCACAATCGAACAAAAATGGAATAAGAACATTAATTTCAGTAAAAACAATGCTAATAATTTAGAATGGGGCACCCAAAGCTTTTTTTTAACGACCGATGATTGTGCTATCTGTATGAAAGTATGATTTGAAAGCGAAATATTTTTAATTATTTTTATTATGGTCAACTTTGGTCATCAAATTTTTTACCAACTTACACATCGCGTTTTCGAGAAAAATCGTATTCCCTCTACCTTGATACATTGTGTATATCAATTCTAAATATGTTTCACGATTCACGAGCCAGATTGAGTTGGATTGGGGGCCGGATACTTAAAAATCACTGAGGACGGGAGGGAGAAAAGGACGGAGAGAGGGTGATTCCAAAAAATCAAGGGGCAGAAATTTCATGCGAGCCGTTTGAAACTTATTGTTGTGTCGTAGGTTGGTTACCACTGCAGTAAATGGATAAAAAAGTGTCCCACCAAATATTTTACTCACCAGCCGCGACTGCATATTGTTGCAATTTGGAGTACCCCAGCCTAACAAATACGAGCTGCGCCTGAAACTTAGTCTTCTTTCTGTGCAGAGACATTTTGTCTCTTCATCTTGCAATCTTGCTTCTTTTTTTTTTTTAAAGTTAAATTTACCTCCCACTCCCACTTGAATTTCTAGAGGCGCCTTCAACAGGCTTAATCCACCTCTGAATCTATATGCTTTAATCAGGGTTTTCTAATCACTTATAACTTTCCAGTAATATCATTTGGAACACTAGGAAAATATGTATTGTTATAAAATTATCCAGTTTCCGTGTGAACATGGATTTAATTATTAACAGTAATACAGGGTAGCGGTGACTTTCCGATTTATTGTGACCATCTTTGTGTATGCCGATATCATGTCTGACCTTCGAAAAGCATAATTTGTTGCAATTAGTATGTAGTTGCGTGTTGGACCGGCAGAGCAACAGACCGCCAGAGCTGAAGGGAAGTGATTTGTTTTATTTTCGTTATTTCGCAGACATTTACGTCACGATCGCTTTACGATGATGATGGAAACGTAAAACGGGGTATAAGATTAAAAACATGCTATTATATATAAATTAAAATGTGAAACTATGTTATAAAGATTCATTTGCGAGAACAAAAAAGAATAAAAAGTGCACGTAGTTCTATAGTTTTTTAAAATTATTTTTAAAGGTGGTGGATAATATTATCGACTGTTCTCTCGCTCTCTTTCTGTGCCATCGAAACACACGTTCTTGCCCGTCTGATGATTTTATATTCAACCGGGGCTCATTTATACATAATATACTGCTCTAGTCTGCGTCAAGTCAATCCAAAGGCTCGCAAGCGAAAAGCAGTCTTTCAACTCGATGATTTTCGAATCGAAAGCTGGGCAAGTTACAGGTTTTCTGGATACAAGCCCTTGGAACCTCAACCTTACTTAGACAGTTAGTGGCAAATCTGCCAGATTTTGATATTCTGCGAGACGATGTGCAGGAAAAGTTGACGGTCACGATCGCACTGAAGAGTTGATATGGAATCGGTCGTCTTGAGCGCTTGTTGTCCGTGGATGAACAGATTTCTTTGCATGATCGTTGATGACGCTTCATATCGTAATTAATAGTGCTTTTAGCTATATGCGCCAAGGATACTGCGGCCATGTTCATATAACGAAGCAGATCATACAATGTATTTGGGTCACATTGTAATTTTATTGCACTAAAATACACTTACCAAAGTTTATAGATCCCTAAGACCGGTAACTAATGGCCAACATTTTATTTTCACGAGTTAATTGTGTTTAAATACGTTTACTCAATATTCGATTTCATAGTCTTCGATCAGGTGGTCATTATTGTTCTTATAGACTGTTTAGTTGGCAACAGAAAATTTTAATTGTATGAACAGTATAATGTTGGTACCACGAATCGTTTGAGAATATATTCTGCTTTTGATAGAATTCAGAAACAGGAAATGAAAACACAAAAAACTAAATTAGATACAACACAATAATATATTCAGAATGGTGTTTAAATATGCAATCAAATTAAACATAAAATTAGCAACCTGTCAGACAACAAAAAAATTCTCATGCAACTTGACAATTTATCTAAAAAAAACTCCTAAAATATATTTTTGTACTAATTCCCAATGACATCATTTAAAATATTCGATGATAAACGGCAATCAGGCATGCAAAGTGAAATATTAAAGAAAAGGATCTGTTTTTTATATAAGAGTATTAACATAAATATTATAGTAACAAAAACAATTAATCAGTAGCTATATCGGCTGTCAAAAACGGCTGTTGAAAATAATTAATAATTTTAAGGACTTAAATACGTAAGATAATTCTCCGAAATATGTCATAAATTAAGGATTTATATAATACTATGTAATGTAAATGTTATACAGAAATATCTAAAACTTTCGGAAATGCTAGTTCCCTTTTTGCTAGCATTTCCAAGCTCATATATGGTTGAGGCTGGTTTTAACCATGTTAATTCCATCCTGACAAAACAGAGAAACAAGTTAGATGTAGAATTCTGTGGCGATTTAAGGCTGAAATTAACTAATTTTGAACCCAACTTTGCTAATCTTGCAAAGAGTCACCAACAACAATCGTCACATTCACAATGACAGTCAATTTTATTTAATAATAATATTATTTTAATGCATCTGATTAGATATAATTATATTAGATAAATGGAATATAAATATAAAACACTGTACAATAAACAATATAAGAAATCACATAAGCTTAATTTTTGCTTGACCTATTATAATTGTAAAATAGAGGGGGTCGATAAGAAGTCGAGCCAACTCTTCTGGGGGTCGACGGTCAAAAAAGTTTGGGCAGCCCTGCTCTAATTTATTATTCAAAAATAATTGCTTCATAACTATAAAACTCCGATGTTATGTACCTACAAACTTAATAATACAAAAACTACCATATGTTTATAAAAAGAAAATTGGCCAATACATGATATTGGTGCCTGATAGGTATATCATGCGAACTTTTTTTAGATCTAGTCAAGATCTACATTTTTGGTCTACGTTATACCAATGATTAGCCAATGTAATCAATTCAAAGTGCATGGAGAGCACTCTAGGGGAACATGGGCAAAATCTAAACTCTCATTAAAACCATTCTCAGACTATTTAAGCCCTCTGTACCAAATTTGGTGAAAATGTGTCTATAGTCGCTGATAAGTGACTGTTCGTTGCTACAAGTATCGATGTTCAATACTATATGCTTTCTCTGTCTATATCATTATAATTATTTGCATACCCATTAGTAACGTATAGTGACCCAAGTTGACAACTAACCTTCAAAATTATTTGAATAAAAAACAAAGCATTAGAAAGAAACGGCATGATTCGTAGATATCTTTACTAATTAGAGCGCGAAAATAAATTTACAGCAGTACTCAAACAAACAAAATTATTAATTTTAAGGTAATAATTATAAATAAGGAAAAATTTATACTCATACGTAAATTTTGGATTATAATTTGTTGTTTATTCCAGCAGATTTAAAATTAAAGTTTCTGAATTTAATAATTGGCCGCAAGCCATTTTTTAATTAATATTTAAGCCAGTGGTTCTCAAGCTAGACCGCAGTTTTTTTTTTTTTTTTAAATTTGATTATACTTATTTTTTGTCATTATTATTCTCCTGTTTATATAAGGACAATAGGACCGATCAAACTGTCACAATGACCACGTGGATTTCATATCTATGACGGGCGATCTAGAAACGGACAGCTTACCTTCTTTACCCCTATACATCTACCAAGGTGTTGGAAACCTATTATTTTTATTTATTTATTTACATTTTTCAGATCCATTCGATGGCATATTTTTTTTTATAAATTCAACCATGTAAACATATCATATCCTTAAATAAATAAAATATTTTAAACGAGAAACAATAATTAAAGCTACTTCTAAATCTGTTTTAAACCGAACAGGATTAGGTTTATAAAATAATGGAAATAAGTTTATTAAAATCTTTACTATTGTGCGATAATATTAAAATTTAAAAAATTGTAATTTCAATCGATTCTTTCTTAATATTTTTTTTATGTACGGATATAAAATGTTTATATGATTGAATTCAGAAAAAATACGGTATCGGATAGATCTAAAAAAATATGTAGGTATAATCTAATTTAAAAAAATATAACTTGAGCTCTACAAGCTCCTTGAGAAACACTAGTTATAACCCCTTAAACCCTTATTTTTACTTGCCCGACCTTAATATTTAAGGGGCAAGTATTGTAATCGCGAAAATTTTCGATGTCGAGATTTTGACGGATGACCACGTTTCATGGTCCAGGGAATCCAAAAAACCTATTTTCGAAGTGCCGTCCGTCCGTCCGTCCGTCCGTCCGTCCGTCCGTCCGTCCGTCCGTCCGTCCGTCCGTCCGTCCGTCCGTCCGTCCGTCCGTCCGTGTGTGTGTGTGTGTGTGTGTGTGTGTGTGTGTGTGTGTGTGTGTGTGTGTGTGTGTGTGTGTGTGTGTGTGTGTGTGTGTGTGTGTGTGTGTGTGTGTGTGTGTGTGTGTGTGTGTGTGTGTGTGTGTGTGTGTGTGTGTGTGTGTGTGTGTGTGTGTGTGTGTGTGTGTGTGTGTGTGTGTGTGTGTGTGTGTGTGTGTGTGTGTGTGTGTGTGTGTGTGTGTGTGTGTGTGTGTGTGTGTGTGTGTGTGTGTGTGTGTGTGTGTGTGTGTGTGTGTGTGTGTGTGTGTGTGTGTGTGTGTGTGTGTGTGTGTGTGTGTGTGTGTGTGTGTGTGTGTGTGTGTGTGTGTGTGTGTGTGTGTGTGTGTGTGTGTGTGTGTGTGTGTGTGTGTGTGTGTGTGTGTGTGTGTGTGTGTGTGTGTGTGTGTGTGTGTGTGTGTGTGTGTGTGTGTGTGTGTGTGTGTGTGTGTGTGTGTGTGTGTGTGTGTGTGTGTGTGTGTGTGTGTGTGTGTGTGTGTGTGTGTGTGTGTGTGTGTGTGTGTGTGTGTGTGTGTGTGTGTGTGTGTGTGTGTGTGTGTGTGTGTGTGTGTGTGTGTGTGTGTGTGTGTGTGTGTGTGTGTGTGTATACACGATAACTCAAAAACGGTTTAACTTAAAGAGTTCGTTCTGGTACTAAAAAATTCTCCTATTAAATAGGAAGAACCCTATTGTTTTTTATGAAAATCGGTTGACTAGAAATGGGAGTTTACTCGTGTCGATTTTAATATTTTTGCGAATATTTAGCAACAGAAAAATATTTCGAAAAAATTTATTGAACAAAAGTTACTATAAATGCAATAACTAATAATTTTTATTTGAGACGTTTTTTGATAAAACGAAAAATTTCGAAATTTTTTTGTAAAATTATTTAAAATTTTTCCAAGTCTCAATTTTTACTTGCCCGACCTTAATATATAAGGGGCAAGTATTGTAATCGCGAAAATTTTCGATGTCGAGATTTTGACGGATGACCACGTTTCATGGTCCAGGGAATCCAAAAAACCTATTTTCGAAGTGCCGTCCGTATGTGTGTGTGTGTGTGTGTGTGTCTGTCTGTCTGTCTGTGTGTATACACGATAACTCCAAAACAGTTTAACTTAAAGAGTTCGTTCTGGTACTAAAAAATTCTCCTATTAAATGGGAAGAACCCTATTGTTTTTTATGAAAATCGGTTGACTAGAAATGGGAGTTTACTCGTGTCGATTTTAATATTTTTGCGAATATTTAGCAACAGAAAAATATTTCGAAAAAATTTATTGAACAAAAGTTACTATAAATGCAATAACTAATAACTTTTATTTGAGACGTTTTTTGATAAAACGAAAAATTTCGAAAAATTTTTGTAAAATTATTTAAGTCTCAATTTTTTCATACTTATATGTAACGTTTCCATGGTCATGATAATTAATTCGTAACTAGTAAAGCAAGCCTTGGACAAAAATTTGTATAGAACATAATTTGATGTATTTTTGAAGATTTATCTAAATATTTAAAAAAAATTTTTTTTTTTTAGTTTACATTTTTTTTTAAATATTTTTTTTATGGGAGGGCAAGTCTAGCGGAGGTTTCCTTTCGCCACTGGTTTCATACTTATATGTAACGTTTCCATGGTCATGATAATTAATTCGTAACTAGTAAAGCAAGCCTTGGACAAAAATTTGTATAGAACATAATTTGATGTATTTTTGAAGATTTATCTAAATATATAAATTTTTTTTTTAGTTTATTTTTTTTTAAATATTTTTTTTATGGGAGGGCAAGTCTAGCGGAGGTTTCCTTTCGCCACTGGTTTATTTAGGTAAATGGTCCAAAAGTCACTATTTTTTTTATGATTTTAATTTATTTTTCTATATTTGAAATAAAAAAATAATCGTGGATGTACGATCCATTCGATCTACACCACCCATTGTGTCGTTATAATCGATAACAACAATAGGTTTTTTTATAACATTTCCATCTTTATCCAATTTATTTGTTGTTTTAAATTCATTATTGTGAACTGTTGATAATAATGCTACGTCTTTTTTATCTTTCCACTTCAGCACCATTATCTTACCTTTTCTAAAACTTATAGCTTCTCCTTTTTTTAGTTTTTTTGCTTTTGAAACATTCAGATAAGCCTTTCCTGTTTTGTCGCATTGTGCCATATGTATCTGTGGTATGGCTTACCAAAATTTCGGCTAGTTAGGGACTAGAAAAATTGTCCGTGGTTAGACAATACCCCTTGTTCAAAAGTGGTTCCATTAGAGTCATTACTATTTGTGTGGTCAAAGGGAAATCTTTATATTAATTATGCCGGCGGTAGCACATCAATGTTTATTTATTTATCATTATCATGTTTATTTTGGTCCGTATATATACGGGATTTTAAGCTATGTCAGTTCTAGTTACCCCGTATATATACGGAATAAGTAGTTAAGGGGTTAAAATGTATTTTCTTCTACAAGCTTTTGTCTCCCTTGGTCTCCTACAACTTTGTTGGTTATTATTTTTTTGTACATCTAATAATACAGAAAATAATGGCGTTGTCCCGTTTCACTGTTTTTTGTATTCTTACGTTGCTTAATATGAAATTCGTACTGCTGTACGAATATGAATCGTGGAAATCGTGAACCCTAACAAACCGCCTATAAGTCTAGCGTTAGAAAAAATATCGTATTCTAATACAATATCACAAACATAATTTGAAAAGGCTCGTTGAATACTTCATCAATTTATTAATTTCTTCCGTTAAATAAGTTTTTTAAATTTTTTAACTAATAGGATAGTGGTACGCCAATGAAATTTTAATTTCGCCGCTCCCCATATATTTTAAACAAATTCAATGTCAACTACAAATTAGTATAGGTTAATTAAAATCTAATTATGCCTTCCCACGTGTTTGCGTGCGTTAAAGAGAGATACATAGAACACGCGAAGTTTTTATGCCAGACTGTATAATAAATCAAAATATGTCATACCCAAAATTCGAAACACACGCTCTACCGATATGTCTATAATTATAAATTACAAAAAATATTACAACTAAAAAATATCTTGTGGCCAGCACATAACAACATAACATTTTACGTCCTTAAAATCAAAACGATAAAGTTAAATAGTAACATATGTTAGGTCGTCAAGGATGAAATTTGTTGAAAAAAAGGCAAAGTTGGTTGATAACTTAAAAATATAAGGAATTATTTTATTCATCAAAGTATGCACCCATATTGTCTATATACTTTTGATATTTAAGTGGCAGGTTGTTCAGGCCGATGGTGTAAAACCCTGGCGGACGAAAGTCAATGAATTCCTGGAAGGCCAGTTTTACAGCATTGTCGGAATTAAACTGTTTTCCTATTAAAAAGTTGTCCAAATTGCGGAAGAAGTGGTAGTCAGTGGGGGGCTAGGTCTGGTGAGTATGAAGGATGATGAAGAAGTCCAACTGCAATTCCTGCAGTTTTGCCACAGTCATTTGCGCAGTGTGTGGTCTAGCGTTATCATGCAATAAGACAGGAGTCGATCTGTTGACCAATCTAAACTGAAGTTTTTGCATCTGCAGTTGGTTGCAGTATATTTCTGCTGTAATCGATGAGCAGGTTTTCTTTTTTTTTTTTTTTTTGTTTTTATGTTACCTGTACGAAATTTGGCGAACCAATTTGATATTGTCTGCTGCGTAGTAACACTAGAGCCAAACACACTATTAATGTTTCGCGCGGTCTGCGATGCCATAGTTTCATGTAAGAACTCATAATAGTGCGAATTTCCGACCGTTCCATTTTCAACAAAATTACATTTTTAAAAAAGTTTTTGATATTTTTTAGAGCATACAATGATTTCATTGTCTGGAAAAATCTTGGGTCATATTGTGTTTCCAGCTTAATGGACGATTCCAGTTTATTAGAAACTGTTGACACCGCAATTGCCGAGATAGTGGCAATAGGACAACAAGGTGAAGGATTTAATGATTTGAATGCTTGTGGTATTGGAGAACTTTTACAATTACACGATCCTGAATTGACAACTAATGATCTTATTGAATTAAACCAAGAAGAGAACAACGAAGAAGAAGAGCAAGAAGATGATGAAGAAGAAGCACCTTACCGGTTTACAACCCAGAGCATCAAGGATTCCATCTATGGTTCAAAAAACTATTGATTTTATTGAAAACATAGATCCTGAAGGCTAAAGAAGTGGCTCAATCTGCAGGAGATTAAAAGTTCAGATGGCACCGTATGATCTCATTCTACAGGAAAGAAATCAAGTAAGTAAGCAGCAGACTCTGGAGAGATTTTTTATGCCATCAACATCGGCAAAAGAATGATTTAAAATTTGATTGAATAAATAAAGATGCTTTATTTTTATGTTTCTATTTCCACAAGAGTAAAATATTTGTGAATATGGAACAGATGCCTATTTTGTCCACGGCTTTATATTGCTCCATTTACGCGGTTTCCATTTACGCGCTGTTTTCGTGAATCCAATTCCCGCGTAAATAAAGGGACTACTGTATTTTCCATATTGAACTGAAGCTTATTGAAGTGTATTCATAAAAATATTATTCTACCATTGTACGTGCAGTGAGCACTTTAAGTTATAATGAAGCAGCGCTGAAAAATTTAGACAGAACATTTTTTTAAATATAACGTTTTGTTACAATCAGAATATTTTGAAGTTTTGTACGTTTCCCGTAAATTTCGTAATTTTATATTTTAAATTCTAAATAAGAGATGTCGGTAGGATGTTTCTAAATAATTATATATATATGATTTTTAAATTAAACATATAGCAATAAAATAAATTTTTAATGATATATGGAAGGAAACTTGAAACTTATTAAACCTGTTTATTTATAAAATTTATTACAAGAAACTAGTATTTCTTATAATAAATTTATTTTTTTAAATAAACACTGTACAAGAATATGAATATTTAAATAAATAAATAAATAGGATATATTTCCCACAATATATTATAATTGCAATGCAAGAAATTTTAAATTATCTGTATTAACTGCAAATTTAAACTAAATTAAAAACAGTGTAGACAGGAGCGGACTGGCCATATGTATGTTCCGTGCAATCACTGGGCTAGACCAGACGAGGGCCGTTTATGGGCGTTCACTCAACCAAATAAGTCAACATTGGAAAAAAGAGACGGAAAACTCTTTAAATCACTCGACAGTTCTAGTCCATCCATGAGTGTAGAACTTGGCAGATCTTAGATCGATTTCCCTTTTTTAGTCGTTTTCTTGGATTTCTTTAAGGAGTTTACCTTATTAATATATATACAGTGTTCACCAAATATTGGGGGATGTATTCCAAAACTTACCGAGAATAGTGAAAATTAGTGCTAAAATAATGAAATTGAAATCGATAGAATTTAAGTGGCTCATTTCTTCCACATATTTTTAGAGTTTACGTAGATATTACCAAGATACCTTTATATCGTCGCTCATTTCTGTCAGTTCGGTAGAAATTGTAGCCAAACGGTTGAAACTAGAGAGATGACGATCTAACGGATGAAAGATCTAATGCAGCATCAAGAAAAAACACGCTTGGCTACACCGAACTGCGCAAAACGTTTATGTTCGTCCTATCTGGAAGACAATCTGTGCACAAACGTGCTTGATGCGCAACTCTGCGCTAGATCGAACACGATCCGTCGAGTGTCAGTATTTCAAAGAAAACTGCAAGTTCGTGCGCGGTCTTTTTGGACGTGAACTGGGTCCAGACCAAACACGCCGAATTGTGCAAATCGTTCATGATCATCCTATTTGGACGACAAACTGCACACAAACGCACCGATTTGTGCAACTCTGTGCTCGAACGAACACGATCTGTCGAACGTCGGTACTTCAAAGAAAACATATTCGTACGAGGTCTATTTGGACAAAAACCGCGTACGTTCGTAAACTAGAACATAGACGACCACAATGGAATCTTGTTTGACAGCGCGATAACCAATTCTTAACTTTGCGCTGTTTCGCGTGGTATGCAGTTGTATGGCGCAGTTTAGAACAGTGTTTCTCAACCGGTGGTCCTTAGCAAAATTTTAGTGGTCCGCGAAAGGCTTATAAATGATTATTTTTTAGATTTTTTGTTCATTTTCTGGGATTTTTCTTCATTTTTCAGTGATTTTTTATTACAGAGATATTATATGTAGAGTCTACATAAATAATAAATTTGTTTAATAGTTTTTTCGTTAAAAATTTTACTGCTCCGTGGTAAGTTTTCGGTTGAGAAACGCTGGTTTAGAGCAGAACGGTGAGCGGTTTCTGTTTAGTGTTATTTACACAATGATTACTAAAATCTATTAGTACGGTATAAACTGCGGGTCGTTCTTGACGTGACGTAATCAATGTGGTATTATGAACATGTATTTTTCATTTATTTAAAGAAGTAGGATATGTATTAATAAGTGACTTACGTAAAAAAACATATATAGGGCAGAAAATGGTTAGCTAGAAAAAAAAAATGTTGTACTTCCTCTATGTTACTGAGAGAACTTGCTGCTGAAAATGTACCACAAACATTCCTTCTTTCGATATGCTTTCACAAATTTCTTCGCCCCAACAAATCATTTTTAATAAAAATACCGTCTGTAAAGTACAAGGTGTCTCAAAAGATATTTTATATTTATTTAGCTTACTGCGTGAACGCAACGTATCCGAGGGGCGCGGGGGTTCTGTCAATCGGTAGCCTGGCTCTTGGGAATTTAGTCGCTATGGAGCGTTTCTCGGGAGCAACCGCGCGTTATGCGTGCGAAAGTTTTACAAAAACGGTGATTCGGCGACTGTAGCGCGTAGAAAATTCTGCAGTATTCGAGGTTTTCGCCACTTAAATGATGCGCCAAGCATTCCTCTCATTCGACATTGGGTTAAAAAGTTTGAAGAGACTGGTACAACGCTGGATAAATCAAAATCCGGGCGACCTAGGTCACCAAGAACGGTAGAAAACGTGGAGAATGTTAATCAGTCTGTTCGTGACGACCCGAACCTTTCAATTCGGAAGCGCGCAAGTGCTTTAAATGTGCATAGATCATCATTACATCGCATTATGCACAAAGACCTAAAGCTGCACCCCTACAAAATTCAATTGGTGCAAGAATTAAAGCCCCAAGATGCCAGTCAGAGGCTTAATTTCGTAAATCAGGTGATTGAGCGATTTTCAACGTTTACCAACATTTTGTTTTCGGATGAAGCTCATTTTCATCTTAATGGCCACGTAAATAAGCAGAACTGCCGCTACTGGAGTGCAACGAATCAGAAACGCAAACATCAGAAACCCCTACATTCGCATAAAGTGACCGTATGGGCTGCGATGTCGGCGCGAGGAATTATCGGCCCTTACTTTTTTGAAGACGAAAGGGGGCGTGCAGTTACAGTGAATTCAGAGCGTTATGTGGAGATGTTAGACAACTTCTTGGTACCTGAACTGCAAAACTTTCCTGGCTATAACCAAAGAACATGGTTCCAACAGGACGGAGCAACTTCACACACGTCCAATATATCTCTGCCACGTGTTCGTGAAATTTTCTCAGGCAAATTGATCTCCCGGAGAGGTGACATAAATTGGCCTCCACGCAGTCCAGATTTAACCCCTATGGACTTTTTCCTATGGGGTTATCTTAAATCTAAAGTTTACGCCAATAAACCGACTTCACTGGCGCATTTGAAAGAAAATATCCGTCACGAAATGGCAGCCATCCCTGAGTCCACCTGCCGAGACGTCATAAGTAATTTTACTGTTCGGTTAAATGAGTGCCGAGAACGCGAGGGTCTACATTTAGACGATATTATTTTTAAGAAATAAATCCCCAAAAAGTGTATTTTAATAATTAATAAACATTTTTTCTATATACGGCTTACTTTTTTTTTAATCGATCCACTAAATATAAAATTTCTTTTGAGACACCTTGTACAATCAGTTTATTAAAAAATTGTCTAGAAAATCTGTTGAAACATATGTTTAGTAGGTGACGCATTTCTCAAAAACTCTGGTAGGAGCCACCACTGTTTTTGAGAAACGCTCATTGATTACATGAATAAGAGTGCCTTCTATTCACTTGTATTGATATGTTACTAAATCAAATACTTGATCAAGTACTAAACTGAATGGCTTACATGATACCAATTACTAAATTTTTAATTACTTGATTTAACTAAACATGTGTGGACCTGGCATAACCCTGTACAATATCTTCTTGTCCCATCTACAGTTTTTTCAGGAACCCAGACCATATGAACAATCTAATATACGATTCCCTTCAGTGGCTTAACAGATTGGGCATTTTATTGTAGTTAATCTTTTTTGTTGTTTGTAAGGATAATTTATTTGTTTTAGTTATATATGATTTCTTGTTATTAAAGGACATAAAGCAACACTACAACATTGAGCAGTACGTCTTGGAGTATTTTGAATATTCATACTGACTAGAGTTTAAAAATTAAATAGATTCTGTGTAGCAATTTATGTTACACCCTGTACACGTGTTCGCAAGCGAACGCCTATGAATCGTAACACGTTTGATTTTTATTTATGTAAAAATACCAAAACATTTTGTATTTAGTTATCTTTTAGCTGAAGGTACGCGGCTATCAATAATGAAATTGACGTTTTCTCGTTGTACTTGTTAGTCAGAATTGACGTACAACTGGGTGTGAACAGAAAACAATAACAAATTTTGTTGTTTCGAATTGCTGCAGGCATTTAGCTACATTAGTAAAGTTGTATAACGACCGCTAATAACGATATCCCGTGAAATATGAATGAGCATCGTGTATGTACTTGTAAATATATACATATTTAAAACAAAACCACACACTCACTATGCTATGCACTAACAAGGAAAAGTGAATTGCATTTCATAAATAGTCACTTTTTGTTTCTCTCTATGTATATGTGTTTGTGTTTGTGTGTGTGTGTGTGTGTGTGTGTGTGTGTGTGTGTGTGTGTGTGTGTGTGTGTGTGTGTGTGTGTGTGTGTGTGTGTGTGTGTGTGTGTGTGTGTGTGTGTGTGTGTGTGTGTGTGTGTGTGTGTGTGTGTGTGTGTGTGTGTGTGTGTGTGTGTGTGTGTGTGTGTGTGTGTGTGTGTGTGTGTGTGTGTGTGTGTGTGTGTGTGTGTGTGTGTGTGTGTGTGTGTGTGTGTGTGTGTGTGTGTGTGTGTGTGTGTGTGTGTGTGTGTGTGTGTGCAATCGTTATTGTAATATTGCTAGCTTTACAGAGCCGGATTGTAAAAATTTAAATTTAAATAGATCGTTACTCTTATTATTAACTAACGGCCTACCCGTACTTCATTCGTTAGGTACATTTTTGATGTAACGTATATAAATGTTAAGTGAGATATTTCAATTTTAATTTAATACCCCCCTTAATAAATAAATAAAATGAATAATAGGTTCCAAACACCTAGATATACGGGCAGATAGGTAAGTTATCCATTTCTATACCTCCAGCCATAAATACGAAAGCCACTTGGTTAGTGTGACGTTTCGAAAAGTTCTATTATCCCTGTATTAACCGGTATTCATTTTAAGTATTAAATAAGCCGCATTCAGAGCTCTTAAATCAATAGCACATAGACTGTAGCTTGTACTCTATTGATTGTCACTGTTGATTGTCACTATTAAATTTATCATATGGTAAGACGTGAAACCATTCAGACCTCTAAATTTAATACGTTGTTCTTTGTCGATTCTGGATAATTTTCTAAACTTATAGCTTGTGAGTTGTTGAAACAGACATGTAAACACATTGGCTATCTCAGTCTATCAGAGACACACGTAGAGAATAATTAACAAATCTTGCTCAAAATTACAAAGACGGACAGTAAATATGATCAATTTAGGTAATCAGGTTAGGTTAAGTTAGTTAAAATCTAGAACAGCAGAATTATAAAAACGATAATAGATAGAAAACATTTTACGAAGCCATGTAGTTGGTTTAAAAACAAACAGATATCGTACTATTCGTAACCCATTAATTTATAACTGCTCTAAATGGCACGCAGAACGTTGAAACCATGTATAAAACATAACGTACAACGTGACAACGAACAGTCTACAACGTGTTAGTTTAAAGAGCTCTGAATGCGGCTTTAGCTCCCCAAATATACTTCTTATTAAAAACTTAAATTAGCAGAAAAGAATTCTCATTTTTGATATTTCAAGACTAATTTTAGGGTGTCCCCTTGTAACTAATAATATGTATCCCATCAAAAAATGCATAGAAAAAAATATTTGTTTTCTTATTATAAACAATTTTTGTCATACTTTTTTACAGTTAAGTCAATTATAAACATAATAAAGGAGATATTTCAAAAGAGTAAATTTCGGATGTGCTCCCGTTACTTCCCAAGTATTCATCTAAATGAAAAAAATTAAGAAATACGATAAATAAATAAGAAGAAATTATTTTCTTCTTATAAACAATTTTTGTCATATATAATTTTGCTGTTAAGTCTATAAGGAAGATATTTGAAAAGTTTAGTTTAAAAATGTCCCTCGACTCCCCAAATATTCATAAAAGTGAAAAAATGCATAGAACAAAAAAGATTGTTTTTTTTTTTTTTATTATAAAATTATTTTATTACAAATATTTCCTATTTAGTCAACAATAAGGTGGATATTTTAAGTTTTTTAATAAACAGTTTTAGCTTGAAACACATTTTAGATTAAACATTTTGAGATGCCACATAGCCTTTGTTTTAATCCTAGCTTTGTTTTATCATGGTACCAAATTACGTGAAAATATGTTCCGCCATTTTTGCGTGAAACTCGGACAGAGAGACAGACAAAAAATTGATTTTTTTACGGATATCGTCTTATAATCATCTGAAACGTATAGATTATTTACAATCTAGGAGATAATCATTGTAAGCGTCGCGCTTTTGTTTGTTACATTGTGTGTCAAGCCATCAATTTAATAGCTCCCTTATCGTGATTACCGTTGTCTTCGAGATACAAAAATTCGTCTTGCGAAGGGTTAAATAAAAATAATTTAAATACATTAAAATATTGCTTGTGTACTAGTACTCAATATTTTTAACATTGTGTATAATATAGAAAATAATAGAATGTATTATGTGGTAACACATATCCTACATGAAGCAATACTCTAACGCCTTACTTGTTGTAATGATACACCTCTAGCATTATAGCTTTATTAATATTTAGTTTTGAAGTACCGACCGTGTAAGAATATATCACTAAACATTATTATTTGGTCACGCTGGGAGCATACAATTAAAATGTATGAATTACAATGACTATACACAAAGGCATACTTTTTAAAAATTCTAACTCATTGCAATCATATGTTTATGATAATGGGTAGATTGGTGCGTAGGACAGAGCTGCAGTCAACCAGGTGTTAGGTATTGCAAGTGTGCAATTGACGGGCAGAAATCAGAAATACGGATCGAAAATCAGCGTGGGATATAGTAATCTTTCTCTCTTTCTCCTATTGGATACACTCAGTCAGATTGACTTTTGGCCTTAGAAAAATCCTTCCAGATATATGACAGCAATACCTAAATATATTTGCTCAGTGGTTCCTAACCAGAATTCCGTAGGTATATGAAAGGGGTGCCACAAATTTAATTAATACGGATATTTAAAAGTTTGAAAGCTAACATTGTTTTTTGTTTCACTAACTTTTATTTTAACTGACTGCAGTTTCGGTTCAAACCATTTTCAAAGTTGCAATGAGTACAAATTACATTTTACACTAATATATACAAGAAGAAATAGGTATGTACAGGCAACAGAAGCAATAAAACGATTATATAGGTAAGACAAAATTTCCAAATTATGTTAACAAGTTTAGTGTTAATCCTATGAGCGGCGAGTTGTGTAGGTCGGTAATTTCATAAAGAATATTGGTTTTGGACATCTGTTTCTTAATTTCATGAGCTTTTAGTAAATTTAGCTTAAGGCCTTTCCTGTTGTTAAGCAATATTTTTGGTTCAAATGTGGTTGTATGATTTTCATTTATGAGATGTTCTGCGAAGGTTGAATTTGTATTTTGTTTGGTGAATGACTTCTTATGTACCGATATTCTGGTTTGGAAGGATCCCCCTGTTTAGCCTATGTAGGCAGATCCACATGAAGTGCAATCTAACCTATATACTCCACTTCTGTCCAATTTATCTGTTTTAACTTTATTATTAGTTACTAGTTTTTAATACTACGCATAACCCTAGGGTTTAACCTTAACAGGTTTTGTGTTTTTGACAAAATAACTTATTTATTTTAATTCATTCCTAAATTATGTCTAATAATGTTAAGGATTTTTTTGTATTTATGGTCGAGTATGTCACTATTTGTGACATGGCAATTTTTGGGTATTTCTGATGTATTTCGATACGCTGAAAACAAATCTGAAAAGCGAATTTTTCTATCACCCAAAGATTTTCTGTAACAGGCAAATTTATATTTAGCAATATGCAACATTTTCATATTGCGTCAATTCACGACATGTATCTGCGGTGACGGTACACAAGTGGTTAAGATCAGTTTATTCTTGTTTATCAGTTCTAAAAGTATGCTTCAAAATAGATTGCGTCCATTAGTAAACTACAGGTATCCGAATCTGTTGAATTTTCTATGTCTGGACTGGACATTTCGAGACTGGACACTTTTTGAGTTCTAGCTAATTCACTACACAGAAGGAGTAGTCACTACATCAGGTACTAACTCTTGGACTAAAAAACGTTAGAAGTAAACCACTGGTCGATCCCAAAAACGTATTTTTCCCACCTTCACGTATTAAATTGGGCTAAATGAAGAATTTCGTTAAAGTAATGGATCGAAACGGAAGAGGATTTTTGTATCTAAAACGAAATTTCCCAGAATTAGTGACGCAAAAATTAAAGAGGGCATACTTGTGAGCCCCACAAATAAGAGAAATAATGAAAGATGATGCATTTGACAGTATGCTAAATGAAGCTGAAATAAGAGCTTGGAGAGCTTTTAAAACAGTTGTTTCCAATTTTCTTGGAAATGTGAGAGCTGAAAACTACAGAGATATCGTGAATAAACTACTTGATGCCTACAAATAAATGGGATGTAGGATGTCTTTAAAAATTAACTTTTTGGACTCTCATCTACATTTTTTCCCAGAAGATCTGGGTGCAGTAAGTTATGAACATGGGAAAAGGTTCCACCAAGACATTTCCACCATGCAAAAGCGATATCAGGGTAAATGGAGTCCAAATTTGCTAGCTGATTATTGCTGGATATTAATAAGGTATGCCTCAGAAACAAAATATCGACGTAAAACATCAAAAACAACATTTTGAGGTAAGTTAAAATTAATAATAATACGTCTATCGCTATATTTCGTTAGTAACCAACAATACCTCATAGCAAAAAAATCTTAGGTCATTTTCGGCTTTTAGGTCAAATTTTAAGTGGGATACACTATGTTTTGTCCATGTCACAAAAAATAAGTTCATTTTTGTTAACTTGTGCAATCAGTCACTTTTTCAACACAACAAATATTATTACCACACGTGGACTTCGTTGTGGTTGTAAATGTTGTAAAAATAATTTATGTGCTACCTCAAATAAACTAAAGTGATTTTTATTCCGCATTTGTTTAGACTTTTTTCGCTAAACCTAAAGGACGATTCTTATGGAACAAGTAGTACCTACTCTGTTTTCTACGTGTTTTATTTCAACTGTGTGGTCCTAAACATACATATTTTTTCTTTTTTTTTATTCGTTACTCTTTATGGATACTATGTACAAATACAGTGATTTCCTTAAGTAAACAGTGCAGGATCCTGATAGAAGTGTCAATTCACAACGCTTATCATTTAATCAGTTATTAAACTCAAAAGGTAAATCTTGCAAATATTTTTAAACTAAATTTACCACTGGGTTTGAGTCGTAATAAAATATAAAGTAGGCCAATCAATAAGTAAATGAAAATGGTAGCACGTCGCCTAAATAATCAGGTTGACATGTACGTATTAGTCGATGTAAGACAATACAGTAGAGTTGCTATTGTAATATCTAGGTCTAGTTAAATATTAATCATAATTTGTCAGAGGTAAACTGTTCAATTTGTTGGAACAATTCGCTGCGGTAGAAAATGTATCGGACACGATGTGCTAGATATTAGTATGAATGTCTCTCATAATGCACTGCTCATGGATGTCACAAGGTTCATAATAGACATTATTGCATTGCCTTATCATGAAATGGATTTTTATAGTTACGAATGAAAGGATGAGAGAACTTTCTATTTAAACGGAAATGTCTACATGTATCTTTACACGATTTTAATATACTGGGTAAGACATACAGTCGATTATATGATTTTACTATTATATACTCAGATACTACAATATGCCAGTAATTGTGGAACGGTTTAGGATATAAATAATGCAACTAAATACAGCTGATCAGTTTAGAAATGTTTTATTTCTTCTTCAGAGCTACACAGATGATAATCAGAGATTGTGCAATACAATGGTGGATTTACATAAGTTTTATTATAGATCATACCCAGTGGCGGATTAACGGGCGGGCTGACCGGGCGTTCGCCCGGTCTGTCAGATTTAGAGGGGCGCCAAAATAAGAATCGGGCAATATAAATAAATTGCATTTGATTTAGGTATTATGTTTTATATATAAAATTATTTGTTATTTATTAATTTGGCAATGTATTTATTCATTCATATCAATAGCATACTTATAAAATAGAGGCTTCTTATCTTTTGAAAAATAAACTGTAACCAAAGAATATGAAAAGAAAGTGACATGGTATACGATTTTTTGTGAACGCCATGCCGCGGAAATAAGCGCGGGGCGAGTAGTAGCGAGACACTTCGTTGATAAGGGCGCACCTAAGATGTCATTAGCAAAACTAGGATCATATATTACATAGGTTAGATATACCAAATTGACAATTATTTGATATTTTTATCATATAATACACTTATTAAGTGCATTACTATTCTCTACAATAGAAAAATGTAAAAGTAAATTTCATTATTTGCGATATAATATATTGCTTACAACATCAGAACACCCTAAGTTACTTAATGATTTTTTTAATAGGTTATTCCGGTTATTTGCTACGTACTTAATGATTTCCATGGAAAGCTATAAAAAAAAATCCGCTTTTGGAGAGGGTACATCACAAAATGCAGATGTTAAAAATTTGAGTGCTATTAACTCAAACGAAACTAAAGAATTATCATTTCAATTATCAGATGTTAGAGAAATGACAATTTTCGAAAAATTGACAAATACTGAGGAAAATGTAGACTACATTTCTGAAAGTATTTTTCAATATAATGATCCAGTTACGTGGCATTTTCCTTTGCCCTCTGCTTTTCGCGATCACATTTTATCTTTCAAGAAAAAAATTTTTTGAATAAATGAATTATTATTACCTACCTATTAGATTTTTGAGGTGTATCGCCTGCTTAGAAATAAATCAATATTAGTGAAATAATTATTTTTTGTAATTATTAAGTTTTGATTTTTTGTTTTTTAATACTTTTGTGAATAAAAATTGATTTATTAATTATTTTATTTTTTTTATGTCAACCAATTTTAGAATCTTGAAAAATTTTAGGGCGCCAAAACAAGGAGTTCGCCCGGGGTGCAAGATTGCCTCGGTCCGGCACTGATCATACCTGATTTAGAAACAACCACAATATCTGATTTTCAGCCGTGAAGCTCTAAAGCTCAGAAGAAACTGGTGAGCTGTATTTAGTTGCATAAATTGTGTTCAAATCCCTTCCACAATAGCCAATTTACAGATACGACCAACTATATGTCAAAAAAAATCTAAACTCTAAATTTAATATCGGGTGTTTTTTTTTTTTTTTAATTTGGAGGTATAAAACTTTAATATGAAATGAAACACATAATAATCGTGGTAATGGCCGTGGTATTGGCTTTATTGGAAAGGCATATAAGCTGGCTCGAATAAAGCGCAATCTGGTAGTCCAATTTTCGGTCCCTTTTTGGAGCAGCTGAGGCCGTATATCGGCAATAACGCGGCGAATGTCGGCTTCCAAGTAGTCCATCGTCTCTGGTTTATCGTCTCTGGTTTATCGGCGAAGATTAGCGACTTCACATATCCCCACAGAATAATTCAAAGGTGCTAAAACGCACGATCTTGGAGATGAATTCACAGGTCCATTACGTGAAAGTATGAGTTCATCGAATGTTTCCTTCAATGTTGCGCCGTCTTGTTGGAACCACAGGTCTTCCACATTAATGCCGTTCAATTGGGGAATGAAAAAGTCAGTAATCATGGCTCTATAGCTGTCTCCATTAATTGTAACGTTCTGGCCGGCATCATTTTTTAATAATTAAGGACAAATGATTCCACCTTCCCACAGCTTCTTCGGTGCGCACAACGTCTCTGCGGATGCGTATTATCAATTAGAGTATGCGTGGTACGAAAACGATCCACTGTTGCCTATACGAAAACGTGATTCCTCCCTGCGGTGCCAAAAAAGAAGATAGCAAAATATATTTGTCCAAAAAGTGAGATTTTTAACGAACGTCGTCTGTAGCAATATTTAATATATTTACTCTTGCCCATATATAAATCACATAAAAATATTTAATAACTATTGCATAGTTCACGACTATTGTTTAAAAACGAACATATTATATAAGAGACAGTGTAACAGATCGTGCTAGAGCGCTAATCTAGCCAACAATCTTAATTCACAGTGCAATTGTCTAACAGCTATGATAAATGAATATCATCATCAGCCATGATACCTATACATGGATAGTTCAATAAGGCACTTACATATTCCATGCATTCATTATCTCAGTCCTTTATCGTGGATTGCCCCACGCCTCACAATTCCTCGAAGATATTGTGTAAACAACTAACCTAACACTGGCACTAGATACTGGCGATGCTCAATGAGAAATTACTGAATCTATCATATCTCTGTTGGAGTGTCGCTGTCATTGTGAAACAGTTCCCACGTTTCAATTCAATTTGACAGCATTTATGATATTTGAATTAAGATTGATTTTTATAAGTGATGTGTAATTTGTCATATGTTTAATTTGACAATCTCTAGGAACCATGAAATATATGCAGCTGTTATATTTCTTAGTTATTATCATACATTTTGGGAGAAAATAAAAAAAGTACGGACATGTTGGATGAAGGAAGAAAGCTGCGCAAGCAGATTCTTAAATGGTCTCCAAAAGGAAAGAGAAGAATAGAAAGGCTAGCAGTGAAGTGGAAATCACAGGTTAACAACTTAGGTCCGGTTTCAGAAAGCTTAGCCGAGTTTAGCCATTTGGTTAAACTCGGCTACAATATAACAATCCCATAAGTAACCATAGCAACCATTGAATTATAGTTAACTAAGCTTTTGGTTAAACTCGGTTATAATATAACAATCCTAGTGTGACCTTTTGACCTTATGGTATTGGCTTATGCCAATCCTAAGTGACCATAGCAACCATATTCTGACCATTGGATTATAGTTAGAAAATGGTTGCTATGGTTACTTATGGGATTGCTATATTGTGACCGTAGTTGACCATTTGCTTTTAGTTTACTAAGCTTTCAGAAACCGGCCCTTAATGTTTTAAGGCCTATCTGAGAAAGACTGGGAAGATAGGTGTCTATGGCACCTGAGAATGGCAAACAAATAATGAGAAAACGTAAAAAAAGGAATAAAAGACAACCGAACTTGAAACAAAAAACATTTCAGAATTTTGTAGGCATATATTTACAGTGAATATTTTTTTGGCACATTTTGAACTTTTATCTCGTCCTTTTTTTGTAAGTCAATGAATTTAAATATTGCTTTTATTTAATATCTGAGATACCTTACTCTGATTTTTTTCAGGTTTCTTGGCCGACTCCTGTGCGTTATAAAAGTATAGTACATTTTTTTTTTAAATATTATTAGTAAGCCCAGCACTATTTTTATTTATATTTAAATTAGTTTTCGTATATTCTATGCTTCGTATTTTTCAACGGTCCAAAAATAAAGTATTTTTAAAAAAACAATGTGTTTAAAAATGAATTATTTCAGGTTTTTTGACCGACTCTTTTAAGTTATAGGATGTAGTACATTAAAAAAAAATAAAATAAAAACTAGTAAACCTCGCATTATTTTTATTTATTTAATTACTTTTCGTTTTTTCTACGCTTTATATTTTTCAACGGTCCAAAAATTAAATATTTATAAAAAAATACACTTTTTTAAAATTCCGGTTCACATGAATATGCATTATTCTGCATTTTATCAGATTTATAGACCAAGCCCTGTTGAATGCAAGATGCCGGGTACATTTTTTTTTTTTGCATAAATTTGGAAAAAAAAAATCGTCAATATAAAATATATATATTAAATATTACGTAAATCTGTTTCCTAATCATCATTTTAGAAGCTTCCATTTTATACCTTACAATAGATTTTAAAATATAATTAATTTTTTCAACGATACAAAATTCAATGTTTCTAGAAAAAATAATCTGATCAAAAATTTTTCTTGTAGGTACTATTTTGTTTCACGAAAAGTTATGTTTCGTCTGTTATTCTGCTCATAATGAGCTTTTATTTGATATAAATTAATAAAAAATATATGTTATTCGAAAACTACATACTTATATAAAAATATTTTTGTTTGTTCTTCCTTTTTTAAATGTTTTATATTCGTTTAAAATATTTTAGAGCAAATAGCCTTTATTATCATGCACCAAATATTCTAATAAACTTAATTATAATGATGTGTTTCACCTATTTTTGTGAAAAACTCGCCGAAGAACACGAAATTGTACCAGAATTTTTACTTGCCCGACCTTAATATATAAGGGGCAAGTATTGTAATCGCGAAAATTTTCGATGTCGAGATTTTGACTGATGACCACGTTTCATGGTCCAGGGAATCCAAAAAACCTATTTTCGAAGTGCCGTCCGTATGTGTGTGTGTCTGTGTGTGTGTCTGTATGTATACACGATAACTCAAGAACGGTTCAACTTAGAGAATTCGTTTTGGTACTAAAAAATTCTCCTATTAAATGGGAAGAACCCTATTGTTTTTTATAAAGATCGTTTGAATAGAAATGGGAGCTTACTCGTGTCGATTTTAAGATTTTTGCGAATATTTAGCAACAGAAAAATATTTCGAAAAAATTTATTGAACAAAAGTTTTAACAATAACTTTTAACAATAACTTTTAACAATAACTTTTATTTGAGACGTTTTTTGATAACACGAAAAATTTAAAAAAATTTTTGTAAAATAAATGACGCATCAGGACAAAATAATTTGTTTGTTATTTTTAAGGGTGCAGCTCTATCCTCCACATATATATTTTTATAATATTTTGACAACATAATGTTTAATTCATATGTCAAACATTTCAATGTATAAAAATCACTTCCAAGGACATTAACAACCACATACAATACAACATTAATATTCAACAAGCACCTAATTAAAGTAACGCCTAAATTAAATAATCTAAATTAGGCATGCGTTGAATAACATCACGTCAGTGTCCAAAACTTCCTGATGTATACAGTTACCCCATTTAATCGTATGTGCCATTGTCAATTAGAAAGGACGCCTATGAAGGAAGGAGTGGCAACTCAACCTGGACATCACTTCCTGACTCTACATATACAACGAAGATACCGCATGTTATACCATCAATGTACAACAGCGGTACTAAAAGGATATGGAAAAGTGATGCCTTATCTGACGGAAGGCATGGAGGTATTTCGACAGCTAAATACAGACGGGATGCGCATATATTCAACGCATGCGATGGAATTACAAATATATTTAATAAACATTCCACGGTCTCGATAATATGCCGATATTTTAAAGCATTTTTATTTTTTTAGTATTTTTGGTGGAAATTGGCGAGATCAGCTGACAGTAGAATTGGCGAGTATTGGTATACAACCTAGCTGGAGATACCTGACAATTAACAGAGCAAGAGCAAGGACTTGTGTCAGGTGAATTCGTCTGCGGCAAAAACTTTGCGAAAAAATAATCGTTAGCCGAATTATCCATTAACAAGGTTATTCATTAACCGGAATATTACTGTAATTCCTATAATAATACAAAACGATAAATATTTTGTTATAAATGCTTTACTTGGACTTTGATTATTTTTGGAATATAATGCCGGCAAAATGCCTGCTCTTTGTTGTCTTATAAATGCGAGTTCTTTCAAGAGCATTTCTTAGAACACTCAATTTTCAGGCGATATTTCAACTGTTGCTGCTCGAATATTGTTTTAGTTGTTCAATATATGAGGACTTGTTGGCATAGACATGTCCTTTAAGATAACCCCATAGAAAAAAGACTAGAGCGGGTAAATCTGGAGATCTTGGTGGTCAGTTGGTATCACCACTTCTTGAGACTAATCAGTTTGTAAATATTCTCTTCAAAGTGTCGATTACGGCTCGTGCTGTATGACATGTAGCACCATCCTGCTGAAACCACGTGTTTTCCAAACTGAATTAATCTGACTGATGGAATAGAAATTTCTTGATCATGTCACGGTACGGGTCACAGTCCACAGTTACAGCGATACCTACAGTGTCTTCAAATAAATAAGGTCCAATTAAACTTACTGACCAAATTCTAAAACAATTTTGTTCAAAACTATTGGCATATTTCGCATCACGATGTCAAAAATTGTCAAGCTGCTAGCCAACCTTCATCGCGGAGACGAATACTGTCTAGTCAACTGTAAAAAATGTGGACCTGCTTTGTGGGATAAGATCCAACAAATCATAATTGATAAATGAAGTGTGGAAATGGGAAAGTGGGGACATTCTCCAGATCTGGTGCCTACACAATGTGCAATTTATTGGCAAAATTTCAAACTATTTCTAGCTTCAAAAATAACTTTACCAACACATATTTTACCAAGTTGTGGACCACGGAATATTTAACCGATATCTCCAAAAAACAGAATGGCGCTTTCATGCTTTCCCATTTCTGTTTTCCAATTTATCTGTTTTATTCTCGAAATAAAAATATTTTTTAATGTTTACGATCCCTTCCTTCCTTGCTAGTAGTTTTATGAAGTCATAATTTATTATAAACTTATTTGTCTTATTAAATAAATCATAAATTTTAGTTTAGCAACATGTTGAGTTCATTAGAGGTCATGCAGTGGTTTAATTATATTTTATACGTTCATGCAACTTTATCTCTGTATATTTTTTCCAACCAATCAACAACAAATCATATCAACAAAAGTCAAATGCGTTAAATTTTATTCCTGTTTAAACTAACATAAATCTTACATTTTATAAACAGAATATGGTCAAATGTCACTTAATGTTACTATTAGATTATAAAGTTGAATGCCATATTTTACTAAACAAGACATATGCCGTTAGAAAATATATTCTTATCATAATTTGTTTATGCGGAAATGCTGGTTGATACTTGCACATTGCAGAAATAAACTGTCAGATATTAATTATGAATTCTCTAGTCCTTCGAGTGCTCAAAACTCATCTTACAAGCGGATACTAATTAGTAGTGAACGGATAAAATGTCTTTTTAAGAAATATATTAAAAACATTTCAAGCGGAAATATATTCCAATGAACGTACCCGGGATCTAGGCATTGAGTTTGATAGTAGACTTACTTTTAACTCGCATGTAACGGGTGTTTTTTTTAGAGGTATAGAACTTTAAATTGCAATAAAACAACGATGGATTATTCGATTGACATGATTTTTTTTTTTTATTCGAAAGATAATCTTGTGGCATTACATTAAACCATACCAACAAGACGGCGCAACATGTCACACAGCTCGTGCCACAATCGATTTATTGAAAGACACGTTTGGTGACCGCCTAATTTCACGTTTTGGACCTGTGAATTGGCCTCCAAGATCTTGTGATTTAACACCGCTGGACTACTTTCTGTGGGGCTATGTAAAGTCATTGGTCTATGCGGATAAGCCACAAACGCTTGACCATTTGGAAGACAACATTCGCCGTGTTATTGCCGATATACGGCCACAAATGTTGGAAAAAGTCATCGAAAATTGGACGTCCAGATTGGACTACATCCGAGCCAGCCGTGGCGGTCATATGCCAGAAATCATATTTAAAATGTAATGCCACAAGATTATCTTTCGAATAAAAAAAAATTCATGTCAATCGAATAATCCATCGTTGTTTTATTGCAATTTAAAGTTCTATACCTCTAAAAAAAACACCCATTATATACGATTTGTTCTTCTTCCTATAAAATGCTAGGATTTATTATCAGGAATTCACACACTTTTTCGAATATAAACGTTATCTTCACACTTTACTATACATTCATTCGCTCTAAAATTGAATATTGTTCAATAGTATGGGAACCAATTTACGAGATTCAAAGGAATGCCATTGAAAAAGTGCAACATAAATTGTTGAAGTTCATCTACTTTAAACTTATGGGATCCAACCCCCATTCGATCTCTCATATAGTACCCTTGTTAATATTTTTTCCACCAAATCTTTAAGTGAGCATCGTGAGTTAATCTCCACAAATTATCTGAAGAAATTATCATCAAATCTAATTGACGATCCACTTTCCTTTCAACAATTAAATTTCCACATCCCATCTTTCCGTACAAGGCATTCCTCACTTTTTTACCTTCCCTAGGCACATACGAATCTATTCCTTAAATCCCCGTTGAACAGGATGTGTTCATATGATGAGCAGAATATAATAATTGAACTGTTCTGGTAATTACTTATTTTTTGTGTATTGTATTTTCTTATGTTTTATAGTTTTTAATTTTTAAGTCTTAATATTGTTAATTATGTCCCTGTCCAATTTTGGCTATGCTGTTGGGACAGATGTATTAAATAAATAAATAATGTGTTTAATTAAATATTACATACATATTGCTTCCTTAAAATTGTGAATAAGATAGTGATACAACTGTCCAAAAAAGGAACTGTCTTGGAATGTGTCCACATATCAAAGTAAAAAGCTTTACTTATTTTGTGAACCTGTGAAGAGATAAATTTTTTGTCTTTTTGTATTGATGCCAAATGTATATTACTATGAGACGACTATGTTTGTTTATATCCTAAGGTGTAAGCCGTTAGTTCATACCTAATATCAATAGCATTGGTTCTCAACCTTTTGAAATACAAGGATATTTCCAACTAGGTAAATAATATTGTAGTTTTTGCAAGAATTCGTGATTTATGATTGAGTTGAACTATTGAAAATTGAAAAAGTTATTTCAAAGATGGAGATTTCTATTAAAATTGTTGATATTATTACTGATTAATCCAGAATTATATAGTGGAATATCCTCTTCTACAATTTGCATTTATATCTAATTCTTAATGTTACTATGTAATATTTATTCATGGTGAATGAAATTTCTCTCGGTCCGTGGGAAGACAGCATAAGAAGGAAATATCAGCTACCAGAATATCTAATAAATGTTGATACAGCATCGTCTGAATAATCCAAAGATGAGACAGATGCAAAACATTATTGAGACTCTAGCAAAAATTGCTAAAACGGTAGTACTAAAACACTAAAAATCTAAAATCACGAAAGCGAATGTTGAAAGATAAAAGAATTAAGCATGTACATGCCTAGTTTTACCATAAGTACTGTCGCAAAGTTTGAGACTTTTGACGGCTGGAGGAAGCACATTGTAAAATTTAATCGCGAAGAAATTGGTACCATACCTGGACATTCCAAGTCTTGTGAAGTCTGGACGTATCTCGTTTTTATTTCTAGTGTCGTGTCTATGGACTGAACTTTAGACGAAGAGTTTGGTTTGGTTTTCATGAACGTAGAGGATGCAGTGGTGAATATACAGGGAAGGTAACGTTAATAAATCCTGACAGCTCTACGTTGTAGAGAAAATAGCCGTCCCACATGGCTGGTATGACCCCAGATTAGAATGGCATAAGTCAATTGAGTTTGAATAGAGGCAAAATAGTAGGTTCTTTGAACTGCCTTAGACGCACACCATTTTAAATTATTTAGGCAGTAAATAGGCGAACAAAGTTTCTTGGCTATTTTATTAGCATGCTGATCCCAAGTCAGCTTCCTGTCTAAATCTAGACCTAGAAAGGATACTGAGACTGGATTGTTGGTGTCCTGTAGATTTCTAGTAGAGAAGACCATAAGTTGGGTTTTGTTCGTATTCAAGGTTAACTTACTTGCCATAAACAAGTTGTGGTAGTAGGACATGGATAATTCTCTAATTAAAAAAGAACCACTAAACAGTTTTCGAAATAATTACCTCTGGCCTTTACACAGCTCTGGGGCCACATGCCAATAGAATTACGAAGGGTTTCTAGTTCAGATCAGAGCTGCTAGGCGGCCAATAAGCAAGACAAATAAAATTTAGTATATTTTTTTATGGACTGCCATTAAATGTTGCTGGAAGCTTCAGTGGTGACCAACAAAGAGGGAGTTGGTCGGCATTTTGCCGACATTATTCTACACATGCCCAAACTGCGGCTCTTCGTTTCGTTCAATGCGACTCCGCACACACATTAATAACATTATTTAAAAAAATATATTATTAAACTTTAATATATAAAGCTTATATGAAATATATAGTTATCATCTATCATATTTTCAGATTTACTAATAGAACACTGATGTTCCTTTGCAATTATATTTATATGGTTAGGTATATGTAGATATTTACATATGTATATGTTTAATTACAATTAAATAATTTTATGATTTATAAAAATCAACCTTGGTTGTGTTTTGAACGTTCGTGGCTCTTTTACATTTCAGCATTTCACAAATTGGCTCCGAAAACTCGAAGGCTTGGGCACCCCTGTTATATTCCAAAAATAATCAAAGTCCAACTAAAGCATTTATAACAAAATATTTATTGTTTGGTATTATTCTAGGAATTACACTAATATTCCGGATAATGAATAACCTTGTTAATGAATAATTCGGCATCGATTATTTTTTCGCAAATCTTTTGCTGCGAACGAATTGGAATTCGGCCAATGGATCGTACGGCCCATTGCAAGCAAAATTGGTAATGCTAATAAAGTATGTACATAATTGTAAGAATATCCAAAAACACTTCCACACTCCAAAGGAATTTTAAAGAAGAGGGAAATCCAGCCAAGAACTGAGAGGGAAGAAACTCCTAAGATTCCTACAATACCACAAGGACAGATGAACCTTCCAGGGGCACAGCCTGACGGTAATCCTCCCATGAATTGAAAAATATGGACTGCATGAACTATGAACTCTATAAAACGTAAATAGTGAATTTTCAACAGGTCAGTCCTCCTTTTGGGGATTGGACTGAAATATTCTTGTATTAAAATTTATGGAAAATTCTGGTTCAGATAACAAATAATTCGTACAATGAATCACCTCGTGGAACGAATTCAACAGTTAGCCGAGGTATTTCCGTATTTGAAATTAAACCTTTAAAGATAATTTTTGATCAAAGGGTATATACAAATCAGCGTCCCTATATTCTACAAGCCAGAGGTTCTCAACCAGGGTGCCGTAAGTGTATGAAAGGGATGACTCGAACTTCGTAGAATTAATACGGAGAAATTACGATAGTGTGCTTTGCATTTTTCATTAATATTATGATGCCGTCACCTAAAAAAGATTGGAAACAACGGCTGTAAGCAACCGTTTAACCACGCAATCATGACCACTATATTTCTAATACAACTGGGAAAATGTCAGTGTTGTGAAATAATCAAAAATTCAAATTCCAAACATAAAACGAAATAACTGTATACTATTGATGAAACTTTCGCCAATATTGTCAATTTCCTGTAAGTTTCTCCAAGCTCAAAGAGAATACCGCGCGTTATTTTGAATTACAGAGGAAATGAACAGTTCAAATGAAACTAATGTCATTAGTTCCACTTACAACCATGTTGTGTTTATTGTGCATTTTACTAAAAAAAAACTAACAATAAGATACCATGAAATCATTTACAATATCCTCTTGTTTTAGTTGTAACATAATAAAAACTTACAAAATAATATCATATGTTTGACTTACGTTTAACTTCGATAGAAAGCGTGTCTGAATTGGTAAAAACCGTAAAAATGGATATTAGGAAATTTACTGTAACAGTTGTTAAATTCTAAACTTAATGGAACTTTATGTAATCTACACAATATCCATGAAAATTTTAAGTTAAACAATAGAATTTTCCCACTCTTGTAACAGTATCTGTTTATGCAAGGTAATAAAATATGAGGTTTAATAAAAAATACAGGGACAAACGGCATAAAACTATCAAACATCATCATCACCATCAAGCCCACCATCTGGACTGCCTCTAAAAAGATCATAGGCTGTCAATAAAATGTTTCCATCTAACTCGTCTGTCTGCCACTTGCTTCAAATTACTGAAGTTAGAGTAGTCTTTTGTCTTGATTTTGAGAGCTCCATGTATTTATCTCTGATAGTGTTGAGTCATGCCAGGATTCGTCCATGAGGATTATTCCCTTCGAATCCCAAAAAATCGTGGCCATGACCTTTTGGCCGATGGGACCGTCTTTGTCTTCTTTGGAGCAGATTCACCCGAGAAACTCCATTGTTTTGACTTTTGCTTGGTCTCTGGCGTATAATAATGTATCCAGGTTTCAGCAACGGTGACGACTCGACGCAAAAACTCCTGTGGATTTCGGTTAAAGAGGTCCAAACACTGCTTCGACATTGACAACCGTATCCGCTTGTTGTCCACCGTGAGCAATCGCGGCTCCCATCCGACCGACACCTATTATACCGACTCCTAAAATATTGATTGTCGTTCCGTACGACACACCTACGGCCTCTGCTACTTCACGCACTTTAGTCCGGCGATCAGCAAGACTCATGTTGTGGACCTTTTTAACTATTTCCTCGGAAACCACGTCTGCCGGGCGGCCTGGCCGCTCCTCATCAAAAACAGATGGACGACCACGTTTAAATTCGTTGAACCAATATCTCTCGGTTGTATCGATTGTAAATAGATGGTGAAGAGTCACCATAGACAGCAACTAACTTTTATTTCTTCGCATGTTTTACCATCCATTAAATGCGAATTATGGATCGATATTGCTCCTTTTCCATTTTATCGAGAAACACGAAGCACGTGTGATACAACTAGCTGCCAAATAAAAAATAACCTATGAATCAGTCTGATATTTAGTACGGTGTCGTTTGACAGATGGCAGAACACGTCGGTAAGGCCAACTTCCTTCAGCAACGCCACTTGTCTTCAAACACGGATACTTATTGATCCACCCTCGTACATGTATCACTAGCCGGCAGATTCCATATAATAATAATAACATATAAATAATTGGCGGTCGATAAGACGAGGGTGATTAATCGGTAACTGGTAAATTTACTTATCACTGCAACTCTAATATGTAAGCAAATTTTCAACTCTCTAGGTGGCCATTCGCCACAATTTCCACAGTACAGACAAACACATAAGTGACAGTTTAAGAATTTCTTAATTACACCTAAAAATTTCCAAAAAAACAGGTTCATAGTATGCTATTCTTCAATGGAATATAAGGCCTCCACAATATTGTTTGCGTTTTCTTCAGTTGTTTTAGCCTCTGTCAATATTATTTTTCTCTCATTCCTCTCAGATTACCTTTTCGTTGTTTCATATTTGCATGTCAACATAACTTCTGAGGTTATGGAGACTCAGATGCACACAAAGACAAATAAATATAATTCCCTACCGTTTAATTTAATTTCTCTAGATCTGCAACAGACGCATGAGAAAACGACGGTGCAAATCCGCAAGTAGTTACAAATAAAATGTCTCGTATTTATTTATTGAAATAGGGCAAGTTGTGTTCATTTGTGAATGTCCTTGATCCGGAATATCGTGGGTTTATTCATATGGACACAGAGATCATGGAACCGTATATTAGAATGTGAATTTAATTAATATCTGGCATACAGTGGGCGGGGCCAAGATAGCGCAAGTTCGCCTTATTTTTTACATAAAGGTGTTATTACGGTGTCTAGCGGCTGGTGGATTTTTAAAAGCACGTCTCTTAATGTGTTTTTAATATGCAGAAATTTTCACGTCTATACCTTTATAGGACAGACATGTTAAAGCCCGTTAAGATTTTTATTACTTTCAGTTTAATTCTCTTATTATTGTAGGTTGCGAGCGAATTAATTTTATAGCAAGTTAAATCAGATCTTATTTTTCTGACTCAGATAAGCACTTACAAGGCTAAGTCCATCTCTCAAGACATAAAACAATCAAAAAAAGTTCATATATTTAAATTTATTACACTATTTTCAGAAACCGTTTGTAAAATTATTCAAAAATCAAAATATAGTCTAATAATTTGTTTTTCACGTACGATTATTAACATACGGTATTTGAATTACTATTTGAATTATTACATTTTATATTCTAATGTCCGGTTGCATAGAACTTTCCTATAGCTAGTTTTATTTACAACAGTTGTATCTTTAAAACTAAGTATACCCTATTTTTTTTCAATTTTATATTTAATCAACACTATAACACAAACGTAATACGGATGTAAATACATATAACGGCAACACACATTATTAATATGGCGCTCGTTGACAGCAAAGAATATGACAGTTGACAGCAAAACAACTGTTGTGTTTGGTACCAGAAGCGTACGTACATTAATTCATTTTCAGACGACTTCATTTTAAAATATTTCTCTTGTAATAATATATTCTCTGTAGTAATATATTCACTGTAAACTTAGTTTGTACGCCTATGTTTACAAATTTGGGTTAAAATAACAGAGACAAATAGAATAAGTTGAGACAGAAATCTATTTTTCTACAGTCTACTTTTCCATGCTCCTACCCAATCAAAAAAAAAAGATCGAAATAGCTCCTATATTGCCCACACACACCATTCTTTAAAAATTGATGTGAAGTGTGAATATTCACACATTTCAGGGTTTCGCAGGTATATAATAAGTGAAGGCGGTATGCTGAGTGTGTAGGACAAATTTTACTTTGTAGTAATCACGGCAAAATGAACGATATTTTTAAAATAATTTATTGTCTGTTAATCATATAATAAGACTGGTTATTAAATTTACGCTCTTAAAAATTAAATACAACATTTGTCAAAATATAACTAAAATTTTGACAAAATAATTTCAACATAATAAAAATGCAAAAAAAAAAAACAGAAAAAATAAAATTCACTCCGTACTCGAACTCGAAACCCTTCGTATTTTAGCTTACGACACCAGTGCTCTAACCCATTGCGCCATCGCACGCCTTGCGTGTGAGTGTCTTACATTGGTATAACTTTTGTACTTTGTGAACCAAAAACCACAAAAAATGCGTTATTTTCCGAAAACATAATCTGATCAAAAATTCCTGTTGTACTATTTCGGTTCACACCAATATACATTACTTAGAATTTTTTTAGATTTTTAGTTTAAACCATCTGGGCTACAGGGTGTGGGACAAAATTTTTTTTGCACAATTTTGGCAAAAATCGCATCAAAATAATTTATTTTGCAAAAATAAAAATTTGATCGTTAATCCACGTACTAAGGGCTTTCATTTGATACCCTTCTCAAAATTTAAAAAAAATATTTTTGTTTTCGATGAGCACATATTTGTTTATATTTTTAGGGGGGTATGTTTTTTAGATGTTTTAGTATTTTTCCTATGTGCGGGTCAAAAAGTTGTATAAGCATGCCAAATTTCAACTCTCTAGGTTTAGCCGTTTGGCTACAATTTTTACCGAACAGACAGACAGACAGACAGACAGACAGACAGACAGACAGACGACAAAATGACGGTATAAGGGTTTTTTGGTCATACCTACAAAACCCTAAAAAAATGAAGTATAGATATGTAAGTTGAGTGCGTTGCAGAAAACAAATTCAATCTAGTTGTAACTAAATGTAGTTTGAACGTATTTGAGAGGTATAAATTTATAATTAATGGATTGTTTTAGTGGCGACACAGGGTGGGAAAAAGTAAAAGCTTTATATTTAAATCTAATTATTTAAAAAAATATATTAAATGTTCTCTTTTCACCAGTTATTTGTTTGTTTATAAAGTTATGTAATTCATATACCTTAAATAAACTATTTATTTATGTTTTTATTGCCAATATACAAGTGTTTCTTTAATTATTTATAGCAGACGTCTCCAAAATAGGTGAGGCGTAGCCGGATTTAGGGGTACTGGAAAACATTTGATCACTGCATTATAACAAGGAATAGGAAGGATGAAAAAGGATTTAGAGGAAAGAACCTACGTTGATTCAATTTATTTTATTTTAATCTGCTTTATAAATATATTTTTTTATTAATATAACCTTACATAAATATATAACCTTACTTTATATTAATTTTGACAGCTACTAAAACTGAATATAAGATAACGCTAATTTCAGCGTTTCAGTTTACAACCAATTTTAAATGTTATATTCCGATATTGAAACGTATTTTTGTGTATTATATCTAGTTTTAGCTTATAACTAGTTTACAGACTTTTATGAAACCAGGTACAAATGAATTTATTTCTTCTTGTAATAAATATAAAATATTTATGTCTGTACCGGAAAGCTACTGAATATCTTTTTCTACATCCGCTGTCAATTATAAAAACAGTAGTAGTTACATAGTAGCAACTATAAGTGAATAAAAACAGGTACTTCTTACATTTAAATGAAACATTGTACTTAAAAAGATGTGCTTTTGAAGTTGACTTCAAAACAGGCGCCAATAACCTGTCTTCGGTCAGCAGATCTCGTCTTTGCAAAGTCTACCACTGGTCGACGTTGTTCTTCCTACCCAATTTTTTACAATTCTAGTCTATTTCTTCCTAATCACGTGTCCCATGCACTGATATCGTCTGCTTTTCATTATCTGTGGGGCCGTCAAAAGACGGGGAGAGCCGATACAAAATCCCAAGACCCATGCAACTTGCCTAAAATCCTGACCTTGGGTCTGGCCTAAAATCTACAAAAAAAAAAAAATTTTTTTTTGTCTGTCCATTAGTTCGATTCACGCGAAAACGGCTAGACATATTTTTACGAAATTTGGGACGAAGATTGAATAAAACCAGGATTCGAACATAGGAATTTCAAAATTTTTATTCTAGAAAGTTGTTTCGAGGTAAAAACGTTTATTAAAAAGTTTAAAATATCTCCCTTATTATTGACTTATAAATATCTATAATAACAATTGTTTATAGCAATAAAATAAATCTTTTTTGAGCAATGCATTTCTTCAATTAGATGTATAATTGGGGAGTTATGGGGGGGACACCCTAGATCTAATATCTACATATACCTCCCTTATTATTGACTTATTATGGACAGCAAAACCATGTACATATAATCAAAATAGTTTATAATAGGAAAATAAATATTTTATCTCTATGAATTTTTTCGTTGAGATGAATATTTGGGGACTTACGGGCCGACACCCTAAAACAGAGATATGTACTCCCTTATTATTGACTTAACAGCCAAATCATGTACGCCAAAAATAGTTTAAAATGAGGAACTAAATCTTTTATTTTTATACATTTTATAATATAACATTTGGGGAGTTACGGGGGGGGGACATCTGAAGCTAAACTTTTCAAATATCTCCTTTATTATTGACTTAACAGCAAAAATGTATATAAGAAAAATTGTTTATAATAAGAAATAAAATTTTTATGATTTATTTATGCTGTATATGCTTTTAGATTTAATGAATGTTTGGGGAGTTACGGGGGTACACCCTAAAACTAAAATCTTGACATATCTCACTTATTATTTACTTTACATCAAAAATGTACATGAGGAAACATTTATTTTTTAAAAGTTAAATTGGGAGAAAAAGAAAATTATTAAAGAAGATTATTTAGGGAGCTAGAGGAGTGTTACTTATAAGGATGAAATATCTCATTTATCATTTACTTAACAGCAAAAATGAATATGTAAAATCAGCTGTGGCCACCACAGGACCGACCGCCATCACAGAGTACTTGTTTAGTTGTTAGTTATTGCTCTTATAGCAACTTTAGTTAAACAAATTTTATCGAAATATTTCTCTGTTGTGAAATATTCACAAAAATCTTAAAATCGACACGACTAAAACCCCATTTATAGTTAACCGATTTTTACCAAAACTTGACTAACTCGTGCCATTGTTGTCAAAAGCTTAAATATGAAGTTTCATAAAAATCAGACAGACAGAGAGACACACAGACAGACAGACTTCATGCTAAAAATAGTCAAAACGTTATGTAGGGACCTCAATTCGTGGAGATCCATCGAAATCTCAAAATATGCCTTAAATGCCTTATATATGTTGGCGGTCGGTAAAAATGAAACTATTCCTCTCTGCTTAATGCAGATTTTAATAAGATGTATTTGGGGACCTATGGGGAGAGCTATATAGGTTTATAACTTCAAAAATATATACAAATGAGTGATAGAGAATAAAGAAACGATTATTTTGCGTTCTACTTGAAACTGAAATATCTCACTGATCATTTAGGTTACAGCAAAATATATATTATAAACACCGTACGAAGTACAGGTACTCCCACTAGTTAAGAAATAAATAAGTGGTTCCATTTTGCCATTTATTATTGATATGATAAAATTGAACAAAAAATAATGAACTGTTGACGTTTTTTTATTAGTGTTGACCTGAGCGATAAAAGACTGCTATATCAGTTTTTGTGTGTAGATCGGGAATCTAATCAGACAGGTGGTACGGGTACTGGGTACCAGGTACTTGCCTCGATGAGAGAAACATGGACAATTATCCATATCGAGAAGAGTGTAACATAACGGTGGGTGCCGGTACGAGTACGTGCCGACAGGAAGAGGCCAACACTGCACACCGTACACTCAACTTCTACATATATGTATGAATGAACTGCACGTGGGTGATACACGTGAAAATATACAACCATTTTCAAATACACAATCACCACATAACAAACACTATTGTTAGTTCATTTTCACTCTACTAAAGAAGTATTATATTATAAATCAATGACTCTAATAGTAATTAAAGATTATGATAAGTATATATTCTCACACATTTCAAGATTTCGTTGGTATCTATTGAGTGAAGGAGAAACACAGAGGGTCCGGATGTTAGATCTCTGGTAGGCGCAATCTTACTCAAGCCCCTGAGCCCCCCTAGGTGCGCGCCTGATCTCTGGCCTAATTTAGTTGTAATCATCAAAAATCAAGCAATCTAAGCATAATTAATTAATCTTTTTTTTAAATTTACTCAAGCCGGTCTCTATGGTATAGTGGTCAGCGTATTTGATTGCTAACCATGGGTTATTTATTATAAAAATTACTAATTTATCAAAAATAAAAATAAAGATATATTGGTTAATGGCCATCAGTTGCCGACACCAAACATAAGAAGAAAAAAATGTATTTACATATTTCTTTCTGACTCAGGTTTGCAAGGAATGTGCGAGTCTGGTAAGTACGCGCCTGGTCTTTTAAAATATTTAAAAAATTGTATTTCACTAAAAACATTTTTTTTTAATTTTACCTCTTAACCCTTTAAAGCAAGATTAAGGCCCAAACAACTATTAAGGCCCAAATACTTTTTTTCAACAAAATTTCAAAAAAAAAAAAAGTATCATTCATTTCATTAAGTTAAAATATAAAATTATTTCTAATTACATTTTTTGAGAAAATAGTAAACAAGCGGTGGTTTAATCAAATAACCACTGGGACACATGAAAAAGACTTTTACTTTTTCTGCTATCTAATAATTATTTTTTTGTCATTTAGACCAGTGTTTCTCAACCAAAAACGCACGCCGGACCGGTATAATATATAATTTTCTAACGCTGATCACTAATAATAATTGTTGGTTAATTTTTTGCAAGAAAGCAAATATATTTAATGTGCTACTAAATACATTTATTTTATTTGTAGAAAATCACAGAAAGTTTATAGAAAATAAACAAAATATAAATTATTTAAAATATTATTATACATAAAATATGTGCATATTTTTTTTTTTTTTATTTGCAAAGAACACAAAAAATTTCGAGGACCACTAAAATTTTTCTGGGGACCACTGGCGGTCCGCAGACCACCAGTGACCACCAGTGCCCTGTTGAGAAACACTGATTCAGACAAAGTCCTAACATACACACTGTACATCTCTACTTTATACAATCAGGCTCATCTTTGTACTGCAGTATCCGCAAATAAGCTATGTATCTGACTTCACTTGGTACCTTTTTTTTTTTTTTTATTTTACTTTATTGGCCTTGGGCCTGACCACCACTTGGCCACCTATCGCCCAGCACTTGGTACCTGACGTTTGAATTTTATAAGATTAGATGTTCCATATAAGATTCCGGGTCAAAAGGAATATTTCCAAATAACGCTTCAAACTCACTCACCTCCATATTTTGTAACTCGATAAAGCTCAATTTACTATTTCTTGAAATTAACTTCATAAATCCCTGTGGTTATGCTGCGAAACCACGTCACAAAAATGAGACATTATAAAAATAAATCCATAAACAATTTATCACCTCATCATATATCACTGATAAATATACTTATCAGCCATTGAAATCTGCTAATGGTATCAAATGTAATAGTTTATTGCAATTTTGAACAGTTTGATATGTCAACTTACTAACGCAAAATATTGAATTGAAATTTTAAAATACCGACATATTTCAACGTGAAATGCTGCTTACAGCTTAGAGATGGTTCTGTAAGATATAGCGTCGCGTTAGTGGTTTCATGGTATCGCCACTGGATTATCATGTAATACATTTTTTCAAAAGTGGTTTCATCTAGAAACCACTAGGAACGAAAGGATTAAAGTACAAATAAAGGAGCAAAATTTTATTTTTTGAGAAAAAAATATTTTTCGCATTTTTTGCCAAAAAAAATCTTTGGTTCCGCACTCTATATCCTAAGAGGTTGGTATAAAAATCTCAAAATAATCTCAATAATGATTGATGGGACCCGAAATAGTACAACAGGAATATTTTACCAGATTATAACTATTGATTAACCACACAAATGAATGACAACTCTAAACGAATAATATGTGTGATTGAAATAAAGTGTATGTAAGACATTAATTTTTGTGACAATTGACAAAGTTTTATTGAAATATATATGACACAAATTCCAGTGGTTTAATTATGCAAAGTAATAGCACAAACAATGTAAATTATTTTAATTAGTTGTACTAGTGTGTCACTATGTAATTTATTGCAAACAACATGATTTGTTTTGAAAACCGATTGATTTTATTTAAATATTGAGTAACAGTCAACCTATTGTCACATACCAATAAATTATTTGTTTAATGAAATGTAATAATACACTTATCACATATTATTAATCAGAAATCAGTTTGAATTTCTCGGTAGTAAAGAAATTAGACACGTGAAATTCTATTTATATATTCGTATTACCGTTTTACTTGAAGTTTGTGTAAAGAGAATTATCCCAATAATAATGTTATTTTTCTATTCTGAAAACTTTCAAAATTGCGCACTTAAAGATCTATAACTGCTGCCCAACCACACTTACCAGTGTGGTTGTATTCAAAAACTTTCAGTCGCAAATATAATTTTTACAAGGCTTCTTCAACTTCACCTATTTTAATGAGCTTATTCTTGCCGAGCTCAGTCGGAAGTTCTCGTTACCGCGAACGCAAAATCTGTCTGGTTGACAGTGGACATTCAACATCTACATCAACATTCTGCAGAACCTGTATCTTCAAAGATCTATTTGTAATAATCATAGCCCGGAAATTTATAGTGGACAAATGAAATAAAGGTTTAAGAAAAATTACTACTTTTTGTATTTATATACTGCTAATATGGTCCTGTAAAGCGCAGAACGGGAGTACCAAGAAATACTTGTTTACACCGTGAATCTTACTAGTAAATGTTCAATATTCCAGATTGTTCGAGAATGAATACTAGAATAAACGTAGATTAAAACGATCTTCTCTGTTGAGTATCAACTATTGATATGAATCTGTATGTAAGTAATACAGATTGCAATTCAAAATTATTTATTACTAACTGAGCAACCCATACAGGAATTGTTTTTTCATTTTATGGCCGGTATTATAAAGCAAAATAGTTTGCTACTAAATTTTAGTTAAGAGTTAAACTAATTTAACCCATAGATTTCGGTATTATAAAAGTTGGTTTAAAAAAGTTACCAACTAAATATACAAACTAAATTAGTTGACAGATTTTCTGGGTACTAAATTATAGTTGGCAACTATATTTGTATTACATTTAAATAGTAAGCATTTTGTTTACATTGAAATAACTTGTTTTTACTATTTATACTAAAATATATATTTGATAATTAATAACTGCAAAGTAAGTAATAATATTGTACATAATATATATATATATATATATATATATATATATATATATATATATATATATATATATATATATATATACAACACAAAATTTACATGTTAGGTCATCAGTATCATCTGTCAGTAGTGTATCATCACCATCCGTAAACAGTATTTCTGAGAGTGATAATGATGAAAATTCATGAATACGTCAGCCTAGAGAATTTCTTGAAAGAAGACACCCCTTTAATTATTATGATGATGAACAATTTGAACACAGATTTCGGTTTTCAAAAGATACTGTTTTGTCTATTTTTGAATTAATTGATAATTAAATAAAGTTCTTAACTTATATTTATGAACTATATCTATTAATTGTTCTTTTTCAATTTCTGTATAATTTTTGCCTCTATCCCATTTTTTTTTTTCCATTCGAAATACATTTTCACTTCTAAGAATTCTTTTTCACTGTCAAATTTATATATAGGTATGTAACCTATATATAGGTTATATATAGGTTACATAATAGGTTATAAACGTTAAACTGTTAAAGCAACAACAGAAAAACCGCGAAATATAGTATAGGCATCTACCGGTCAGTTGTATACTAACGTTCGGTTGGTAAATCTTGAGACTAAATTATTTTAGTTGTCAACTAGTTAGCTAGTTGGCTGTTCTGATTTATAATACCGAAATTAAATAACTTGTTATATTAGTTATCAACTAAATTTAGTTTACAACTAGTTAGTTGGGTCTTTGGTTATGTTTTTATAATACCGGCCATTAAACAACTATTTTGTTTATACATTTTTGTTGTTAAGTGTTTAGTTATATTTCAAGTTAATATGTAGGTAGCGGCACCACAGCCCCTCGAATATTCATTTTATTAAAACCTTCAGTCAACAAAAAACAATCATTTATTCATTCCAAACAAATTTTCTTATATTCATTTTTTATGTAAGATTGATTTTTGATTTTGAAATAATGAGATATTTTAAGATTTTAGTTATAGGGTGTCTCCCGTAAATCCACAAATAATCATCCAATTGAAAAAAATTGGTCGATTATTTAAAAACAAAAATGATTTTCCCCCCTAACTTCACAAGTATTTATCGAATCGAAATGTAATGAAACAAAACAAAAAAATCTTTTCTTATTATTAAACAATTTTTGTCATATACGTTTTTGCTGTTAGGTGCATAATAAGGGAGATATTTAAAAATTTTGTTTTAGTGTGTGTGTCCCATCCCCATACTCCCCAAATATTCATCCAACTGAAAAAATGCATAGTAAAAAAAATATTTGTTTTCTTAATACAATTTGTGTGACATTACATTTTTCTGTCAATAATAAGAGAGATATTTAAGTTTTTTTAGTAAATAGTTTTAACCCCAGAACATCATCTAAGAATAAAAATTTTGAGATGTCGTATAGCAATATATATTCGAATATAAAATCGAATCCTGATTTTAGTTTATCACCGTACCAAATCACGTGGAAATATGTCCCGCCATTTATGCGTGAATCTCAGATAAAAAGGCAGCCAAACAAACAGAATATGTAGAAACCAAATATAAGGCCAAAATTAAAAAAAAAAAAAAAACAAAAACAAATATAGCCTCCAAATTTATTAATATAGATTATTTTTTCTTTGCGAATATACTCGTAATTTAAAAAATTTACATAAATTATGTATTTACTGTTATTTGACAATTTTAAATAGAGCAAAACAAAACTGTTAATTTTTCAATTATATAAGTTTTTGTTAAAATTTAGACAATGTGTAATTAGCGAATACAATACAAATAAACAATACATTAACTGTGTGGTTTACTGGTCCATTTTTAAATTTTTCTGAAAACATTTCTGACTAAATTCTCACAATTGTTGAAAATTTTCAGGCACTTAACGGTTTCCAAACAACAACGTAAAACTAAACAAAAAAAATAAATAAAATGTTGAAACAATATTTAAAACACTGCACTGAATTTGGCAGAATTTGTTTCATTAGATCAGGGGCGTAAGATTTTGGTGCCCTTGCCATTTATATAACTTCTCGCCCTTTTTATAAGGTGTAGGTTTTTCCGCCCTTCATATACTACCGCTCTTGGCAATTGCCCCAATGACAATGCCAAGTTCCGCCAGTGCGTTAGGTTAGGACACATTTCTGACAGACTATCCCCATACCGTAGGAGCAAGCAATATTTTCACATCGCAGGCCACATTCAGTAAAAATTTTTGCGGGTCATATTTCCTTTGCAATTTCCTTATTTTCTGATCCTAGGCTTGGAGGGACTCAGGCCCACCAAGCTCACCCCCCCCCCCCCCAGTTTCGCGCCATTATACTGCGGCACATCTGCGAACGTAATGTATGGCGTGACGATACATTTTTGAGTTTTATCAAAATTAGAAAGATTAACTTGTGTCGAGATCTCGGGTATAATCAGAACGATGTGAAGTTAACTAATATCTACTAATGTCAAGTTAATATAATAAGTAAAAATGAATACACGAATGTGATCCACTGAGGGTTGGAAGTCCGAAAGATGTATACATATGGACTTGTAACATGAAAAAATTGTAAGGTTAAAAATTGAAAAACGGTTACTGAGCAGAAGAGACTGAAAAAGTCAACACTCAGAAAAATTATGTTATTGCTGCCCTCTCATGTTATGTTCTGGTTGTTATCTTCTCCTCGCACGTATCGTTTGCGTAATTTGTCACTACATTTGTATACTGATAATATTTTAGAGGAATAAAGCTGATTTAAAATATTATATCTATTTGTTTTATTTTAATTAAAAACAAACTAGTGTAGTTAACTAATATTATAGTCGACTGAAAATAGCATTGCCGAATCTATTGTTAATTAACTATGAATATATCATCGAAGCTGATAGTATAATAAAAAACAAACTAATCAATTATTGTAATCATTAATCAATGTGCAAATACGCTGTCATAAAAACAAGTCTCCTAAACGTTAACCTTAATTTATACTGCAACTTTGATAAAAAAGTTTCGCCGTAACCCGGCGCCCCTGATATTAAGCACATTACAAGTTTGATTTATATAAAAAAGCTCGGTCGCGAATGAATCACCTTCAATACAGGTTATGTATGATCTATAATATTTCCAATGTCTGCGGTTGTTTTAATAACGCAAAAACAATATGCCCATATGAGGAGAGGACAAGACACACAGGAGAAACGGGCAGGACGCGCCCAGTCGCGTATCATCCAGCAAAGGTAAAGGTTGACATGTTGTACAGGCAGACACTTCACCGGTGGCACGCGCAAATCACACATGAACTTTTGCATCGAACGATTTCAATCAATCACGAAACCATCAACCCATCCAACATTGAGAAAGACTACAATTAATTGATTAATAGTCAAAAATAAAATAAATTTTACATCCATATCGAGTGTAACACTACTTAATTTAAATTCATCAACACACGAAAAAAAGGGCATACATCTACGAGGGCTATCTATTAATTTTTTACAAAACTAAGAAAAAAAAATTTTTTTTTGAACAAACTATTTTATTGCTTTTCAAAATATTCGCCTTTAATACACTTTTGCATGCGTTCAAACCAATTCTCGAAACATTTTTTCCACTCTGAAAAACATAGTTTTCGAAGGCTTCAACAGGTTCTTGAGGTGATAAAAATCGCTATCCACGCATTTTTTGTTTGACATTGGGGAACAAAAAAAGTCGTTAGGGGATAAATCAGGTGAATACGGGCAATGAGACATTAATTCGATGTTTTTCTCCTTCAAATAATCAATTATTTGACGTGCTGTGTGGGAGCTTGCATGATGAAGAATGACGTTTTTGGTTGTTTTTCCTGATTTTGTCGATGACTTCTAGCAAACAAATTGTTGTATACCATTCAGCATTAATTGTTCTCCAATCCTTTAAAGGAATGGTTGCGACATGGCCAGTACAACTGAAGAAACAAGCGATCATTTTCTTGGAAGTGCTTCGTGAACGAACAACTTTTGTAGGTTTCGGTTCATCTTGGAAAACCCAAACAGTGGATTGTTTCTTAGTTTCCGGTTCATATGAATAAATCCATGTTTCGTCACCTGTAACGATGTTGTATACGGATATTGCAGGGCCTAGGTTGAATTTTTTTAGCATTCCCTTACACCAATCAACACGGGCCTTTTTTGAGCTTCGGTCCAATTATGGGGAATCCATCGGTAACAGATCTTTTTTGCAGCTAAATGTTCATGCAAAATCGAATGTATTGCAGTCTGCGATGTGCGAAATCATTTTTCGCACAGCATCGATGTTTTTTTGAGTCAAACCGAGATTAGGAGGGGGGGGGGGCTAGCGCACTAAGGAAAATGGCGCCGACGAGCTTGACTAAGGGGCGCCACATTGCGAAGGTGAGGACCTTTTTTTTTTGCTCATCACTTGAATTTTGGGTGGTGAGGACCTTTTTTTTGCTCATCACTTGGATTTTGGGAAGTGAGGACCACCTTTTTTTTCCAAGGGCGCCAAAACACAGTTCTGCCCCTAGCGCAAGTTTTCCTTACTGCGGCTCTGAATATACATATATTTTCATTCAGAAATAGGATCCCGTAATTTGTCAATAATAATAGAGATCAGTTTTTTGAAAATATTGATATTTTTTTGTAGAACGTTTTAGGGCCCTCCTTTCATCAGAGTCCTGGGCTTGTGCTCCTGTTGCCCGTGCCGAGTTACGGCTCTGCCTGTATGTATAAAACGCACATGATCAGACCAATTCTGTAACTCTGTTACTATGATAATAGTTACTAAATTCGTCACCATGAGCAAGGTCAGTTACTATCATGAATGAAAGTCATTGTATTTTTTATAATATTTTATGTGGTAGTAACGTTATTACACAGTAACTTTTTACAGAATTGATCTGCTTGAATACTCGCGATAACCTGAGAACTGAAGAGATGAATATAATTTAAGTTTCTTGTAAATGGTTTTTAAAATGTATTTTTGAACAATCTCTCATCCGCCATTTGCATCAATGTATGAACTACCCCAACGTACTGTGCCATAACATAGCGATGATTATACACGTGTATATTACGTTTTGAACATAATATGTTAGGAGAACCGAGAATCTAGCAGTTGATATTAGAGCTTGCTGGTACCTTTACACTGTACTGTTATATGTGTATATAGCGAATACAGGTTGTTACAGTGCTGTTACGTTCATTGAAGAAAATCTCGTATCGAAGACCGCATTAGAATGAACTCCTCATTGAAGAATTGAACGGTCAAAAGGTCACCTCCGTATCAGTTATCACTGTCAGCTCTGATAACATGCGCTAAGTTCAAATCCCTTTGATGATATTTGTAATTTGTTCGTGATTTGTTATTGTCATGTTTTGTAAATAAATTTTATTGCTTGTAAAATTTAATTAAATGAAAAATAAACATACATAGATATGATGGAACTGTGTAAGGTTCACCCTGAAAAATTTTATATAATTTTTTACAATTTGTATTAATACTAATACCACAATTTAATTAATAAAAATACATTTGTTATAGCGGCAAACGAGTTGTGATGAAGCGAGCACCCAGGATTTTTTCTAGGGGGAGAGGGTTTGGAAGACAAAATTGTTTTACAGGGGCAGGAATGGACCTGGACCTACATTGGGAAATTACTGACCCGACCGGCTCATTCTAGCAAGGCCCGCACATCTTTCTAAACAGAAGTGCTGACCAAAAACCAAAAAGGACTTTACCTTCAAAATTCAAACGATAACCAAAAAATTTATGTGAAGTGTGAATTTTCACACATTGCAGGGTTTCGCAGGTATATAATAAGTGAAGGCATTCACTTATTATATTATATGTGTGTAGGACAAATTTTGCTTTGTAGTATCACGGAAAAATGAACGATATTTTTAAAATAATTTATCATCTGTTAATCTAAGAGCTTTAAAACAAATTTTATGTTAAAATATTTTTTTGTTAATTTTAATTTAAATGCATAAATTTTGCAAATGCAAATAATTTTGCATTTTTTTGGCAAAAATCGCGTCATAATATTTATTTTGCAAAATAAAATTTTGATCGTTAATCCACGTACTAAGGGCTTTTATTTGATACCGTACTCAGAATTTAAAAAATATATTTTTTTTTCCGATGAGCACATATTTGTTTATATTTGTTTATATTTTTAGGGTGATATGTTTTTTTAGATATTATCGTATTTTTCCTATGTGCGAGTCAAAGAGTTGTATAAACATGCCAGATTTCAAGGTTTAGCTGTTTGGCTACAATTTTTAAACAGACAGAAAACAGACAGACTGACGGCAAAATGACAATATAAGGGTTTTTTGGTCATACCTACAAAACTCTAAAAAGAGGTCCTCGCTTCTAAAATGCAAGTGATGACTAAAGCTCATGAGCTCTTTAGAGTTTTAACTCAAGTAAAGGAGTGAAAACTTGAGTGTGTTCCTTAATAGCACGTGTTTTTTTTTAGTGTTTGGGAGGGACAATCCTTGAGCCCCTCTTGGGTGCGCGCCTTGTTTTGATGCTTGGCCATACATGCTTTTTGATTAAATTGAAACTTTATTAGCTCTAAATCAATCTTTACAGCAAGGTTTCCCAACTTTATTTATCAATCGACCCCCTACATAGACTACATATGAAAAAAATCCTTTTCTGAGCCCCAAATAAAATGCTTTAATAAGTGAGTCAGTCATAAATAATAATAAAACATGTAACAATAAATTTATTGATTACAAAAATAAATCTGTATAAACAATTAAAGTAATAAATAAATATTTTGGCCAATCAGTTATCATGTATTACAATCAAAATCATAATTCAGTACTTCAATGGGAAAATTGTGACTGCCCACAAGTTTTTCTTTTTTTATGACTGGTAGAAAATTGCTCAATTTTCACTTCTTTCGGGTAAATCTAGCCTGTTTCTACTCTTTCTTAATAAATTAATCCTATTTTAATACACTTTTAATATGAAATGGTCAGCTGTTCATAGACAAATTTAGTCTGTCACCACATTATTTTACAATAATGTGTTAAAACGTTATTTCTTATAATGTAATTGTATAATAGTATTATTGAGGACAATTTCAAACTTTATATGTTCTTTATTTTTGTTCTTTATTTTTGTTCATTATTTATTTATTTTTTTTTTGTACAGTTTATCTTGTTTGTTTAATTTGTATGTATTTGTCTTTTTATTGGCCGCAAGGCTGTTAATAAATAAATATATATATTACAGAATCCGGCTTAAACAAAATTAGAACCAGGTAAACTTATTAACAAGGTTATCACAATTGTTTTCAATTTTGGATATTTATTTTGTATTTCAAAATTGTCCCAAAATGCTGCATACCTTTACAATTCCTAGAATTATTGAATACGAAAAAAGAACTATCGATCCCTTTGCATATATTGACCTTAGCTTCAAGTCCACTAATCCCCAGGGGGTCGCTATTGACCCCGTTGAGCACCCATGCTCTACAGCAAAATAACTAGAAAAATACGATATTTAGAAACTTCTTCAACAGAAATTGCATATGTAGGAAAATGCTTATTCATATAAACTTAAGTAAATATGAACCAAATTATGATTAAAAACATAATTAACGAAAATTACAGACATTTATTTAAAAATGTATTATACTAAGTACATATCTTCATAACTCTGCATATACACATTATTTAGTTTGTTTTAAAAAAATAATGAAGATTCCTTCAATCAACGCACTTAATGATGAACAATGTAAATAAAAAGTACCTGTATAAAAAATATAATGTGGGAAAAAAAATACGTAACAAAAAATGTTTTTTTTTTTTCAATATAAAGAAAGTTTCCTTATAAAATAATCATAGGGACTAACGAAAACTTCGATTACTGAAGTTTGGTAAATGGAGGTCTTACTGTAATTTTTTAAAATTGTTTTTATAATTTTTTCAACTTTTTGAAAATTTCCAGACCCCAGAATAATTTGTTCTAATGTTGTAACTTCTTAAATTTTATTTCTATAGGGTTTTTGCCAGGATGGTTCTTTTTTTAAAAAGGTTCCCAACTCCTGACCCAACAATAACAATCAGGATACTTTCGTAGAATTTACTAACTACACTGATTTATCTGAACATTACGTAAATGGCGATGGCCAGACTTTTACTAACACGGGCCATATTCTGTCCTGACAGAAGCCGTCGCGGCCATTTTCTGCCCCGACAGAAGACGTTGCGGTATAACCAAGAATCCTGAAGAAAAAAAAATTAGCCTGAAAGATAAAAAATTCTGAAGAACCAAGCGACAAAAAAGAAAGACATCCAAGAGATTTGACGAGCAAAAAATTAAATTCAAATTTTCTGACAAGCAAAAAACAAAAAAAGGAAATGGCTACGCGCCTCTCGCCACATAAATACACCTCGTGGGACAGATCTATCCCACTGGTCGTAGTTTGGCCATGCCTACTCTACATAGTAAAACATTATTTATAATAGTACCGTGAAAGTCTGAAAATTCGGCGCCAGAAACCCAAACCTGAAAATATGCATACTTTCGGAAAATTCACAAACTTTTTAAAATCAGCCGACTTGGCAGAACTAGAGACAAGCGCACTGCTTGTCTCTAGTGGCAAGAGCAGAAATGCAAGTGTTCCATCCTCAAGGAGTACAGTAAACTCACATTATCAATAAACAATATTAAAATAAAAATGATGTTAACAGTTTGCTATTGGGTCTTAGGACCATATTAGGCAGCTACTAAATTTTAGAACATGCTCAAACCGGGATTCAAACTAGAGGCCATTAGGATGATAGCAAACTTCTTCCTTTATTTCTAGTCTATGCCAATCGGCAAATAAAACATTCTCATATTTTGTTTATTATAGGATTATGGTGATTTTATGGAATGCTTATTTTTATCAGTTAAATCACAAGAAATATTTGTTGCAAGAGGTGTTTGTTATCTATATTACTATAAAATCTATCTAATGTAAATAATGTTTTGCTAATTTACGAGATTATTTTTAACATGTGTTTATAAAAATATAAATGTTCATGAAAAAATGAAAAAGTTTGTATTTATAACATATTTTATTTAATACTTGTTTAATTTTGTCAAATTCAAATAAGTTATTATTTTGTATTTTAAACATTAATATTTGTAAGATTTTTGAGTCCCCTAATTGTGTTTTTATTTCAGTAGAAACAATCATATCGCAAATTTAATTTTTAGTAATCATTATATCCAGCGTTTATTTGAATTATCTTTTGATACATACCTCCATTGTTCATCAGCGGTAACGATGACGATCAATTATGTCACCATTTCACATAAAAAATAAATAAATATTTATCTCAAAAATAATTACCGCTTTTATATAAGAATTATTTAGAAATATATTAATATTGTTTCATTTATAAGAATTATGGTATCAAAGTTCTTGTTAGAACTAAAAATTCGTAAAAAAATGCAGGTTGATTTTTGTCTTTTCATTCGATATAAGGCAATATTCGTCTGAGAATTTGACCGAATTCATTATGTTTAAAAACCAATAGTAATTAAAAAACGCATATGCCGTTTTGGCAGGAAGTGAATCGAACAAAATGAGCAAAAACATCAGTTTAAAATATGAAGAGTGTGGACACGAGTTCTGGGTTAGCTTTAGGAAGTTTATTGCTTTAGGCATAGTTTTGTATCTCAAGGCTCGCCCCGATTCTTTTATGGGCAATTAGTATTTTTATTCCATCTCAAAAGTGTCTTCATAAAGTCTGTCGCCTAATTTTTAAGTTAGTACTCTCATATTTTTGTCAAAAAGTTTTGCTAAGAGATATCTGTAGTAAATATTGTTTTTACATGCAAAACAGATGTTTTGCGCCAATTATTTTAACTGTTTTACTATAGAAAAAATAATAATAATCATAATAATAATAAATAAATAAAATAAAAAAACAAAAAAAAACATAATAAACTCAATTAACACATAACCTACATAATATATATAAAAAAGTTACACGATTCTATTTAAAAATGCACCAAAAAGTAAAACTTTTTTTTTCAGTTCCTGGTTATACTATGTGACGAAATATAAAATCATGGGCTCAATAAACATTTATATGAGTTAACAAAAAAATAGTTCAGTGGTGTTTATAAATTTCAATAAACCTGAACAAGACTAAAAAGAAAACTGAAATTTTTTCATCATAGAATGTTCTTTATTATCACAGACACTTGTGTTTTATATGATTACATGGAAATATGTACATATAAAAAATATGTTGGAGGATTGTGGTTCAACTTAAAGGATTTCTTTTATGGACAACCAACTTTTTACCGACCGCCAACATATATAAGGGAGATATGTCATCATACCGATTTTGACATTTCGAGATTTCGCTGGATCTCCACGAATTGAGGTCGCTACATAAGTAGTTTTGACAATTTTTAGCATGATGTCTGTCGGTCTGTCTGTCTGTCTGTCTGTCTGTCTGTCTCTCTGTCTGTCTGTCCGTCCGTCTGTCTGTCTCTCAGTCTGTGTACACGTGCAGAGCAAATTCGGCTAAAAGGATTTTTATGAAACTTCATGTTTAAGCTTTTGACATCAATGGCACGAGTTAATCAACTTTTGGTCAAAATCGGTCAACTAGATATGGGTGTTGACTCGTGTCACTTTTAAGATTTTTGCGAATATTTCATAACAGAGAAATATTTCGAAAAAAATTATTTCACAAAAGTTGCTATTAAAACAATAACTAACAACTTTTATTTGAGACATTTTTTGATAAAGCATCATACATTAAACAAGTACTTTGTGATGGCGGTCGGTCCCGTGGTGGCCACAGCTTATTTTTTCACATAGCCAAGATGTGATAACCGATATATATTTATTACATGTTTTCATGTATCCAATGTTTTTCAAATTTCTGTCACCCACAGTTTTCCATCTCACTGTGTCTCAATAAATATAAGAATGACCGATTATCAAAACCAATTAGTCGGCAAAAAAATCCGATACCGATTAATCGGCAAAATGACCGATATGGACGATTACCGATTATCTACCGATTCATCGATACAACCCTAATATGAAGCAAACGTCTAAGGGCCCAGGATTCATAGGCCTCGAAATTAAATTAAATGCTCTTTTTGCAATAACACACTTAAAATAAAAGCATTCTTAATTTATAAGAGACTTCATTTATAAGTATTTAAATAAAAGACAGAGTTCTTAGCACTATTATAGTAACGATATTCAAAATCCATATTTTTAATCATGTCGTTTTAACGATTAAATTGGTGTATATTCGATACAATTGAAAATAATAAATAAGAAATTATAAGTATTTCATAAAAATAGTTCACGACACTATTCCCTAAGATTATTCACATCTAGTCACCTAGCACTATTGTTATTATAATTCAGAATTTGTTGATAAAATATATTTGGACACACAATATATTTATTTATATATTGATGTTTATTTCCATAATTAATATTAGGAAATTATAACAAAATTTTGAGACTTAAATATTATAATATTATGCACTAAGTTTGTGAATCAGGTACCGAATCTCGTTATTTACTTGGTTAAAGTAAATATTTTGAAAATTTTAACTATAAATTTACTATCCATAAATATATTGTGTATATAAGATGTTTTGCGTGTTGTTGCAGATAAAAAGGATGCATTTAGAATTAAAATCTAGAGAGGTGCGTTAGAAGACGAACCTAATTACACAGTTTGTCTCCAGGCGCCAGATATCTTTACTACACCACTAACCTTCAGGAAGTTCCACAATATTATTCTTGATGAGAATATTAACGTAAGGTCAAGATTAAAATCAAAATATATTTAATATGAAGAGAGCACATTGCGCGTTCCGTTAGTCCACGGTCATGTAACTTTTTAAGTGCTAGTATTTTGATTGTTTTTGGTGCCTGCAGCTAGCTATAATCGGTGGAATAATTACTAAGATGCTACCCAAAAGAACGCATGGTTAACTATCTTGGGGCATAGGCACTAACACTGGGCAAGAAAAGCAGGTAGAGGAATGTGCCATGAATAACTGAGTTGGAGGGTCAATCAAACTCACTCACCCGGTTACATTCCAGAGCCTCTGCCGTATGCTCTTCCTTCTGTTTGAAACAATTCGTACATTTTGTCTTGTTGAAGATATTAGGAGCGAATTTTCGACACTCACTCCTTAATGAGTTTGGAGACATGTTTAAAAAAAAACTTTAACTTAAACACACAACTTTAAAAACATATTCAAACTATACAATCGTATTTTATTTTGATTCCTTTAATTTCTTAAATCACTACACTGCACTTAATTACAATACAAAAACTTAATCGAAATTTATTATTTAGTAAATTTAACACGTAACACGTTCTTATTTATATTATCCTTCTTCTTTAGCACATGTGTTTCGCACAGATTGTGTAACAATTATTACCATCATATTTAAAGTACAATATAACATTACGATAAATGATACTAGAGTTAAATTGTAACAGTACCATCACCACACTAACTCAAAAACATACTGATACGATAAACGTAGTATGTCCCAAGTTGACGTGTTTAGCAATGTTGCCACAATACTATACAGTGTTCCCACCACAAGATATTCACACAACTTACATTATCAAAAATAATCCACAATTATATATCTATATACATTTTTTCGTACTAAAATAAAATAAAAAGAAACACTACACTAGAAATTTATTATTTTAATAAAGTTTAAAGGAAAATTAAATTGATAATATTCAGGTAATGCGACCTGGTGGTGTATATTGTAACTTCAAAAAATTAATCAGCAAAAAACAAAATGTAAATAACAATTACTGTGACAATAAAGATGTAAATTAAGATAAAAATAAGTCAAAACAAGAAGTGCTATTGATTTATAAGACATTGATTCGACAATAAACATGTTTATTTTTAGATAGTCGGTAAAACAGTAGCGCATCCAGTAACTCCTAATGACAAATGACAACTTTGGAAATATCTAACCTCAAACACAAGAAAATGGAAGCAGCGGGTGATAGGTTAATAGAACCGTAAGTTAAAAACAAAGGATGATTAATACATAATTTTACTTTTAATATTAAGACAGTAACATTCGTTTTCTGGTTGCAATAGTTAGTTACATGACAATTATTCTTAGTGCATACAATGAAATTTTAGATATAGATTTTTATATCTTGCTTATTTTTACAGTAACGTCCTTCACCCTGGTAATGTGGCTATCATACGAGAAGTGTATGATACTGAACTTGCACATAAACTTTTTGCCATGCAATTAGAACGCGCCTTGGACGCAAATTGTGCTGTGATAATTATTGAACCAAATGAGTTGGGAGATGAAACTGCTCGGTGGATAGCAGTGGGCAATTGTTTACAAAAAACAGCTGTCATTTCTGGTTTGGGTGCCATGATCTCAGGTAATATTATTTTTTTTTTTACATTTTATTTATATAAAACATTTAGTGCAATATAATTACTTTTAATTAACTGGCCGATAAAATATTTTCTTCTTTAAGATATATCGACGCGTCCTATGAAGACTGTCGTAACTCAATATTTTCATATTTTAAATTATTTAACTTAAATATTAGAATACCGTGTTATCGTGTTATCTTTCCATGAAAAAAATTGTATTTCACAAAACTATAATTTTGGTAGCATAACGTACAGTTTCACATAAATAATATCGAGTATTCTACTGATTAACTTACATAAATCAAAAAATTAAAATATTGAGTTACGATAATCTTCGTAGGATGGGACGATATATTACAGTTAGAAATATATTGTATATATTTTGTTTTTAAAGATACATATACAGGCTATTCCAAATGTTTAAGTGGAACTAAATGGAATTTTTATTTTTGTAAGTTGTCACAAGCTCACTTTTTTATGAATGAAGTGGGTTTTTGCTAAACGACATAATCAAGAGCCTCATTTAATAGATAAATATTACTAGTTTTCAAAATTTAGTTCTACTTATACCAAAGAAACAGTCTATAGTTGATTTCTCTTAGATTTTCAAATCTAGTAACTTTTAACTATTGAATAAAGCTTTAAGAGTAAAATCCCTCTCTTTAATCTCAATGTTTAGTTTTTATGATTCTTGTCTGTAGGGATTTTATTTTTAATTTAAGCTATGATATCTTTTTTTAGGGTTTCGTAAGTATGACCACCAAAAGAACCCTTGTAACATCACTTCTGTGTCTGTCTGTATGGTTGATTTTAGCCAAATGGCTGCACATAGCATACCTGTTATACGCCATCCTTATCAACCTATTGTTTGAATTTGTTTAGTTTTTTGTTTTTAAGATGTCAAACAAGAATAAATTATTTTTAGTAAAGTCTGTTCCTTTGGTTTAGGCGGAACTAGATTTTCAATTCTAGTTACTTTTATCGATTGATTGAAGCATTTGATGATTTAGTTCAAGAAAAGCCAACTTCAATATATAAAAAAATAGCTAATGACAACTTACAAAAATGAAAATTCCAGTTAGTTCCGCCTAATCGATTGGAATAGACTGTATAAGCTGTTCACTTTTGTAAGGACAAACTAGATCTAGTTATTTTGGTTACTTATAAAAGTAACATTTAAAGTCCGTATTACACTATAAAGTGTAATACGTCAATTATGTCATATATGTCAATTAAAAATTTTCCTTATGCTGTAAAACCAACTTTAGATTTATTGGTTCTGATAATTATTAAGTGAGATTTTTTATAATTTTTTAATACCAATATGACATACAGTTTCAAAGGTACAAACCATTGAAAATAAAATTTCCTCTTGGTTTATTCTTACAAAAGTGAGCAGCTTATAGTGAAATACTTATAAAACAAATAAAGTCTATTCCAAAAGATTAGGCGGAACTAGATTTTCAAATCTAGTAATTTTTACAGATTGATTGAAGCTTTTGTTCAGGAAAAGCCAACTTCAATATATAAAAAAATAGCTAATGTCAACTTACAAAAATGAAATTTCCGGTTAGTTCTGCCTAATCGTTTGGAATAGACTTTAGTTACAAATTCGCTTTTGAAATTGAAAAAAATTAAGCCATTAATCAATATACAGGTGTTAGGTAAATGTCCGGCACAATTTTAAAGGCAGCATTGTTGGCCCATTTAGAGCTAAAAAGTCCTCAACCATTTTTGGATAAGAAACGTATATCGCTTGATAATCGATGCAGTACCACCGTTTAGGAACCACTAACATTTTGTCTGTTACAACAATCACATTTGTGACTGAGATAAATAGAATCCATGAACACAATACCGTAATTTTATATTAACAAAATGCTTTTTCAATTTTATGAAGAAAAAAGAAATAAAAAAAACTTTAATTAAAAAAAAAAAAAAATGTTACAAATATAATTTAAGCAAATGCTGAAAATGTGCTCCATTTGCTACTAAACATGCTTCTCACAGAACACAATATATTAAGAATGGACACTGGCAGCAAAAAAAATTAGTACGTTCCCTCTAGGAATATACCAATGAACTAAACAACAACAACCGCCAAATTTAAATTTTACTATCTGATTTACGTTCATAATTACCATTATTATTGTATTAAATATATTTTATTATTTATATTATCAAAAGTTTTACAATTAAAAAAGAAATACATATATATTTAATGATCCATATACATTAATATAACAGATAAATAAGGAATTTAAATAAATAAATCTAAATAAAAGGTGTAAGCTATTTATTTTTGAAACACAAAATTATACACAACATTAAATATTATTTTAAACACAACATTATAATTACTAATTACAAACACTGTATTAATAAAATTGGAGGCTATACCTGTTTTTATTATTTTTTCGGCCTCATATTTGGTTTCTACACATTTCAGATCATTATAAGACAATCGGCCCAATTCTGTAAGCAAGTTACTACGAAAAAGTTACGAAATAAAAGTTGCTAAATACAAGGTCAGTAACTATTCTAGTAACTTTCACGAAATTCGTATTCTGTAAGAGAAAAGTTGCTATGAAATTAGTAACTAGTTGCTAAGAAAGTTATTATGGATAACAACTAACAGAAAGAAGTTGCTACACTTAGTAACTTCAAAATAACTTGTTAAAATCATGTAAAATCGCAATTTCTCTGTTTAATAATGAATTATTTCAAGCATTTTACAATGAAGGGCAACATAGAGACAATAATTATAGAAGGATTTTTATTTTATTTTCTGTATAGCACAGAATTCTTCGAGTTCTTTATTTCAATTTCTATATATTTTTTTTTTTGTTTACATTTGTTTTATAATAGTATAACAGTACAATATTTTTTAAATGTATTAACTACGACTGTCAATAGAAGCCGCGCACACAAGGGGGTGGTCGACGAGTTCAGACCCCCTCCCCCAAGGATTTGAAAAATCAAATACTTATTAAATAAAAACTAAGCGATTGCAAATAAGAATCACCTTTTTTATTACTAAAAATTAAATTATAATCAAAATTAAATAAATATATAAACCCAGTCCTCTCCATAAAAACACAACAATACATTTGTATTATATTACAGATATTTTTTCGAAATGGACCCTTCCCAGATCAATGTTTTATGTGCGCGCCTGTTCAATGGCTATCCGAACTTCTTTAACTGTATTTCACCCAATTCATTTAAATTTGGACTATAACTTGCACCACCACATAGAAAACAGTAACCAGAAAGCACATCACCACAGCACCACCACTCATTCCTGTCAATTATTTTTTAAACACTCGTATCACCGACCATGACCGGGTTATTTTCCAGGAAATTCAACAGAATTTCCATCTGTTTGCAATTCTTTTTCTGATTTTGTTTATAAAACATTTTTCGTTTAATCTCAGAAACTCACAACATAGCTGTCAAACTCAATTAAAAACGAATACCTCGCCTGCGCAGAACGTAATCTGCTTCTAGCTTCACGGTTCTTTGTAGCAACGTTACTAAATATAACTTGTTATAAGAACGTTGCTTGTGTTTATGCTTGGAGAGTACCAATTGTTTGACGATTGATAAGAAAGTTACTATAAAAGTTATTTCGTAGCAACGTTACTCAGTAGCAACTAACCTAGTAACTTTTTACAGAATCGGGCCGAATATCCGCAAAAAATCAATTTTTGTCCGTCTTCCCGAGATGTACAATGTATGTATCAAATACAGTATAAGATGACCAAAATTGGAAATAAAAATCTATTATTTGAACCATGTATTTGAAAATTAACAAGCTTAAATGCGTATTACTTCAACACCAACTGTCATGTGTTTGACAGCTAATGGCGGCTGATCGACAGCTAGAACACGAAGTTTCTGATCGTTTGAAGTCGGGTGTATTCGTAATTTATTTTGCACTATGTCACCATCTACCAATATACCAGAAAACTAAAACTCGCACCAAGGTTATTACATACCAGTGGCACCCGGGTGATGCTTCTGTAATGTGCCATTTTTTTTAACAAAATCGGAACAAAATTTTAGATTATGACGTACACGTTCTTTGATATTCTATTGTTGAACTACAGTTAAAATATTTTTTTCTCTATGGCAACTACACAACTTCTGAATTAATATGAAAAATTAAAAAATGTCAGTGGTTTTCAAAATTTGGGGCATCTTTTTGTTTGTTTATTTTTGGACGAAATTCACATTTTAGAGAAAATTGGAAAGGAAAAATCGATTGCATTCTACGTCACCATGCTACCTTTTAAATTGTGCCGGACATTTACCTAACACCCTGTATTTCTTATTAATTTAATGAAGACTTAGATACGTAGCAAATCCAGAAAAATTTTATTGTTATGAAATTTTCGCAAATTATATAATATTAGTGTAAAAAAATAATTGAAAGCTCTTAGTACTTAAATATGAATAAAAATGATTATCTAAAACTGTTGATTTTAATGTGATTATAGAATTTATTGTCCTAGACGTCCAGCATTCTGTTGACTTCTTACAGGTATAAGCAGTTCACTTTTTATAATGTTCCGTAACTGTACACCTAACTACCGCGGTTGCGGTTACGGTAAAGTCGTGGTAAGTTGTGGTTACCCAGTGGTTACCTGAAAACGAGTTTTATTAGCGATTTTACGAGCGATATTATTTTTAACGACATCGGTCAATATTACTAAAAATCAGTTACTTACACTCATTCTTACTGTTTTAATTATAGACTATAGTAAAATAATATTATAATTTACTACTTGCACTATAAAGAAACGATTAATTCCCTCCACTTAACTCTCGCCTTATTGTAATTGTTTTGAAATTCCCGCCTTTTGTAGTTTACATTAGATCTGAAGTTTGTAGTGGGAGGAAATAACCACACTAACCGCGATATTTCTACGGTTAGTTTGGTTACAAAATAGTAACCAAAATTTTCAGTAACCGCGTTCCGAGACCTAACAATTTTCCTGAAAAGGTTAATGTAGTACACTTTCGGAACGGGGAACTTCAACCGCGGTTACTTTCGTCGAGTAATGGAACATTGTATTTGTAAGAACACACTAGATCTGGTTATTTTGGTTACTTTTATGGTGTGTTATTGACTTTAAATGTCAATTAAAAATATTCCTTATGCTGTAAAACCGACTTTAGGTTGATAAGGTTATGATCATTATAATTAAGATATAGGCTGTTCACTTTTGTAAGAACAAACTAAGAGGGAATTTTGTTTTCAATAGTTTGCACCTTTGAAGCTGTATGTCATGTTGGTAATAAAAAATGTCACTTTTTTAAAATGTCGATGCATTTGACATGTCATAATGAAAAATTATATCTTAATTATAATGACCATAACCTTATCAACCTAAAGTCGGTTTTACAGCGTAAGGAATATTTTTAATTGACATTTATAGTTAGTAACACACCATAAAAGTAACCAAAATAACCAGATCTAGTGTGTTCTTACAAAAGTGAATCGCTTATATCATTTTTCATTATGACATATGTCAAATGGATCGACATTTTAAAAAAGTGACATTGCAACTTTTGAAAACAAAATTCCCTCTTAGTTTGTTCTTACAAAAGTGAACAGCTTATATTAAATACCCACAAAATCCTGAAATGTGTGAAAATTCACACTCACTTAAATATTTTATTTATTGACTGTCATCATGTATATCATTAATTTGGTTTTTCTATTACAGGTTTTTTCTGGTACGACCGTCCCTTATTCTATAGTCCGTTATTGTCATTGTCGTTATTCTGTACTGGATTATATACCGTATCATGGCAATTTGATCCATGTGTAAAATATCAAGTGGAACACGACAGTAGACGTTTGGCACGTCTTCCAGATCTAGCGGCGATGACAGCATCATCTCCTGTTGTATTAGTTCGAAAGAATGATACTAGACGTAAAGTACTTAGTTGTAGTGCAATTTCAATATTAGCGGCAGCATTATGCGCTTTTCGAATATATCAATCGACTAAATAGACTTTTCATTGAAGACTGTAGTTTGTGTAGATTATATTAGGATATCGTTGAAAGTAAAATAGTGTTACCAAATGTTAAAAATACTGTTATGTTGCTCATAACTTTCTTGTTATTTTATAAAAAAAAAAAAACAAATATATTTTTTGTAACCAACGGTTACATTTCGAAATATATTCTTATAGCTAGTACTTCATTTTCATTAGAATTACGTTGATTTTAATCAGTGACTGTAGTTTACTAATCTCATTTTTTAATAATAAATTTATTAATGAAAAAACTAACTTGTTATTCCTGGCAAAAGACATGAAACTAATTGAATAACAAATTCATTCGCAAATTTAAACTCTACGAAACGAATAACGAAATATATTTTTCTTTCGAGTGAATGATTGATGAATATTCGTCTAAAGCATATCTACTTAACAAATTTAATGATTGAACGAATTATTTCGCCATGACTCCATAGTAAGTTAGTTACCTACAGAGTAGAAGACGTGAGGGCACGCCCTACTGAATAATAATTAATGTCAACTGTAAATTTTCAAACATTTGGGGATTTCGTAGGTATTAAGTATTTTTTGTTCAAAATCGAGAAAGTTTTGAAAATCTTTTTCGTCCGTTAATCTGTGTATTTAAAGTATCTTGCACTCTTTACATAAGATAATCATTGCTTATGATTTATCTTTATGAATCATAAGCAATTAAATTGCATATAAAAAAAGAGTCATCACCATCAATGTCGCGACAGCCCGAAATGAGCCAAGGCCTCCTGTTTCCAGGTTTCGTGAGCATGTTATCAGTCTATGTACATTCAGGAGTAATATGGTCAGTATTAAGTCCATTTTTTTTTTTTTTGCGTACACAGAAAGGCACCTACAGTTTAAAGCCGGTTGCGAAAGGGTAAGCAGAACCTGTAATTTTTATAAATATTTTTACACAAATTATTTGACATAAGCAGGAATTGAACTCACGTCCGTGCCCTTTCTCAGCGGTCAAGTAGCAGGTACAGACGATTTAACATTTGCAGCTACAGGCTTGCTTGTTCATTCATAAAAATTAACAATATAAAAAATAAATAATAACTGAATTAATGAATAACAGACCTGTGAAGGTTTTGTTGTTTTGGTAAATTTTGACAAAATAAATGCTTATTTTAAAAATTTATATCAGAGTTTTGTAGGTATTTGTAAGAAGTCAATAGAATGCTGGATGTCTAAGACAAAAAAAAAAATCTATATTCACATCAAAATTAACAGATTTTTGATAATCATTTTTATTCTATATTTGAGTACCAGAAGCTTCCATTTAATTTGTTTGAACTAAATTTAAGTAATTTGGGAAAATTACGTCATAAGAAAATATAAATTAAAAAATCCTAACGATTTAGTCCTGCATTTGCTTTTTATCTAAGTCTTAATCCAATTATAGGTTATTCCAAACGTTTAGGCGGAACTAGATTTTGGAATATAGTAATTTTTATCTATAAATTCGGAGTTTTGGTCATTTTGTTTAAGCTTTGTAAATCATACTCACATTGCAAATTCTAGTTTAAATTGATTGTCATAATAAAATGTCATTTTCATTGCAAAAATTTCCCATTTATTTTTATTTATTTTTTTTGTCTTTAAAAAATATTTAAAATGTATTAAACTTTTTAATAAATCTCTTTCGTTTCCATGGTTTCATTGGAATTTTAAATTTTCACATACCAGATGTGGAACATGAAATAACCCAAGCAAGGTCCATTCTCGTGACAACCTAAAAGAACGGAATTCCCATTTAGTTCCGCCTAAACGTTTGGAATAGCGTGTAGATTAAAAACGACATGTATCTTTTTTAAATTTCTTTATTTTAACACGATTTTTGCCAAAAAAGTACTAAAAATCTCTTGTCCAGGGGGGGTTAGCTAAAAATCTGAAAAAATTTTGAGTAATGCACATTATTGTAAACCGAATATTTAGTACAACATGATAACACCGTGCTTACAATATTTATCTGACTGACTAGAGAACTGGGTAGCTATAGCTGGGGCTTGATGTATGCGCATCTCAAATACGCTTGGGAGTCTCTAGGTGGTTTATTTTTTCAAAAGTTGTAAAAACAAAGTAAGATGAAATTTTGATTTCAATAGTTTGCACCTTTGAAATTGTATATCATGTTGGTATTAAAAAATTATAAAAAATGTCACATTCTTAATAATGATCATAAGCAACAAATCTGAAGTCTGTTTTACAGCGTAAGGAGTATTTTTAAATGATATTTAAAGTCTGTGATACACTATAAAAATAACTAAAATAACCAGATCTGGTTTATCCTTACAAAAGTGAACAGCATATACCGACAATTTGTTATAACTTTCTAACTAAATTTCTACACAACCCTGAAATGTGTGAAAATTCATACTTCACATCAATTTTTACCGACCGCCAACATATATAAGGGAGGTATTGTGATCATACCGATTTTGAAATTTCGAGATTTCGATGGATCTCCACGAATTGAGGTCCCTACATAACGTTTTGACTATTTTTAGCATGATGTCTGTTTGTCGGTCTGTCTGTCCGTATTTATTTTTTCATACTTATATGTAACGTTTCCATGGTCATGATAAATAATATCGCTGTTAGAAAATATTAGGCCAAGTTATTTCTACTCTGCTGCTAGAATGAATTTTATGCAAGTACTTTGTGATGGCGGCCGGTCCTGTGGTGGCCACAGCTGATTTTTTTATATAGGGATACATTTGAAAAAACAAACTTATCCCTCCCCTGCTGTAGGGGTTAAATGTATCTAATATTTGTTTACTGCAATAGATTATCTCTTTTAACTAACAATTCTACAGTTAGATGTCTTTTAAAATAAGTATGTTTTCGAAGAATCCTTAAAATTTATTGTTCGAGTAGAATAACAAACGCAAAATTAAAGGAATAAACTGTCCAAATAGACATGTTTGTAAATTAAAAATATATGGTTGGTTAAGGCCACACTTTACGAAGAATTCCTAGTAAGGTGTTCTGCCGTACACTACCATACAATCCACAAGGCAGCAAGAGATAAGGAAGATCCAGGGACAAGTAAAGCGTTTTCCCCACGAGAACACCAGTGTATATGCACTACGTAATAACGTCAAACCAATAGAAATACGGTTTGTAACGATTCTATGTAACATCACCCGATGATGGACCAGACTTTATGATGTTGTAATTCGTTGTTGTCTATATAGTTTGACAAATAATTCGACAGATACATCATAGGCATCCTGGAGTTTTTTCTGGATTTCTCTTATTTTATTTTTAAGGCATGATAAATTCGCAGATATTTTTATCTTGGTTTATGACATGATCTGCGGTTCGTCTAGTGTGGGTTAAAATCCCTAGATAAAGAACATATAACCTGTTTCTATGGTCTAAGCATAACTATAGATTTTCAAATCTAGTAACTTTTACCGATTGATTGAAGCTTTTGATAATTTCGCTTAGAAAAAGCCCACTTCAATATATGAGTTAGATATCTGTGACAACTTAAGAAAATTTAAATTCCATTTAGTTCCGCTTAAAGGTTTGGAATAGTCTATATATAGCGCAAACCATCGGAAAATGTGTGCCCCAGTGATAGATTTGGAACACTGGTTTCCCTGTTGGACAAGAAATTTTATTACTTTAGGTTAGCCAATCTAAGACTTATTTGCAACATAAAAAGGTTAGAAAAATTTCTTCTATCAAACAAACCAAAATACTGAATATTATTGTTAGATGTCAAACTGTCAACCTCAAAATTCTGTCAAACTGTCAAATAAATTAATAATGATCGTGTATATAGGGCTGACCCGGAGGTTCCGGGTTTTACAGGTTTGTGTCCAGGTTTGATCCGTATTTTTCCGGGTCGCGCGAAATATAAACATGCAACTTATTTTTATATAATACTGACGGTTTGTTACACATTTTCTGCCTTTCCTACACTTCAAGTATTTTCTGAATTTCTGACCCCTGCTCTTCAATTGATTTTCGGAATATCTGCCTCCCTTTCATCGCTTTTTTGATTTTCTTTTCTTGTATATATAATAAATATTTGCTTAAAATCCATTCACGATGTTTCTTTATCTGAGTAGGCTATGGTAGGGTGGCAGTTTTGTTGGTACCTACGAAAAATAACTATGGTCTATTTCAAAGTAGAAAAATGTGTGTAAGAAGATAGGAGCTGTTTGTCCTTGCTTCGGATTGGTTTAGATCAGGGCTGTTCAACCTTTTTGTATTTGGGATCTACTTTTTTATATATATATTGTTACCACGATCGACCAGACTGTGTAGTAGGCCACTGGGGGGGGGGGGGAGGTCATTAGTGTCCTTCCGAGGGGGGTTCCTCCCTCGGAAAGAAGATTTTGAAAAAATTAATTACATAATGCAATTTTAAAGCTGATTTTTATGTAAAACTAACCTAATACGCAAAACTAAATTTACAAATAAATGTTTATGAAGATTCTTCATAGGCCCTCCAAGACTGCACTTTTAACCCGACGGTTAACACATTGATCGCCAACGAATTTTATGCAAGATGATTAAAAAATGGTTCTTTGTTTTTAAGTTTTGTTAGTTAGGATATGTTAAGATAAGGTTTTTTGTTTCGGTGTATTTTTATAAATTAGTGGTTTTTTGATGTGCGATCACGGGTCTTCGTTACGGAAAATTTAGTAAAATTATACATTACATTGCACCAGGCTATCATCTTGCCAGTCACTTATCCCACTCAAGCAAACGTGAGCGATTGTCCAGACAGTTACTTTTCGCCCATTTTATCGTTAGTAGTTTTGATTTAGATTCCTCTGCCGGTCACCCCATGGCAATGAATGTGTTATAGTGGTCCTGAGTTTATTGAAAATAATAAGAATCTACTATATAACGTTTACATACAACGTTTATTAAACATTTCAATACGACATTTGAACGTAGGCTAGCGAGAAGCTTGTTTTGTTTTTTACTTTATATTTATGAAATGTATTTTTAAGTACATGGATGAAGAGAAACTAAAGATCTACTTAAAACCACGCCGCGATCGACTGGTTGGGCAGCACTGGTTTAGATCGTCATCCCTATTACACTGTAAAAATATTGTTTTTAGTCCAAGTTGACAGATGTTCAGTGTCGTACATTGGAAATATAAAGTCGGTTCCAAACGGTTAAGCGGAACTAGATTTTGCAATCTAGTTACTTTCATCGTTTAAATCGTGCTTTTCGGCCGTTTTGTTTAAGCTTTGTAAATCATACTTTCAATAAACATTTTTTGATTAAGGTTAATATCATTTTAAAATGTCATTTTCTTTATATTTTGATTTTTTGTGTCATTCTTAATACAAATTTCCCATTTATTTATTTTTTTGTCATTAAAATACGTAAAAAAATAATTTAATTTTGACATATGTCATTCGTTTCCATGGTTTCATTGTTGAAATTTTAAATTTTGACATTCCAACGTGAATAATGAAATAACCCAAGCCAGGTCCCTTCTCGTGACAACATAAAAGAACAAAATTCCCACTTAGTTCCGCCTAACCGTTTGGAACAGAGTGTATATTATTTATATTATTTAATTTTTCTCATACAGTCTGTTCCAAACGGTTAAGCGGAACTAAATGGGAATTTAGTTCTTTTAGGTTGTCACGAGAAGGGACCTTGCTTGGGTTATTTAATTTTTCATGTTGGGATGTCAAAATTTAAAATTCCAACAATGAAACCATGGAAACGAATGACATATGTCAAAATTAAATATTTTTTTTAGATATTTAAATGACAAAAAAATAAATAAATGGGAAATTTGTATTAAGAATAACACAAAAAATCAAAATATAAAGAAAATGACATATTAAAATGATATTAACCTTAACCAAAAAATGTTTATTGTAAGTATGATTTACAAAGCTTAAACAAAACGGCCGAAAGGCACGATTTAAACGATGAAAGTAACTAGATTGCAAAATCTAGTTCCGCTTAACCGTCTGGAACAGACTGTATATTTTGTTATTATTTACATATTTAAACTTTTATTTATATTCTTGGCGTAGATTTTATGGAGAAAATTGTCCATGTAATTTGTTTTTACGCAGTTATATATTTTTTAGGTTATTTGACATATAAATATATTTTGACAGTTGACAATTAACAGATCAAGAAAGAGGACTAATGTGAGGCCAAAAGACAGCCCTGATTGTGCCCAAAGAAGAAGTTATTGATATAATTTTTAGACCTTCATATATACATATATTTTTAATTTTTATTTACAATAATTATTTAAATAAGAAACTTTAGCTCTGAAGATATATTGTTTGTTTTATTGCTTTGTTCAAACTCTTTTAGCCAAATCTCTCTTTTTATATATACAGTCTGTTCCAAACGGTTAGGCGGAACTAAATGGGAATTTCGTTCTTTTAGGTTGTCACTAAAAGCGACCTTGCTTGGGTTATTTAATTTTTCACGTTGGAATGTCAAAATTTAAAATTGCAACAATGAAACCATGGAAACGAAAGACATATGTCAAAATTAAATTATTTTTTTTACATATTTTAATGACAAAAAAATAAATAAATCGGAAATTTGTATTAAGAATGACACAAAAAATCAAAATATAAAGAAAATGACATTTTAAAATGATATTAACCTTAACCAAAAATTGTTTATTGTAAGTATGATTTACAAAGCTTAAACAAAACGGCCGAAAAGCACGATTTAAACGATGAATTAAAACGAGTAACTAGATTGCAAAATCTAGTTCCGCTTAACCGTTTGGAACAGACAGTAGTACATAATTTTTAAAATTAATATTATTTTAACTTTTTCAAATTTCCCATTAAACTGAATTTATGTCGTATAAATAACGTAAGTGTATTATCTGTCTTGTTTATTTCAATATTTTATTAACCTTTATTATATTTAAAAAAAAAAATCACTTGCTAACCCTGTTGCTACGCCCATGCCCTAGTTGTATCTTATTTTAAATTTCCCGCTATACTGTATTTGATCAGTGTAAATAGTACTCGGTTCGCAGCGCTATCTACTTTTTTCTTCTTTGAAATAGACCATAGACATGTGAAAATAAAATATCAAAAAATAGTGTTTTTTTCTATTTAATAGATTTTATTTAATATGAGTTGATAATATGCAGGGATGGGGAGTCGGAGTCGGGAGTCGGGAGTCGAGGAGTCGAAGCTTTTTGGAGGAGTCGGAGTCGGGAGTCGGAAAAAGTTATCGACTCCCGACTCTTTGACTACATATTTATCAAGGATGAGAACAATCCGAAAGCGAAAGCAAAATACCATACTACCAGAATTTGTTAAAGAATGGGAACAGGAACGACATTTTTTCTCTGTTTATGAACGAAAATGAAATTAAAAATATTCAATTCCGGTTTCCTTCATGCTTTTCAGTTAAAAATTTAGTTAATTTTTCGTAATATCTAATTTTTCTTTTTTTGTATACTTTGTTTATTATGTTAAAACGAAACTAAACTGGATTTTTATTTTCTCAAGTTGTAACGGGCTTTGTGATTATTTTATGTTTCATGTTGGCAGCTAAAACCTATATGTCAAAAGAAAAAAGTGACATGTTATGAAAAATAAAGTACAGTCTGTTCCAAACGATTAAGCGGAACTAACTGGAATTTTCATTTTTGTAAGTTGTCATTAGCTATTTTTTTATATATTGAAGTTGGCTTTTCCTGAACAAAATGATCAAAAGCTTCAATCAAGCGGTAAAAGTAACTAGTATTGAAAATCTAGTTCCGCCTAAACCAAAGGAACAGACTTTATATAAAATACAAAACAATTTTTTTTTAAAACTAATATATTTGAAAATTTGTATTAAAAATGATTCAATAGTCAAGATGAAATGAAAATGACATTTTATAAAAACAGCTCGCCCCAACCCAAGATATTTAATGTAAGTATAGTCTGTTTGCTTGGTTTAAGCGGAATTAGGTATCGAAATCTAGTAACTTTTAAGGATTGAATGAAGCTTTGTATCATTTTGTTTAACAAAAGCCCACTTTGATAGTTAAAAAGTAAATTCGTGATAATTTGAGAAAATAAAAATTCCATTTAGTTCCGCTTAAACATTTGGAATAGACTTTACAATTTACCAGTAAAAGGAGTCGGGAGTCGGAGTCGGAGTCGATTTTCAAAAATACCGACTCCGGAGTCGAGAGTCGGGAGTCGATAATTTTTCTGTCGACTCCCCATCCCTGATAATTTGTTCAAGTATATTAATAGAACATAAAAAATATACAAATAAGATTGGAAGAATGTCATTTTTTTTAGTAATGGATTATATTTAAAACTAGTGTTATGCCGGCTATCCGTATCCGTACCCGCGGATGATCTGCAAAAAATAAAAGTACTCGGATACGAATCCATTTTTCTAAAGCGCAACTTGAACAGATATCATATAAAAAAAATAAAATTAGTTTTCATACAAGCTTGCATCTAAAAATGCCAAAGGTGGAGTAAATTTTATTTTGGCGTTTAGACTGATGTTAAGTCGAGTATCACATTATTTGCTGGTGGTTTTCGAAACTGCATTTAACCTGCACTGCATTCTAATAATTGAACGGTTTATAGGAACATTGCGATATATCAAACTATCGCTTCAAGGTCTCTGTACTTACATGGAAGATCCGTATCCACGGATCAAAAAACAAATAATCCCTATCCGTTCTGGCTTTTATTTGATCCTGCACATCTCTATTTAAAACACAACTTTTTTTCTTGTTTAAGACGAACTAACTGGAAATTTCGTGCTTTTAGGTTGGCAGGAGAAGGGATATTGCTTAGTTTATTTCATGTTCCTTGTTGGCATGTGAAAATTACAAATTCCAACAGTGAAATAATGGAAACAAGAAAGGAAAAAATATAACATATAGCCTCTTTCTTTGATGTAAGCGGAACTAGATTTTAACAAGTAGTAATTTTTATCGGTTACATGAAGCTTTTGTTCATTTTGTTTAGCAAAAGCTAACTTCAAACATTAAAAAAATAGCTCGTGACAAATTAAAATTACATTTGGTTCCTCTTAAAGGTTTAAATAGCTTATTTCTATATACATTTTTATTAAGATTGACACAAAAAATCAAAATGTAATGAAAATGACATTTTATAATGACAGACAATTTGACCAAAAATTTGCAATATAAGTATGATTTACAAAGCTTAAAGAAAATGACCAAAAGCCCGTTTTAATGTAAAACTTCCTTTAAAGGATCCGCTTAAACGTTTGGAATAACCTATATAAATAAATTGTATTAATTTAACCAATAAATACAAAAAATGGTATCATAGAATGCTATCTATATGCTTTTCCAAACGTTTAAATGGATCTAAATGAAATTTATATTTTTGTAAGTTGTCACCAGCGCACTGTGTAACGGTTGAAGTTAATTTTTACAAAATAATCAAAAGCCGTATATAAACGTTAAACATTTCTAGTTTTCAAAATTTAGTTCCGCAATCAAAAAAACAGACTATATTTTTAAAATTAATATTTGCGGGCATGTGCCATATTTAGTTTTATTTTATCTACACTGTTTTTACCACTGAAAACAAGTAGTGTTGGCAACCCTTTAGGACCAGCCACACCCGCTATGCGCTACTTTCTTTATTTAGGGAGTTAATGTAAGTTTTCAGACCGTAAATAAGCCTTTCCAAGCCACTGTTAGTTGTTATAATTTCTGTCTCATGCAATACCCAGATTATGAATTAGTTAAGGTATGGATTGTTTTAATAAGCGTAATGTGTAATTAAGCGTAACGAGTAATGAGACGGAGAGGAAAGTTAATGGCCTTGATAGTAGTTTATGTTTAAAAGAGCATGACTTCTTTCATCTTCTTATTATAGTATATACAAAAAAATATAAATAATATGGAAATATTGCATAGTATTTCCAAAATGTAATGGTCACTCTTACTTGCTGATTCCAATAATGACATTATAACCATTATAACTGCTGAGTTTATGGTTCTGTTAAAAATAGTTGCCAGGACCGTAATAATTATTTAAAATAAACTTGTTTTCTTATATGCTATTTAGAATGAACTGTATATACTCACATTACATTCCTTCACATTTTTATCAAGCTTAGGACTGGCTATATTTGAATTATAAATATAGGCATGTTTAAAAATCGTTTTGTTTTAAAGTGTTTATAGTCTATATTAAATACTTCAAGTTTGCACAAACAAAATTCATTCTTTTTTTGAACTTGTCAACTTATGGTAATTTAAAATTATTAAAATATTAATCATTATCACTATTATCATTATTTATATCACTATCAGAGTTTGTGTCACTACCACTGTCATTTAAATTAATAATTATTGAAGATTTATTTGGTGGATTTATAAAAAAAAAATGTTTCAATTGTCTTTACATGTTCTACACATTTTTTCCACAAATCACTATTTATTGCACTTGTTTCGTCTTTAATTAATTGTACTACAGTGTCACTTTCTGTCGGTGTTGTATTTTTCCGGCGCACATTAATTGGCTCCATATTAGCTCTACAGGGTTTAAAACACAATAATATGGCGGTAGCCTTCAAATAGTAGCCATGTCCACATTTTCGTATTTCATGTCAATGTCCACATTTTTGCACTCCAAATCACCTTGCACAGATTCACTACAGAAATTCACTATGAACTTCTGTAAAATCAAATGGTCGCCAAAGAGCCATGTTGTTAATGTATGCACGCTATGAACGTTGAAAATTAACTAACAAACAAGTATAATAACCCCTAAAATTTAGAAACAATAGGATTATAAATTTGGAAAACATCCATAATGGATTTTAAGAAACTTCGATTGAACTAGTGTTATATCTATTCTATTTAAATTTAAAATTCCCTTAATACCTCCTATATTCTTTTTAGAGCAACGAGTCTTAAGATTACTGCCGTAAACTCATTACGGCCTTGTTAAGCTTCTTAACAAGAGTGGCCATTTTCTTTTGGAAATACTATACTGCAATACTCCTGTCTATATTAAATATCAAATACACCATTTCAATGCATAAATAAACTAATTTTCTGATTCTTTGCTGTGGTGCGCAAAGTAGTTATTGGAGCACTGTACTTATATAGGAATGAAGACAGGTATAAATTGTTCTTACACCTGAATCTTACTTATAATTTGATTTTTATATTTTATTTGCAATATCGGGGAAATTGGCAGCATTTATTTGTTACGTTGCATCTAAACTAAACTGCTTCACATGAACGTCTATTATGTATATTTATAGCATTAAATTACTTTGTTTTTAAGCACTAATTAAAATTAAATCAAATATGTTCATTTACTGTAGAGCTGTGCTAAAAAAAAAAAAAAAAACAGTAAGAGTATTTGAAACTAGCAGACCCCATTGCCAACAACGTTGGCAAACTGATATCGAATAAAAATCAATATAAGCAGGAATTAGTTATTAAAATTTGCATGATTCTGCGTATATTAACAAAACAAAAACGTTTCTTGATTGTACCTAAGAAATCCTAAAAACCGCTTAATGCGTGTCGTTTAAAAATTAGTATCGGGCTGGATACGACCCGCGGCCCATATGCTGGATATCAATGTTATAGCTGTTTCTGATTATACCTAGGAAATTCTAAAAAACCGCTCAATGCATGTCGTTTAAAGTTTAAAAATTAGTATCGGGTTGGATACGGCCCGCGGGTTATATGCTGGACATCAATGTTATAGCTGTTAGTGATTATACCTACGAAATCCTAAAAAGCCGTTTAATGCGTGTCATTTAAAAATTGGTATCGGGCTGGATACGGCCCGCGGACAAATGCTGGACATCAATGGCCTAGCTGTTTCTGATTATACCTAGGAAATCCAAAAAAGCAGCTCAATGCATGTCGTTTAAAGTTTAAAAATTAGTATCGGGCGGGATGCGGCCCGCAGGCAATATGCTGGACATCAATGGTATAGCTGTTTCTGATTATACCTAGGAAATTCTAAAAATCCGCTCAATGCATGTCGTTTAAAGTTTAAAAATTTAGTATCGGGCTGGAGACGGCCCGCGGGTCATTATACGTTGCGTAACATCAATTCAAAACATGCCCCTGACACAACAACTTTCGCTCGAGTCATCGTATGTACTGCAATGCTTTGCTCTAGTGTTTGGTAAGCTATCAGTTTCGTCGTATACGTCGCCCCCTACTACTCATTTCGTTACCGCCCACACCCCGCAAAACCCATTCACACCTAGCAACTTAGCGTTACGATGACACACAGAAATTAGGGCTTTTATATATATAATAATGTATTTAATTTCTGTACATTTTGACGAAAACATCATATTTTGTTTTCCAAATAACTATGGTTACAGACATTCTATGACATCAAATTTAGACTTTTTAAATACAAAAACTTTTAAAATAACTTTTTATTCTTGTATTTTTACCCTAAAATGTACAGAAGAGCCAATTGCTGCAATTATTTAAAATCCCATCTTAAACTGCTATGTTCCGCGTCTCGTTGCACACATAGATCAGTGTTTCCCAATCGACGGCCCGCGAGGTTTTTTTGCCGGTCCGAGAGATTTTTGCCGGCCCGCAGAATTATTTTTATGTGCAAGTTTATAAAACGAAAAATTATGTTAATTTATAAAATACAATAATAATTACTTTTCACAATAAACAATACATATATCAAAAGCATGATGTTAGTGGTACATTTTATTACCTTTAGTCTTGAAAGGGTTAAAAAGAATCGTTGTAATTAGTGTAAAAAAATATAAAAGTTTTGCGATACTCATTACTTTCTAAACATGCCGGTCAACGCATTTTTTCTAGGTCGCTTGAAAAGTTGCCGGTACGCCATGAAAAATGTTTGGAATACGCTGGTATAGATCTTCCACGACGAATCTGCCAAACTTCAAGGGTGTATTCCTTCATTAATTTTATGCAGAAAAAGTTACATCCACATTGTTCCGGCAGTCTCCTCCTGGAGCACCCTATATCCCAGGGCCGGTGCGAGGGTATTTGGCGCCCCTAGGCATGATATAATGCGGCGGCCCTAGGCAAAACATCGTTGTAATCAGTGTAAAAAAATATAAAAGTTTTGCGATACTCATTACTTTCTAAACATGCCGTCAACGCATTTTTTCTAGGTCGCTTGAAAAGTTGCCGGTCCGCCATGAAAAATGTTTGGAATACGCTGGTATAGATGTTCCACGACGAATCTGCCAAACTTCAAGGGTGTATTCCTTCATTAATTTTATGCAGAAAAAGTTACATCCACATTGTTCCGGCAGTCTCCTCCTGGAGCACCCTATATCCCAGGGCCGGTGCGAGGGTATTTGGCGCCCCTAGGCATGATATAATGCGGCGGCCCTAGGCAAAACATCGTTGTAATCAGTGTAAAAAAATATAAAAGTTTTGCGATACTCATTACTTTCTAAACATGCCGTCAACGCATTTTTTCTAGGTCGCTTGAAAAGTTGCCGGTCCGCCATGAAAAATGTTTGGAATACGCTGGTATAGATGTTCCACGACGAATCTGCCAAACTTCAAGGGTGTATTCCTTCATTAATTTTATGCAGAAAAAGTTACATCCACATTGTTCCGGCAGTCTCCTCCTGGAGCAACCTATATCCCAGGGCCGGTGCGAGGGTATTTGGCGCCCCTAGGCATGATATAATGCGGCGGCCCTAGGCAAAACATCGTTGTAATCAGTGAAAATAAATATAAAACTTTAGCGATACACTTTACTTTCTAAACATGCCGGTCAGCGAAATTTTTCTAGGTCGCTTGCCGGTCTGCCATGAAAAAAGTTTCAAAAACGCAGGTATATATGTTCCATGACGAATCTGCTAAACTTCAAAGGTGGATTCCTTCATTAATTTTATGCACAAAAAGTTACATCAACATTGTTCCGGCAGTCTCCTCCTGGAACACCCTATATCCCAGGGCCGGTGCGAGGGTATTTGGCGCCCCTAGGCATGATATAATGCGGCGGCCCTAGGCAAAACATCGTTGTAATCAGTGTAAAAAAATATAAAATTTTTGCGATACACATTACTTTCTAAACATGCCGGTCTGCGAATTTTTTCTAGGTCGCTTGCCGGTCTGCCATGAAAAAAGTTTAAAGAACGCTGGTATATATGTTCCATGACGAATCTGCTAAACTTCAAAGGTGTATTCATTCATTAATTTTATGCACAAAAAGTTACATCAACATTGTTCTGGCAGTCTCCTCCTGGAACACCCTATATCCCAGGGCCGGTGCGAGGGTATTTGGCGCCCCTAGGCATGATATAATGCGGCGGCCCTAGGCAAAACTTAATTCGGCGGCGTCTAATTATAATTCCATGGAGGTAAAATATTAAAATAGATTTTTTTACAAGCTACACATAAATACATAAAAGTCCTAATTTCATGGCCTTCCGGTGCCCCCGTCTAAGGCGCTTTTAGATGGTCGCCTAAGGTGTGTTCGTTTGTGTTGCCCAACCTACACTGAACTACACCACAGCTACGCTATGGGGTTCGTTTGTGTTCCGACACCTGTACGTAAAGTGTTCGTTTGTATTTATGAACTTGTTCAGGACAGGCGAAATCTACACTTGCTCGGGAGTGAGTGATGAGTGAGTACATACATAAAAAATATAGTATAATAATCAATCAATAATAGTAGTAGGAGGGATATTATTGTTCAGTGGAAGGTGAATTACCCTTTTTTCATCTGGAATCTACGTGATTCCAAATATCTTTGTTTCCTTTTCGAGTATCAACAGAGGCGGATCTACATACGGGCTAATAGGGCTTAAGCCCTGGGCCCCGGATCCGCAAGGGGCCCCCAACCTCTTCTCTTTGTTAGGTGAGGACCTTTTTTTTTGCTCTTCACTTAGATCTGGGAGGTGAGGACCTTTTTTTTTTTTGCTCTTCACTTAGATTTGGGAGGTGCGGACCTTTTTTTTTTTTTTTCTCTTCACTTAGATTTGAGAGGTGAGGTACTTTTTTTTTTGCTCTTCACTTATAAAAATATTCAACATAAGTGGAGAGCATGTGTAGGGCCCCTTGCCATTTTTAAGCCCTGGGCCCGCAAAAAGCTAGATCCGCCACTGAGTAGCAATCTGATTTCCTTATTTTCCCCGAATTTTCTGTTCGAGTTTCAAGATGTTTGAACATTACGAAGTTCAAGGGTCCACTGTATAGTAAATTATACATCACTGAAAAACAAAACAAAAAAAATACAGTTCATTCGGAACTCTTTAAAAACAAAAAAAGTAATTTAATGTTATTTGCATATGAATATGCAGTATTTATTTTAAGCTGTTATTATAATCTAGCTAAAACAGTTTTTCTCTTTTAAATTGAAGTATCATTTGAAGAAAAACAATGCAGTATTTTCGAGAACAATATAAAAATGATGTAAATTTTTTATTGTAAGCTACCTTCTTCAACAAACAAGTCTTGTTGATGGAAGGATATCATATATTACATATGAGTGATAGTGTAATAATTTATTAATGGTTATTTATCCATTATTATTTTTTCGTGTACACACAGACAGCAAGATGTTATATTTTCATATAATTAATACCAGTTACATTATTAGAAACTGATTTTAATGTAATCATGACAAAATAAAAATGTTACCTTTGAAGATTATTAGAGCTTATTGTTATTTTTAACATGCCTACTTTCCATTTCTCTTAAAACAAGAACAAAAACAACCTTAAACAAGGACATTTGGTTACTTATATATTTATTTATCATATGGCTACATAAACATTACATGCCAATATACAAAATAATTACAATTGTACATCCAAGTTGATGTATTCAATAGATTCTGGTGTAGGTACCACAAGATCCATCGAGTCGCCACTATATTTTCTGCTAGTACATTCGCTCGTAATTCGTATGATTGTTTGACGTTCTGCACCGCAGTCTCATCGGGGTATGGCAATTTTATTTTATTTATAAAGGGAGTCCGCATATTTTCTATAACCTGTTCTAATGCAACTCAAAGAAGTCCAAGTTTTCCATGGTAGATCAAAGTCAGGCGGTTTTACTGTGCTGCACGGCATCCCGTTAGCCCGTGTAACACAACAGATGGGAAACTGTTCTACTCACTGCGTCATTCAGCTTCTATATTTAATACCCTTTTCACACTAAAACTTAATGATAAGTGAACTTAAAGTCCACCGATGTTTAATATCGGTTTGTTTTCACACTAGATGTTTAAATCTCCGGTGCTGCCATCTGCTACGGTTATTTTATTCTTAAGTTACCGTCAGGAAATTACTAGTTTTGAACTCTCTGCGCAAACGCACATTTTGAATTATTATTAAACACATGGATATTTTATTCCATTCTACAATAAAGAATATATTACACCTGTTTTAACATATAAGTCGATTCATTTTACCTTAATTATAGTAGCTCTGTATTGCATTAAATACATTATTAAAATAACTAATTTAAGTATAAACTTCTTATGACGTCGATATAATACAGTATTCTTGTTTATGATAATATAGAATGTTGACAGCACAAATACAAACAAGTACAGGCTATTCCAAACGTTTAGGCAGAACTAATTGGGAATTTCGTTCTTTTAGGTTGTCACGAGAGGGACCTTGCTTGGGTTATTTCATTTTTGACTTAGTATGTGAAAATTTAAAATTCCAACAGTGAAACCATGGAAACGAATGACATATGTCAAAACCAAAATTCTTTTTTTACATTTTAATCGCTACATACTTCGTAAAAAAATAAATAAATTGGAAATTTGTATTAAGAATGACATAAAAAATCAAAATATAAAGAAAATGGCATTTTAAAAAGATATTAACCTTAACCAAAAAATATTTATTGTAAGTATGATTTACAAAGCTTAAACAAAACGGCCAAAAAGCACGATTTAAACGATGAAAGTAACTAGTTCCGCCTAAACGTTTGGAACAGCCTATATTTTGTATAATAGAAATGATGTTGGCAATGCGGATCTTTAACACATAAATCTTCGTTTTAAACTCAACTGTTAAAGCGAGGTCACGCGCTTTTACATCAACACTTCGACTCACCCTCACTTTAATTTCGGATCTTAAACATCTAGTGTGAAAAGGGTATAAGTTGCCTTCCTGTAAGCGTTCTACAGTTTTCAATGGGCGGTGTTTGGAAAGAAGCTGATTAATGCCCAAGGCTACGAAATCTGCATGGATGGGTAGCTAGGTGTTACTGAGGCTTTTATTCTACTCCCTGAGGAGAGCATGCGTCTTTCGGAAATTTAGAGGAAGGATGTGGCTTATAATAAGGAGCACTGGGTCGGAGTGGACCTAATTGTGCCTGAAATTAGACGCGTCGTGCTGTTGAGGTCGACATCCACATCTTTTGTAATATCAAGGTCAACTGAGTCTGATCGTTGGTATATTAAATAAATCAGTCTTGGACTTCACTTAAATTTAAGGACCTCCCAATGAAGGAGTTTGTTATAACGCCGAGGGTAACGTTTTCGTAACGTTTGGTTATAATGTACGAGGCGTGTAAATTAATTAACTGGACTGGCAACATTTGGGACGCGGGACTTGGAGGGGCGGCAGGTGAACATGTGATAAGCCTTCAGTACGAGTTTGAACTCGGTAGTTATTTTGAACTCGGAGTTATTTTGTTGTCCGTAGCGATTTTTTTCGTTTAACAGTTTTTTCTAATGCGTTCTAAAAATGAGCGACATTTCGAGCAACGGTGTGCTATCAGGTTTTGCTCAGACTTGGGCACAGCAACGGAAACTTTTGTAAAACTTTTGCAGGCCTACGGAGACAGTGTTTTGCCAAGGACCAAGGCATTTTCAGAAGGAAGAGAGTTGATTCAAGATAAATCACGCAACGGAAGGCCTTCATCTTCAAGAACCGATGAAAATGTCGACAGAATCCAGGATCTTGTGCGTTCAGAGCGTCGGTTGACAGTGGAGAAGAGTTGAATTTGACTCACACTACCATTCATCAGATTTTGACTAATGAATGAATGAATGGATGAGAAAAATCTGCGCAAAAATGGTTCCGAAACACCTTTCACAGGACCAGTTTTTGGCCAGTAAAAACATCACCGTCTCCAGCGCTGTGTGGTTTCCCAAGGAAGTTATTTTGAGATAATATTGAATTATAATTCTATTCGAAAAAAAAAAAAAAATCAATCTGGTTACTTAATTTACACACCTCGTATGTGATACAGAAAATATGAAGTTTAGCGCCGCCATCGGCAGTGATGGGCGTTTACACGTAAATTTTAATTGTTTACGTTTACGTGTAAACTTATGTAAACAATTGGTAAACTTGTCAACAATGTAAACTGTCAAATAATGAGGTTAGTTTTAGTTATTTAATACGAATAATGAACAAGTGTATTCAGTTCAAAACAATAAATTTATTAAAAAAATGGTGGGAAGAAACCGAATGAATAGTTCTGAAGAACTAGGTTTTGTTTTAATTAAAGAAAATGAAAGAAAATATAGGGCGTTATGCAATATTTGCAATGAATCTTTTCGTTATTAAAAAATATAGGCTGATTTTCTTGTGAAATTTAATGTATTTTGTTATTAAAAAAATTAGACTGAATTTTTTAAAGAAAAAAGTTTTTTATTTTTCATATTCATATTTACTAATTTGTATGTAACAGCTGTATAATGATGCAAATTCGATTTTTATTAATATGTATATTAGCTTGTCCTAATTTTATATACTTACTTTTTCATTTAAAATCGTTTCATTAAAATTTTATTATTTATAAAAATGTATTGAAAATGAGGTTCTGTAACTCAAAACAAGTGCGCATGTCTAAATCATTGTTTACATTGTTTACGTTGTTTACATTGTTTACAACAGTTTTGTGTTTACTTTACATCAATTGTTTACGCGTCAACAATGAGGTAACTTACATAATGTAACTTACGCGCCCATCACTGGCCATCGGCGACGAAATGATTACAAATTTGACTACAAATGGCGCCCGGTAATCGAACATTTTAGCAGCAAATACTTTACTAATGGCACGTGTTTAACAGATTGTACGCTACAGATGCAGTAGTTGCTTGGAGCGTGGCCATTTATCGCTTAGTATTTATTGTAATACTGTCAGGTATATTAGTAATAAACATTTAGTATACATATTACGCAGTGATAGGATTCAAATAATTTAAGAACCGGTTCACTGCACTAGTGACTATTTTAAGTAGGGTAACCTGGTTAACAGTGAACCACTATACATATACAAAGATCTGTGTATGCTAGAGCAGTGTTTCTCAACCTAAATCTTACCACGGATCGACAAAAAGATAATTTCTTTTATGCGGACCGATGAAAATATTATATACAAGAATATTTTATTGTAAAAGTCTACAAATTTACATTAAAAAATAAATAATTTAAAATTTTATGTACAAGTTCTACTAGTCGTACATTATTTTATAAAAAATATAGCTCTCTTATCCATTTCTTAGATTCGTGCGGCACTCGATATTATTTCATTTTTTAATGTTACATGCCTGCACCACAAATATTAAGTGTTTTTTTTTTTTTAATGTTGGCTAATCTGCCCAAAATATGTCAGTTTATGTTTCAAATGTCAAATTTTTATTTGAATTGTCATGTCATATTGCTAGGTTATACAGTTTTCAAGGTAAAGTTCGTTCTACATTACACTTTTTTCAATAATATCCAACACTGACGTCATTTCAACTTTTGATATATATAATCCGTTTCAATTTGTAATACGAAACTATGGTTTATTTCAAAGTATAAAAATGTGTGTAAGAAGATAGGAGCTGTTTGTCCTTGCTTCGGATTGGTTTAGATCGTCATCCCTATTACACTGTAAAAATATTGTTTTTAGTCCAAGATGTTCAGTGTCGTACATTGGATATATATATTATTTATATTATTTAATTTTTCTCATATATTTTGTTATTATTTACATATTTAGACTTTTATTTATATTCTTGGCGTAGATTTTATGGAGAAAATTCTCCATGTAATTTGTTTTTACGCAGTTATATATTTTTTAGGTTATCTGACATATAAATATTTTTTGACACTTGACAATTAACAGATCAAGAGAGAGGACTAATGTGAGGCCAAGAGACAGCCCAGCTGATTGTGCCCGAAGAAGAAGTTATTGATATAATTTTTAGACCTTCACATATACATATATTTTTAATTTGTATTTACAATAATTATTTAAATAAAAAACTTTAGCTCTGAAGATATATTGATTGTTTTATTGCTTTGTTCAAACTCTTTAGCCAAATCTCTCTTTTTATATATAGTACATAATTATAAAAATTAATATTTTTTTAACTTTTTCAAATTTCCCATTAAACTGAATTTATGTCGTATAAATAACGTGTATTATCTGCCTTGTTTATTTCAATATCTTATTAACCTTTAAAAAAAAAAAAATCACTTGCTAACCCTGTTGCTACGCCCATGTCCTAGTTGTAACTTATTTTAAATTTCCCGCTATACTGTATTTGATCAGTGTAAATCGTACTCGGTTCGCAGCGCTATCTACTTTTTCCTACTTTGAAATAGACCATAGATTTGGTTACTTTGGTGACTGTTGTGGTGTAAACAGACTTTGGCGTATCCGTGTGAACCGATATTATAAATGTATTGTCAATATACAACATAAAAAATGAACTTTCACTGTTAGTTCCGTATTACAAAATGAGACAGATAATACTACAGAATATAGTGGGGGGAAAAATAAGAGATAGCGATACCTTCCATATTTTATTACTTTGTGATACTCCTCACTGCCAACTTAAAAATGTCTAGGTTCAGGTGATAAATAAAAATTTGGTTATAGTAACCAATTTATAAATATTGTTTAATTGTGCTAAGTTTATATTTAATTATATGTTCTAAATAAACTTCTAGTTAAGTTGTAAACAAAAACTAAAAAGTGGTAGTTGGTACGACTGAGAAGTATACAACTGTCACACAAAAGTTTGACCGTAGGTAGTTTTGAAAATAGTATAGTTTGTGGTGTAGCATCGAAAGTTGGAAGGAAGTAGTATTGTGTTTCACATTACACTTTTTACGCCAGTACTACGCAAAAAATCTGTAGTGCTTCGGAAAAAAGTATAATGTAGAACGGACTTAATATTTCGTTTATTACTTAAAAATCAAGCACTGATAAAATTGAAATTTTTAACCTAAATTGTCTTATAAAGTCCGATCTACTATGTTAAATTAGTCTCAAAGTCCCATTTAATAATTAAAAGTCACTTAATTTTAAAATTTAGTTAAAACCACACGAAACTAAGAAATGAATAATATTAGATATATATTTTTAAAAATTTCACGGACCGGGACCGGATGTTGAGAAACACTGTGCAAGAGTGTCGTACTTGTCAGTACACGTTTGTTTTCTCCAATCATGAGTGTCAAATCAGTTCGCTTTAGAAGGCACTCTCGTATAGACGTGTGACGATTTTAGTGAATTATTCTCGTGGAATTTATTTACTCAAGCCCGTAAGCCCCCGAATAAAAAAACACGTTTAAAGAGACACATTTATCTTATAATTACAAGTGAGCCCGCCCCAACAAAATATTTTGGCTTCTGAGACCCTCAATAAAAATTTCTTAGCGAATCGGTTGAATCCCATCGCTGCTGTTAAGATATGCTACGGTTCGTAAAATAATAAAATAAAATAAGACTCACTATATAACACCTGATAAATATGAGGTGTTATATAGTGAGTTCACATACATATGTGAATTATGACTGAATCACTACAAGATCATGATTATTACGAATTTGGGGCGAAATTCAAATGTTTGTCAAAAATATTAATTTAACATAACACATAATTGTGTTAATATTTTTTAAAATAATCAAATAAATCATAAATACTCTGTACATTTAAAATTTTCAATTTACTATTTCTTCGTATCTTTTTTAGCGTTTTTCTTAGCACGCAGTTTCATAATCCAGAAGTATAAAGAAGGTAATAATGTCCGTAAATATATTGCAACTCGAGCATCTGGCGGAGCAAGAATCAACTCTGATGTTTCTGCGACTACGGAATGTACAACCATTTCTGCAACATACTCCGGAGAATAGCCTTGCGCAGTAGTTTTATCCATCACTGAAAAAATAATTAATCCTTTACTAAAATATTTGTCATGGTTTTGTAGGCAATTAATTAGGAAAGAAACTAACAGAATGGCGAATGTCTGGGAAATAAAAATGTCTTAAAAAATATTTTTCATCCCTCCAATAGAATAAATAATAATAAATTTTATTGAGCAGTTGTGTGTGCAAAAGATACAAAAAACCCAATCACAGTAAAAGAATACAAATGTATACTACAATGAACATGTGCTAATAGAAAAATTACAATTTTCTACAATACATTTTTTAAACCAGATTCTTTAGGAAATAGTGTTGGGGACATAATTTTGTTAGAAATTTTCTAACAAAAAAATCATTAAAATAAACAGATTTAAAAATATATTTCCTCGTTAATCTAATCTTTGAGACCTTTCTTTTAACTTGTAAAAATAATGACAAACATACTATTCCGATTAACATCGATGTGCATTACTCTGAATGTTGTAAATTTTAAACTAGCCCCTCTGGAAGTAGAATGGGGTAAAACTTTTTTTTTGATCATTATTGACAATAATGGCGTCAATACGCTTTACTTAACAACAGCTGCGCATGTATTTTTTTCACTATTTTTTTCTAAATACGGTTCAAAGCCCTACAGCGGTGACCATAAGTATGGACACTTTTTATTTTTCCTAATAAAAATTAAATTATATATATATATATATATATATATATATATATATATATATATATATTATTTTTTTTTTCTTGTAGTTTGTATATAATTTAAGAGAAATGAGAAATATTTTACAACAATTAGAATAAATTGTTTTTACATATTCAGTATTCTACATTGAAATTTTAAAATGCACCTAGCCAAAAAGTATGGAAACCTTATCAAATTGTTGAATTGAAGATTTTAGTATAAAATTTATTCATTATTGTATTGACGTATTTTATAATACCATGGCTCAGAAAAAATATTATTCTTGGGATGTAAAAACAAAATTTATTCAATTATACCACAGTAGCAATAACAGTGCGACATTTTTAAACTTTTAAAGATACCAAAAGGAACAAAAATTATTTAAGAAATTTAATGATAGAGACACCGTGGAAGTTAAATTAAAAAGTAGCAGAGAAAAAAAAAAAAAAAAACGTCAAGAGTAGATAAAATTGTTTAAAAGAATATCAACATGTGATCCGAAAAAGACATAAGACTTTATTTAGACGAAAATCTTAGACAATATTAATATTTCATTGTCAAATCGTACTATAAGAAAGAGACTAAATAATATGGATCTTTTGGAGTGGTCCATTAATAAATGGAAAACGGTCTTTTGCATTATAGTAAGAAATAATTATTAAACTTTGAAAACTATTAATATAGAAACATTTACCTCCATATTTTTGTCCACTATCTGTCAAAGCATTGAGAGATAAATTAGTACTGATATATCCTGGACTCACAACTGTTACTTTAATTCCTTTATCTGCAACCTCCGCCCGCAGAGTATCACAGAAAGCTTGTAAGGCATGCTTACTGGCTGCATATGCAGAACGATTTGGAATTGCAATTCTTCCCTGTACGCTGCTTATTGCAACTATATGTCCAGTACGTCTCGCCATCATCGACGGAAGAATAGCTAGAATTAATTTTTATATTTAACACACTGTCGGGTCTATTCTGTATCTTAAAAAGTTAAAAATTAACCTCAAGGTCGAAGTTAAAAAATTTTAACCACGCTTTACAATATTTTGTTATTCTGTAACTCTATGGCGTTAAAATTTAAACCTCGATGTGGTTAATTCAGTAGGTTATATTTGGAATTTTAACTCCAGCCAAATACATGGTGTTAACTTTTAACCACCTATAATTCTAACCTCTAAACGTCAAATAGCCAGGAAAAATCCATTTTTAGAATTAATTATGGCAAGTCTGTTTATTTTGAATCAATTATTACTAAAACAAATTGAACAAAAAGAGGTTAATAAGTGATAAATTAATATAGGTGAATAAAAAATATATACAAATACTTTTTTGGAGATCAGTTCGAATTAAACGAGGGCAACTGCATGATATGAGAGACCCTTCTAATTTACCTGAAGAAATATTTTAAAATATTTTCATTTTTCTAAAACTTACGAAATATTTCGTTTTACATGTTTTATTTATTTATTTTTTTTTTAATCCGAGAAGAATCAAAAGATTTCCCGTTTCCCGATAAATTGCAAGTAAATATTGAAAACTTTGAAACTGTGATACATTTATAAATTTTAATTTCTCTGTTTAAAAATAAAAATAAGGTAAATATAACCTGAAAATAAAAGTATCCTAATATAGAAGAAAGAAAGAAAATATTGATACATTTGCATATTATGGTAATATTATAATATATTATTTACTTTCTGCACCCATAATTATTTATGTATAAATATTGTACATTTCCGCAATATATATTTATTATATTTGATCGGTGTTCATTCACGATTCAACCATAACACTTGTTTACATTAAATCCACAATTACACAAGCAAAATACCTTCCCTTGTAGATAATTTCACAACATACTTTTAACCATAAGGTTAAAAAATTAGAACTTAACGCCTGGGTTATAACCTGAGATACAGAATAAGAAACAAGGTTAAAATTTTAATGCCTAGTTAAAATGTTACTTTTTAACCATCATTTTTAACCAAATCTTTTTAACCACAAAAGATACAGAATAGACCCGTTTATGCCGAATTTTTACGCACAAATCAGTCCACGACAAGGTAAAGCATTTGCTGCCTACTCCAATATTGTTCTTGAATAATTCGTACGAGAATCAAAGATACAAACACGAAACACGTTACACAATCTTTAATAATAGCTGCCAAATCCTAGCCTCTGGTAATGACATCAACATTATCGATAAAAACGTAAACCAAGATAAGGAAGCATAATGGGGACTAGAGATCCAAGCAACATAAGATAACATATATGTTGGTAAAGTATTTCCAAAATAAAATGGCCACTCTTGTTAAGAAGCTTAACAACGCAGTAATGGGTTTATGGCAGTAACCCTAATAGTAAATAAATAGTAATAATACGTCGTTGCTGTAAAAAGAATATAAAAGGTATTATTAATTAAGTTGTAAATTGTTTTTTATATATATACAGGGTGTTTGTTTGAAACGGGGTACCCCGAAAATCTCCTTTATTTATAAAGATACAAAAAATCTTCAGTTAAACTAGACAAAAAGGCCCATCCAAAGGTTACTATAAGAATTCTGAGGCACTTCCGGTTTCACCGGAAATGATGTCAACTTTTGATCTAGCATAGGGAATCGATAATTTTATATTTTTTTCCTAAAAGTACATTAAATTAGCTTTACAATGACACCAAAAAGTCATATTTTTATGTTAACCATTTCAAAATGGCGACCATTTATTTACAAAATAATAATCAACATAAGTTTTACAAAGTTGAACGTAGCAAGCTTTGAAAACAATTTTTTTTTTCGTTTGGGGGTATTTAAAAGATAGAGTGTATCGGACAACACCAACGACGATAGAAGATTTAGAAGAAAGGGTTAGAAGTGCAATCCGGGATATCCAAGAGTGTACTCTTATAAGGGCGATGGAAGAGTTTTTATTAAGAATGAGAAAATGTGTGGACAATAATGGTGGTTTGATCGAACATTTGTATTTTTTTTTTTTTTTTTGTGAAATAATTGTAAACAGTAATAGTTTTTTTTTTTTTCTAAATAGTCAAATAGTTTATTTTAGAGATATTTTGTTTCTTTTTTTATTGTTTTCAAAGCTTTAACTTTTTAAAAGTTTAACTTTTGTTCTGAAGATTTTTTGTATCTTTACAAATAAAGGAGATTTTCGGGGTGCCCCGTTTCAAACAAACACCCTGTATATATATATATATATATATATATTTGTAGTTGCTTAACTGGGTTCAACCTGTCTGCAACTCGAATAAGTAAATATATAAAAAAAAAAAAGGAAATTTTAAATTTAAATCGAATAGATGTAACACTAGTTCAATTGAAGTTTCTTAAAAACCATTAAGGATATTTTCCAAATTTATAATCCTATTGTTTCTAAATTTTAGGGGTTGTTATACTTGTTCGTTAGTTAATTTTCAACGTTCATAGCGTGCATACATTAACAACAAGGCTCTTTGGCGACCATTTTATTTTGAAGAAATTCCTAATTTCTGTAGTGAAAATAGTGAATCTGTGCAAGGTGATTTGGAGTGCGAAAATGTGGACGTTGACGTGGAATGCGAAAATGTGGACGTGGCTACTAAAGAAAAATGTCATTTGTCAAAAGATTGCAAAGTTCTGATACTGAACGTTTATTAAAAGTTAGTTTCGGCAGGTAATTTAATACCTATACTTAGAACTGCGGAATTAACTTGTGCTCCATACAGTTCAAAGTATCAATATTCGTAGCAAAACTCAGCAGCGAAAACGACCCGATTTACAAGTTTTCAAGAAAATAGATAGTTTTGTATCTAAAACAATAATAAATAAAATATACTACTTTTATTCGAAATTAATAGTGCCGACTGAACATTCTTAATAAAATAAAATTGGAAGAAGACAGAATAGAATTTCCATACAAGGTTAACCATATGTATAATTATTAAGTATATTATATTAAGGCCCGGTCTTTCCACCTTCAGATTTTTAACTTCATCTGCTGAGTAAATGTCATCCCTTCTTTCTATACAAATGTATCTATCGGATAGTTATCTAACGGATAATGATACTGACGTATTGGATTCACTGATTGGTATTGATATTTATTCAGCAGATGAAGTTACAAATAACCTTATCTGTCAGATAGTTACCTGGGACTTTCTGAAGGTGACCGGGCCTAAGTTGCTAGGATTTATTTTTGTAGCAAAAAAAGAATGATTTTTGTTTGTGCAAATTTGAAGTATTTAATATAGACTATAAAGACTTGAAAAACGATTTTTAAACATGCCTATATTTATAATTCAAATATAGCCGGTCTTAAGCCTGATAAAAATGTGAAGGAATGTCATGTGAGTATATACAGTTCATTCTAAATAGCATATAAGAAAACACGTTTATTTTAAATAATTATTACGGTATTGGCAACTATTTTTAACAGAACCATAAACTCAGCAGGTATAATGGTTATACTGTCAGCCATTATTGGAATCAATAGGTGAGGGTGGCCATTTCATTTTGGAAATACTATATCAAAGTTGAAACAAAAACAATGCTGACTAGGTCAGTTTGTGATCTTCAACACGCATAATTTTGCAGTAGTAAAAGAATTTGTATATCTGGGGTCGCTTCTAACCAGCAAAAACTGCATAACCAGGCAAATTAAACAAGGAATCTTACTGTCACAAAAAAGCTACTTTATTCTTCTTAAACATTTCAGACCTAAAATTTTATCACGGCAAAGCAAATGTAACATATACACCATCGGCCATTAGTAGAGAAATAAAACTATTTTTTAAATTGTGTTCATAAATCCTTTTTTGAATATAACAAATGTTATTGAATTATATTTCAGGTACAGAAACAACAAATTATAAGACAGAACCTGCTCTTAAAAATATTTATTGTAGAAATGATGACAGACTTATTGAAATCTGTTAGGCCATAAATAGAGAAACATTATTTTTATTCAGTGTAACTAGGGAAGCTTGTTATAATAGTTATGTAGTAGATTTTTTTATGTTTTGGGTAATAATTTTGAAGATTAAAAATACCAAAGGGTGTTTATTTAAGCAATGATGTCAAAAAATTAATAATGAAAAAATATAATGACGGTCAAAAACAAAATTTTGATTGCTAAACAATTAAATTTGCACCGTTTAGTAGTAAGTAAAACTATTCATAATTTTAATGAAAGAAATAGTGTAATAGCACTACCAAAACCAGGTAAACCTAGAAAAACTGACTCAATTGTTGATACAAAAATTAAAATGGTGTCGATAAGGAACCCCCTTCCGCCATCATCAGATATAAAAACAAATATTAGACGAAGAAAATGAAAACTCGTCGATATGTTTCTGGCTTCTAAAGAACATACGGAATACTGCTTAGTACTCAAAGTCAAAGAAAACTTACTAGCTTACGGCTTACCTTTCGTCAGAGCAATTTGTCCAAAATAATTTGTTAACATAACTTTAATATCAACATCGACATTTGTTTCATTTATTAAACCTCTGTAACTTATACCGCCGTTGTTGATTACAATATCAATTTGTTCATATATTTTCAAAACTGACACAACTTTTTCAGGAAGAGAATTAATATCAGATAAATCCAGTGGTAATACAACTGGAGGATGTGTGAGTATCGTCTAAAACAGAAATATAATACATTGACAACTTCTGCTGTTACTGGTTTTTTGTTTTATTTTTATTCTGGATGTCTTCGACAACAATTTTTGGCATATGGTGGTTATTGGTTAAACGTGAAGGTTGTATACTCTGTTCAAAATCAAGAAGTAGTAATCATGCAATGTTCACGTGATGATTTTGTCGAACTCTCGTTGTTTGTTGGCTGTTGAGCCATAAATTCTATGCGAGAGCCAATAAGGGTATTGAATCAATCTTTCACGTGATTTTATTACTATTTCTACATTTCGAACGGGGTATATAAATGGTACAAATAAACAGCGCCTCTTCTTCATACACATTTATTCGGCTAAATTTACATTTCAAATGCTATGTACGCATTCATCGTTGTACATAATATTTTTACTGACGATGAGTGCGTAGCAGTCGGAATGTACACTCAGTTGAATAAATATTTAAAGAAGAAAAGCTACTGTTTATTTCTACCATATTTAGTGTTTTGTAGGTATGACAACAAAAAAACCTTTATAACGTCACTCATGTATATTTAATGAAAAAATAAATGTTTTATATAATTTTGAGTAGGGTATCAAATGAAACCTCTTAATGCGTGGACAAACAAATTTTTATTTTTGAAAAATCAATTTTTTTAAATGATTTTCGCCAAAAATATTAAAAAATTTTTGTCCTCCCCCTCCATTTCACAGAAGGATTGATCTAAAAATCTGAAAAAAAATTAAATAATGTATACTCATAGTAACTCGAATAGTTCAACAGGAATTTTGGACCAGATTAGTTTTTAGAAAATTACCGATTTTTTGTGTATTCAAAAAAGGTAACTAATTTTTTAAAATTGACTGTGTCGTATCAATAGATTTTAAAACATAGATTAAAAAACGGAAATCAGTTTTTTATTATTTATTTTTTTATTTTCAAAAATGTACTCAAAAACTGTCTGAATAAATTCTAAGTAATGTACATTGATCTAAATTAGAAACGTAAGAAATTTTTGATCCGATTGCGTTTTGGAAAATATTGCAGTTTTTGGGTTTTTGACAAAATTATTTATTTAATTCATAGCTAAATTATAACTAGTAATGTTACGGATTTTTTATATTTATGGCTAAACTAGAGTATGTCTTTTTTTTAATTAAAAATATAATATTTTTTTTTTAAAACTAAGAATCGAGTTAATGTGTGTGAGGTCCGTCTTCAGCAGTCTGTTGGCTACTTACACATATTGAATACCTACAAAACCCTGAAATTTCACACTTCACATCAATTTTTTTGCCATAATCACGTCAAAATGAAAAATATTTTGAAAATCATTTATTATATCTAAATATAGACTAGAAAAAGAATTAAAAGCTTTCATTCAGCCACCTCATTAAACTGAATGACTAGCAATAAAATCCACTGACTCAGTTCTGCAAAGTAAGCCGAAATGCCCATCTCTATTTGAGAGTCACGCATGGAAAACAGAATGAAGCCAATAAAAATTCACGAGCCACATACTACAAAACAATGAGCTGCAGGCTCGTGAACCATCTTTAGATCCATCCTTGTTATAAAGCTAACATACCTTAAAATTAGAAGTAACAAAAAAGATTTACCAAATGAGTTTTTAAAAGATCATTTTTTACTCGTTCCAATTCTTCTTTCCTTCTTGCAGCAAGAATGACTCGACATCCTTGTTTATAAAATGCATGAGCTAAAGCTTCGCCAAGACCGGAACTTGCACCAGTAATAAATACAACCTAATATAATAACAAAACATTAAACAAACTAATGTTGTAAATTTAGCCTTACATTATTTTAATAATGTTTAAAACTATAGTTTAAGTACACAACTAGACAGGTGATCCTTTATTTTTATGAATTTATACCTTTCCTGCTAAAGATGAAAATTTCCTACGAACTTGGAAATTTCTCAAAATTTTATATATCAACCAAGGAACAGTAAGTGGCACACAAACGGAAGAAAATAAAGTCCATAAGAAGGAAGATGAATTCTGAGTATCAGTTGAATTCATTGTAAAACTTAATTATTCTGAAAAATTAATAAGAATTCAAGATTAACAATAAATATAACCTATACATATTATGTATTTCCTATGAAACTGACACGTACATTAAATATAAATTATTGCAACTAACCTGCTTATTAAAGATAATAATAATTGTTAAACCTTTTGTTGTACACTTTTGCACAAAACTAGATCATTTTATCATTAAAATTTTACACTTTGAACTATGATAGTACAGAAGTATATTTCTCGTAACACTAAACAGATAAGTTAAGGCTGGAGTGCAAGTTGTAACCAGTCAATAAACTTTAATCCCATTATTTACAATCCGTGTAATTAGAATTAATACACAGGAAAATAATAGAATGTTTACGCTGTCAGATTTGACAGATGAAAATTTGGCAACCATGTAAGTTGCATTGCGGGTATAATTTTAATTTATTAAAAGGCGCTCCAAATAATTTAAGAACAAAACAATATTTTCGCAATCTGTTTGTAATTTGATCCTTACCAAATTTTATACTATTAAACTCAGAAAAATACAATATATGATACCGAATATTTTTGGTGGTCATATATTTCTTTTGTTTCAATTTGTAGGATATGGACCAGTTTTAGGGTGGGGAGTCTAAAAAATATATTTATAACCCTCTCATATGTATTTTTTTGAAATATGGTCATCTTCTTTTCTTTTAAAATTTATTCAAAAACGGTAAGCCGTAGCTTGTAACGGAGATTATTTTTGAGATCTAGGACTCAAAATACATAAATATACACATCTTGAAGTAAATCAGAAAGAAAAAATGTTTGATCAAAAAAATTGTAAGGGGTACCCCTTACGAGTTTTTCGATTTTTGGCCATTTTCAAAGGTTTAGTTTGACGATTCGTATTTATTGTAACAGTTGGATTATTAATTTGGCCCCAATTTTTTTCTAGACTAAACCATATACGAAGATTTCAAAAATTTAAACTGCAGTTCTTTATACTTTATAGTTCTTAAGTTAGCATTTTCTGAAATTAAAAAAAAAAAATTGGACAAATTAAAAATTTCCCAAAAAAAAAAAAAAATGTCGCTGAATTTATGTCGTGTAAATAACGTAAGTGTATTATCTGCCTTGTTTATTTCAATATCTTATTTAACTTTTTTATATGAAAAAAAAATCACTTGCTAACCCAGTTACTACGCTCATGCCCTAGTTGTAACTTATTTTAAATTTCCCGCTATACCGTATCTGTCCAGTGTAAATCTTATTCGGTTCGCATCGCTATCTACTTTTTCAAGTATCTAGATACAAATTAGATACTTTTTGAAATATGTATCTGTATTCGTATCTAGAAATTTAAATTTAAGTATTTTGTATAATAAAATAAATTTATTATCTTGATTAGATGAGTAACGTCCGTAAGTAGTAATTATAGTTGAAGGTAATGGGATTCGGACCAGTCAGAAAATAAAACAAATTTATTAACTTCGCTTACGTTTCGATGTATCTTTGTAGCTCTGATGAAGATTTAAATTAAATCGAAACGTAAGCGAAGTTAATAAATTTGTTTTATTTTCTGACTGGTCCGAATCCCATTACCTTCAACTATAATAAATTTATTATTTTTGCTATAAATAAAATTCAGAAAATAATTGAAATTGTGACGTTTACAAATTAAATTTATATGGAATGTAAAAAAAAAATATATTCTTACTAGTCTTTAGCAGCTTTTGAACGGCCGTAAAAATAGTTTTTGCGACAAATCGGGGGTCACACCTCTCCGTTTGAGTAATACAAAATATAGCCTAAACACTGGAAGGTCAAAGAAAAACAACAGGTAGGTATTTGGGATTATTATATAGATATTTTTAATATTGGGAAATATGAAACTAAATAAATAGAGACTGATCAGTATAATTCATGACTTTATTAAAAATTAACAATATTCGACAAAATCAATAAATTTTTGTCAATTAAATAAAAAATAATAATCTGTGTATACATAAAAGAAGCAAATTAAATAAAATAAAATAAAATTGAGGTATAACAAGAGAATTAAAAACTATATCTACGTGTTGTTTATTACAAACTGTTGTAATTCCCACTTGCTAAGGAACTCGTTCGTATTGAAAATGTACAAATACTAATTACAAATAATAAATATTTATTGTTACGAAAGTAACATTCGGAATGGCCGCTGAAAAAGGGTGTAGTTGTGACAGGGCCCCGTCCCGGTACTTTTTTTTAGTGGCAGGGCGCCGCCCTGGGACTTTTCTTAGTTCCAATACATATATTTTACTTAAAACATAAATAGTATCTTATTCGTTTGCGTACAACTCGGTTGGCCAACAATGTGACAGTATAATAAATAATTTATTTTTGTCAGTTTGACATAATTTGGTCGATTGTTATATTGTAAGGAATATTTCGGAATATTTCTGTAGTTTGGTTAAATATGTAAGTACATTTAAATACTTTCAAATAAATATTTAAATTTTTGTACTTTATTGTTTTTTTTTTTTTTGTTTTCTTCTTTTTTGTTTACCGTATGCGCCCTGCCACTATTTGTTAGGACTACACCCCTGCGCTGAAATAGGACAATTATAGGACAAAATATATTAATCTACACCAGCTTAAAATACATAAAATTAAATTAATTAGATTTAAATATGCAACAGAAATTCATTCTCAATTCGGTCATAGTTTGTCACAAATCATAAATTTACACTGAAGCATTATATACAGAACATAGAAACTAATAATTTAACAGCGGTGTTATATTAAAAATCTGGCCTGATGTACATGTTTTAAGATAGAACAAAATTTGAGCTTGAATTATTGCACTGCCATTAGAGTTAACATATTTGGTTCAGAATAGAAACTGCAGAATAAGTCACTTTTAATGTCTAAATTCAGTGATGGGCGCGTAAGTTACATGATGTAGTTTACCTCAGTGTTGACGCGTAAACAATTGATGTAAAGTAAACACAAAAACTCTTGTAAACAATGGAAACAACGTAAACAATGTAAACAATGATTGAGACATGCGCACCTATTTTGAATTACAGAACCCCATTATCAATACATTTTTATAAATAATAAAATTTTAATGAAACAATTTTAAAAGAAAAAGTGAGTACAGTCAGCGCTCACTTAACGTACTTAATGCGTTCCCAATGTGTTGTACGTTAAGCGATTTGTACGTTAACCGGACGGTGTATTTTATAAATGTACATGATTACGATTTTTTGGTACTCACATTGCTCCTCCATGTCCGTACGACCGTACACTTGTCCGCATGAAAGTACACATTGTCCGCACAAACGTACAATCGCCGCTTTGTGAATTATTAGAGAAATAGAGGTTGAAAATATTGTAGAATTAATAGATAATTTGGACCCTCATTTGGAAAAAAGAAACGATGTAATTCGGAATCTTTGCAGTAGTACCGCTTGTTACAAAGTTATGTCTCAGTAAAAGAAGAAGGCTTCAATTTAATTAACTGTGGACAAATCTTTGACAAAAAATACCAACAATGGATAATTTTTGTATGAAATGCATGTATTTATTTATTTTCTATTCATTATATTGTTAGTAAAAAAGTACATTTAATAAGTACTTTAATAAAAAAGTACATAACATTTTATAATCTATTCAGTCATACGCCCTTATTGTTTGTCCGTCAAAATTTGCGTGTTACGGAAATCTACAAGCATTTTCGCCGACGGGTCCAAGCAGTGGCGGACTAAGCCTTCGTCGGGCCCAAGACATTTTCAACCTATGATTTACGGGCCCTCAACAATCGTCACTGGGTCCAAGTGAAGTGTACGTTCGTGAGGATATTTGTACGTTCGTGCGGACATATTGCCACAATATATCTGTACGTAACATCGAACGTACGTTAAGTGAGCGCTGACTGTATATAAAATTAGAACAAGCCAATATACATATTACTAAAAATTGAATATGTATAGACAGTTCACTTTTGTAAGAACAAACTAAGAGGGAATTTTGTTTTCAATAGTTTGCACCTTTGAAGCTGTATGTCATGTTGGTATTAAAAATGTCACTTTTTTAAAATGTCGATCCATTTGACATATGTCATAATGAAAAATTATATCTTAATTATAATGATCATAACCTTATCAACCTAAAGTCGGTTTTACAGCGTAAGGAATATTTTTAATTGACATTTAAAGTCAGTAATACACTATAAAAGTAACGAAAATAACCAAATCTCCTTTGTTCTTACAAAAGTGAACAGCTTATATCATTATATAGATGTTACAAGTTAGTAAATATGAATATGAAAATAAAAAACTTTCTTTAAGAAGATCAATCTAAATTTTTTAATAACAAAATACATTAAATTTCACCTTAAAGAAAATCAGCCTATATTTTTTAATAACAAAAATATGAATTGCAAATTTTGCATACTGCCCTATATTTTCTTTCTTTTTCTTTAATTAAAACAAAACCTAGTTCTTCATAACTATTCCTTCGGTTTCTTTCCACTATTTTTTTAATAAATGTATTGTTTTGAACAACCTACTTGTTCATTAGCTCTCTATTATTGGTATTAAATAATTAAAACTAACCTCATCATTTGACAGTTTACATTGTTGACAAGTTTACCAATTGTTTACATAAATTTACACGTATACGTAAACAATTAAAGTTAACGTGTAAACGCCCATCACTGTCTATATTAAATATTGGAGCTAGTAATTTTCAGCAAATCAAGAATATCTTCATATTTCTAAGCATGGATTCTCAAACTTTTTCAGACTAGAACTTTAAGTTGAGCAAACTTTTAAATTCCTTTAAAACTTTTTACGTTTTCTATATGGCGAAGAATAATTTTTATTTGTAAGGAAAATAAAAATGTTTTGGATGAATCGTTTTGGAGTAAAATTATTTCCTTTTAAAATTATTTATTTAAATTTTTTTATTTTTATTTTCCAATTGTGCTATTTAATAAATATTATTATTATTATTACAGACAGGTCTAAATGTTTGGTGTACACTGTGAAAAACCTTTGGACAAAATATTTTAAAATAAAATTAACGTTTTCATTCAAATATCGAGAGACGTTTTTGATTAAAACTTTTATACTTTAACTAAATATAAAAGATAATGAAAACCACAAAGTCGGCGTGATACTCCCGACGGTCCTGTTAGACCTATATAAACAAGTACTGATTTATAAGTATTAATTATTAGCGGCTGAATCGCCCCCTGAGCTGATAGTATACAAGGTAGTTAAAAGTGAAAAGAAGTGGAATAAACGGGTTTTAAACCTGTGTGCTATGGCAACTGTGTAAATATGGAGCTAATGTTGACCCGGTAGTTTATAAAGTTGACTGCCAAACCCAGATCGATAATTATTCAACTGGCAACTTTTTTTTTTTTTTTGTTCTGCTATATTGCATAATTATTATGACAACAAATTTAATTTTCAAAGGTAAAAAAAAATAATAAATGAGTACAATTAGTTGTTTATCCCAACCCCGTATCATGTATTATAAATATAATTTAGGGTAAATAAAGAAATAGGAACATAAATTTTAGGTAAATTGTTGGACACTCACATATTCAACATTTAAACATTTTTCGAAACACCCCTATATTTCCTACATATTTTTTCAACTCTTCAACTTTTTAAACATATATACAGAAATTGGCCGGGATATTCGCGAGTTAATAGTAAAATTAAAAAGGAAGGTAAATCATTAGTGGAAATTGGCAAAATTGTAAGAAGAAACAAATCTAGTGTATCAACAGTAATAATAAATTACAATACAGGTTGTATTGCAAATAGACCCAGAAGTGGACATCCTCGTTTGCTCTCGTGCTAAACGGGACATCTTTAAAAAAGTGGAAAAAGACCCTAGACTTAGTTTTGCGAGCAACATAGTCGTAACACTGCAAAAAGCCCCTTATATCTGAAGTAAACAGGAAAAAAAGACTAGAGTTTGCTATTTGCTAAGAATTATGAAAATGCCGATTTAAATTTTTGGAATAATGTTATGTTCACGGATGAAAGCAAGTACAATATATTTGGATATGACGGAAAGTAAAGAGTATGGAGAAAAAAGAACGAAGAAATGAATATTAAAAATACTGTCCCAACCATTAAGCACGGTGGCGGTTCGGTGATGGTTTGGGGATGTATGTTTGGAGCTGGGGTGGGAAACTTAGTGTTTATAGAACAACAAGAAACTATGCATAGATTTATCTATCTGAACATATTAAATGTAACTCTACAGCAATCGGTTGGAAAAATAGGTCGCAGGATGGTATTTCCAATAAGATAACGATCCGAAGCATTCCGCTATGATAGTTAAAGAATGGCTTTTGTATAATGTTCCTAAACAACTATATTTCCATCCCCAGTCTCCAGACTTAAATCCCATCGAGCATTTGTGGGACGAACTAGACAAAAAAATAAGGAAACACAAAATATCTAACAAAAATCAGCTAAAATGTATTTTCCAAGCGAAATGGGACAAGATTTCTTCCAAAACCACTCAAAACTTAGATAGTTCAATGGCTAGTAGGCTTAAAGAGGTAGCAAAAAGGAGGTTCTGCTAAATATTAATCTATTTTTATTTATTAATTATTAATAGTATGTATACTTTTTTGCCTAAGAAATAATGACATTTTCTGTTTTAATATATATAATTTTAAGAAGCCACCAACTCTTATCAAAAGTTTTCTCCGGAGACCAAAGATATTAAATCACCTGTATAAATGTATTTAGTGTAGCATAACAGTGCAGACAGAGATACAAACTATTACAAACCTTGTTACCAATATTTGATACCGGTATATAATGAAAAGTCGTGTCACCAAATACGGTATCGTGGCAGTCACTGATATTAATAATATCGTCAATCAATAATATTTATAGCTAAAATCACTGGTTTTTCTCTTTACCGATTTCCTGTACTAATTTGTATTATTTAGCAACCAGTATTTCTTAAATTTAAATAGTACTTACCAGTACTACTTGAAGTAGCTGTATTACTTAAAATTCTATCAAATAACATTAAAACCCAAATTAACCTAAAACTAAAGATATGTCATCGTTGCAATTCTTAAGACCAGCTTAAGACATAATAACGGAACTGCCTGCCTGATGTCTGAAGCAAAATTCTCTTCCAAGTTGAGCTGTTAAACTACAAGGTGTGCCCATTCTTGTCGTTGCATTGCATTTTTTCTTTGTAGATCCAAGATGCAAAAGGTTTGGAGTATTACTAGAAAGAAATAATTTAACTAACTGTTCATGTTTATATTAAGTTCAAGTAGTTCTTGAACTACTACTAGATAATGTTTGACTATGTCCACAACACGGCTACCAAAAGCACGTGTGCAAGTTGTGCAGAACACAAAGGCACCTTAACATGAAGGCACCAAATTAAGTTTCTAAAATCAATTAGCCTTTCTTAACAACTACGAGGGCTCATTTAAATCAGAAGTCTGAATTATTCTTCTAAAACATATATTGTATATTAATTTAAAAAAAATTATGAACTATTTTTGCGTGAATCTCGGACAGACATACAGACAATTTTTTTTTTTGCGGATATTCTCTTATAATGTTGTGAAACATATAGAAACGAAATATGAGGCCGAAAAAATAAAAAAATAAATAAATGTAGCCTTCAATTTTATTAATGGATAAAAATATTTGACCTATGAAAAAAATATATGATCTACAGAATAGTACCTATGAAAATAATAGTTTACATATGTATTAAATAATTGATCTATGGTTTTAATTTTTGACCTATGGATTTAATTATTGAGCTATAGAAATATTTATCGACCTATGAAAATAATTGTCAAGTTATGTAAATATTTAATAGATCTATGGAAATAATCATATACCTACTGATATAATTATTGATCTATAAAATTAATACCTGACCTATAAGTACTCTTGCTAACTAGCAAGTTAGTTAGTAAGGGTTTGGTTAGAAGAAGCCGAGCGAAGCGAGCTACCCATCTTCTAGTTTAATGACAAAACACTATCTTAGGTTAGGTTAGGTTAGTAAGGGTTTGGTTAGAAGAAGCTGAGCGAAGCGAGCTACCCATCTTCTAGTTTAATGACAAAACACTATCTTAGGTTAGGTTAGGTTAGTAAGGGTTTGGTTAGAAGAAGCCGAGCGAAGCGAGCTACCCATCTTCTAGTTTAATGACAAAACACTATCTTAGATTAGGTTAGGTTAGTACGGGTTTGGTTAGAAGAAGCCGAGCGAAGCGAGCTACCTATCTTCTAATTTAATGACAAAACACAATCTTAGATTATTCACGGATTAGTGAGGTTATGTTTTATCATAACTCTACTAGTCAATAGATGTCAATAGATGTCACTACTGTCTATAGGTAGTTTATTATAGATCAATTGATAATTTTCTATAGGTCAACTATTAATTTACTATAGATCATTTTTTAATTATCTATAGGTAAATGATTGATATAGGGTAAAAATATAAAATTTCATAGGTAATATTTGAATTATTAATAGATCATCAAATTAGGATCCTTTATTAATATAGATGATAGATAAGAAGTAAGAGTTAGTTTAAAAAAGGGGGCAGGCTAACATTTCATCGGCTCTGAGCCTTTGTGGATTGTCTTCCTTTTTATTACTTTTAATTTTTACTTTTTCCCCCAAAAATGTCAAAATTTTACACCGTAACTCAATAGTGACTAATTATTTGTGATCTAAGGCTAAAAGCATTTAAGTATACCAATTTTGCAACAAAATTCAATTTTATTCCTCCCTAAAATTTTTGACTCTGATTTTAGCCAAAATATTGTTTTAAGTTAATTTTGGGGTGAAGATTATGAAAAATATATTTTAAATATTCTTGCTTTCCTAGTTTTTGAGTTAGAACCGATTTGGGTCAGTTTTTTTTTTTTTTTTTTTTTCCTTCAAAATGGACCCAATTTTATTGACCTATGACGAAAAATACATATTTATAACAATTTTCAATCAAATCGGAAACATTTTTTTCTTAAAAATCACAATTGTTTAAGGTCTACCCCTTTTTTCGGTTTTTTGCCATTTTGAAGGGTTTGGGTTACTACCCATACAAAACTTAATAATTGGTATATTAAAGCCCATTTTTTTTATACTTAACAATGTAGAAGAATTATAATTATAATTCAAACAACAGAGTTCTATCCATTAACCATTTTTTGTTAGAGTTTACCAAAATTTCGAAAAATTTAAAAAAAATTAAATAATACCTTCTGGACCTAGATGCTCCGTATCTTGATGAAGGTGGTGTCGGACTGCGAAATATATGGTCATCAACTACATCATCCATTTCATCTTTGGTGTCATCAAATGACTGGTTTTCATAACCAGATTTGTGTTCATGATAACCATTGAAATTTTTAGTACCAACTGAAGACCCGTTCAATGTCTTATTTTCTGTATATTCACTATTACTATTAACTTTTGTTGGAGTGCTATTTGCTGGCTTGGAATTTAATTTTAAAGCTGTTCTTCCATTCTTTTTCAAATTAAGAAGAGCGAAAACTGTTAGTTGAACTGTAATAGAATATAAGTTAAGTAACAGACCATATTAGTAACTACGTCACAAAATGGGTTTCCGTGCTGCCGCCTGTCGATTCGTTTCCTTTTATTTGAATTTAGCATGTTTTTTTTAAACTGTATTTTGGAAGTATAAATTAAGTTTTTAAAGTAAGAAAATGCTACACATCAAAACTACAAGTCAATATTTATTTATTAAAATTCTTATTTTATACATTATATCTTAATATGTTATTATTATTGCAGAACAACATTACTTTGCAGGTTAATTTTGAAATTTTTACGTTAATAATCGTTATTATGGCAAGTAGCATAGCAATAAGTCAAGTGCCATATCTAAATGGTTTGAAGGAACAATATGTTGGTCTTTTTATTCTCATTATTGTTTTTAATTTTCATCTGTCGAAAAATGAAAAAAAAAAATGCATTTAAGAATGTGGCAGTAAAGGTTGCAATTTGCAGCAAAAAAAAATACCATTATGCATTCTAAAACAAAATATTAATGAGTACTTAGTTTTAATTAAATAAATACTATAGTCTAGTGCCTACGCCGAAAGAAACTGCACTTGATGATAATGGAATGCCATTTGGCACACGTGTTCTTTATAAAAATTAAATCATTTTGACCCGCAGCACCTATTTGTGAATCGAGGCAGATTCAAGATGGCGGCGAAAATAGCGCGCCAATTACGATAACGATAACTAATTTTTATGATAGTACATTATTATATTTGTACAATGGACCTTTAGCTACAATTTGCCGCGTCGTACGACAACATTCGTTACTTAGTTTACAAGATACCGTCCATAATTCATTCTCAGACACAAATAGTGATCTCCGAAATGGCTAACGAATTTCGTATGATATGGCTCGCTTTCTATTAATTTAATGCCGTAGATTACGAATCTGTTCAAAATGGCGAAAATTTTAAATTTTGATAGATTTTTTCCCCAAATTCGAGACATGATGATATACTCTATCACTGCAAATCTGCGTATATTAATATTTTTTTCAATTCTTCCTAAATCTGTAGGGCATATCCTTGGCTACAAGAATATGTGCGGAATTTTTCTCTGAGGGGCGCCGAAATTAAGGTAGTGGCCGAAATGTGTAAAGTTTCAACTTCGAATCCTTATTTATATGTTTATAAAAACATAATTCTAAAATATAAAATATCTGAACTGAATATAAAAACTTCCAAAGGAAGCCGTCGTCAGATGGCAGCACATGTATGTGACATCGCACTAATATGGTCTATTATCACATCCATAGCATGCACCCGGACTCCAGTTTGCATCGTTTCACATTGCGTTATTTTTATATGGATGTCAATAATATAAACTTCTCTAAAAAATCGTTTGTTAGGTAGTGTGTGCCGGCACGTTGTCGTGGTGGAGCAATCCCATTTTTAATTTCTTATTTTGTAGTGGGTATGCAGCAGATGTGATAATTATGTGATCAGGTGCAACTGGTTGAAACTTGTTAGTGACCGAATATTACCATTGCGTATTTGATATTTTGGAATAAAAAATTATTTTACAAAACTTTCGTCAACATGGGTTTAGTCAATACTTAGCCTTAGTCTTAGTGTTAGTTTTTGTCTTAAGCATAATAAATGACTACGAGTTTATTGGTGACTCAACTTAACGCGTATCCCTCTAGCGGCAAAAAAGCGAACACTTCGAAAAAGGTTACTGTCATTGTTTACGTATAATTCACCATGTGTTTTATTGTTTCTGTCCATTCTGACTCCATTTTTACAGCGAATAAAGTGATAAATTTAAGAAAAAAAGATTAAATACTCCTTGTTGTGTGTATGGTAGTCAATCACAGGAAGAAAATCTTCGAATATTAGATTGAAAGTTTATCAGTGATTCTAAAATTTTGTTTCTATTGAAGAGAATTTATACTGTTCAGATGATTTTAAAGATTTCAACGTTGAATTTTTCATTTTCCCTGTCTCACATGTGCAAGAAAATCGTTTAATGTTGTGTAAATTATTGTTAATATAATTAAAACCCCTTGTTATTTCATGGGAGTGTTCCATAACTGTGTTAGTTTGCAAATATTTGACAGTTTTCTTGTGTAGAATAAATTACAAGTTCTCTTTCTATAAAATTTCTTGAGATATGTGTAGATATTAATAGAGCCCTGCAAATCCGCGGATACCCGCGGATTATCCGCGGATATCCGCAACTTTTCTGCGGATGCGGATAAATTATCATTTAAACCATGCGGATGCGGATCGGATTCGGATTAAATGTCATATCCGCTTATCCGCAATATCCGCGTGAACATTAAATCTTCGGTTACTTTCGGAGAAACAAGCAATTGTGTTCTGACTACGCAGTCCTCGGTTATTTTCGGTTGTCTGTATGTACATGATATTTTGTAGCATTCAATCTCACTTTATGTTATTTTTATTAAGACAATTGTCCAGGATCAAGACTGAGTTGAGACAATCAACTTAACTTTCTTTTTATTATTGAATATAGTATAGAAAATAATATTTTGGACAAAAGTTTCCTGGTACACTTTCGACGTAATTCTTCCTACCTCTGCTCTAATTCTGGCTTTTAAATCTGATAAAGGTTTTTTTTTACATAAAACTGATTAGTAAGTTTTATTTAAATACCAAAATTTACCTACATAATTTTTTCTCGAAAATTTTATTATGTAACCTGCCAATTTTTTTATACTACCCGAAGTAAAAAGTCTTGCAGATCCCAAAAATTTGAAAAATGACACATGTTGCTATTTGAAAAAGTTGCAACGCCTAACTAATGCGCGAAATGGCGTAAGAGAATTACTTGATCCTAAAAATATGAAGCACCTTCTATCAAGTAACTTTTCTGATTTTTTTTTTAAATTCAATATTAAAAAAAGCAGCACGCCACTTACTCCCAACGAAAAAGAACGCTTAGGCCCCCCAAAATTGTTATCTCTCTCGAGATTTAAATAAGTTATTAGCACATCTAGGCCTTAAACAGTAGCGTTTCAGATTACCTAAACAGGCGAAATATGTTAGTTCTTTCCAAACTGACAGCAAAACCTGTAGTGCGGATAGTGCGGATATTTTTGCGGATGCGGATCGGATGCGGATTTGTTATTTACAAAAGCTGCGGATGCGGATCGGATGCGGATCATGGATGTGCGGATGCGGATCGGATGCGGATACAGAAAAGCTTATCCGCGCAGGGCTCTAGATATTAAGTATTCAAATAAATGTTTTAAGTTCAAAGTATAACATTTTATTTTCTCTGTGAGTATAAGCCGGCACCAACATACAATATATAACCTCTGAAAATATTCATTTACAAGCAGCAAATTTTATCATAAAATGGATTTACATATATTTATACACTTTTTTAATACTCGGTTATAATCTACTATTATATTGTACAAGTGTTGGTATGTATGTTCTATTCAACTTCTGGTGTATCTTCATTTTTCCGGTAATGCGGATAGAGGCAAATGAACTGCCGTCTTATCCGCGTGATATTTTTTTAGTGCTTCGGCTTAATTTTATTTCGACAGGGGGTACTGACTAATTTATATTGATAAAAATCATGCATTTTTTCCTCGAAACCGTGGCGTTGATCGTCACCGACCCGTGCCGAGCAATGGGCACGGATAGGTTGTACCAGACGATAAAATATGTTTATTCATATTTCTACTATTTAGGAGGCGATTTCAGACCAAAACTGAATTGAAAAACTACAGTTGAAGGTATTTTATTTATAAAATTGATGAAATGTGTAAAAAATACATAAGATAAGTAATAATACATAAGAGTTGATAAAGATAATGCAGTTTTTTAAAGTTTTAACACATTTTCATAAATTTTGAAAACTTTTGCTGATCATAAAATTGTCTTCAGTTAAAAATGCTATTAAACGGAAAAGAAAGTAAGAATTAAGAAAGTAAGAATCAGTTTTGAGTTATCAAAATATATTTTAAGGGTCGTTCGAACGTTTTAAATGTTAAACCTATCTGTAGAATACGTTCAAATAAGTTTTCAGGGTGAGGATAGATGTGTTAAGCAGTTTTGTTATTTTAATTCTGGAAACTGTATGTTATTAACTATTTTACTAACTATATTAACGAAAGTATAAAGTAGAGTGTATTAGGAGGATAGATAAGACAGAATAATATTCGATATTTAGTAATCGCGTAACTTTAATTGTGTTAAATCTTGAAGTATAAAATACCCAGATGTCAATTTAATATCTTATTTATTTATATAATGGATTACTATAGGATGAAAGTGTTTTTTTATCATCTTGAAGGTCTTCCGCTGTTTTCTTTTTGCAGTAAAAATGCTAATTTTAAGACGTATTTCAAAAAAACTTAAAAATTATGATAAAAGTATTCATCAGCGCCTCTCTCGAACAACGAGACAACTACCGACCTTCAAATTTAGGAGGCAATTCCTTCGCATTACTGAATTATAACAAGTATAGGTGAAATTTAAGTGATTAAATAAATTAAAAAACGACTATAATATATTTACACGTAAACCAAATTATTTTCAAAAAAAAAACTGAAAATTATAAATACCTTTTTAAATAGTTAAACAAAATATTAAATTTAATAACGTAAAATATTAATACAACGAATATATTATTACAACGAAAATCCGCAAATTTCACATCTATCAGTGTTACTGAAAAGTTTTTCTAAATTTCCATGTGACATAATTAATAGTGAATCATATGCAATAATATTTAACTATTTTATTAATTTTTCTCTATTTTATTCAGAATCCATGTGTTCTTTATAGTGAAATAAAATATTATTGTTACGTTTAAATGGTACAAACGTAAATTAATTAACTGATTTGGATAATCCTTTGAACATTGTATGTATAGATTAGAACTTCCCGAGTGTTATAATCGACATTGCGGCAAAATGCCTTATTATATTAAAACGAGTCGCGAAGCGACGAGTTTTGTCAACGTAGGGGGAGAAGCCCGGCGTAGCCGGGCTGAGGCCCCTAGTTTAAATATACTGTATACAGCAAGAAAACGTAAATTAGACCAAAAATTGATTATAAACCAATACTGTTTACATACATTGACAGATGACTATCCTTTTTCGTGTCAAAAGTTCACAAGGCGATAGTGGCGCCGTTTCGGTAATTATAGTCGCGAATACAATGATTTAGTTTTAAAAAATAACCAATGAATCGCCGAGTTTAACGCACGCGCATAGTGTCCTCGTTCAGTGTTGACGAACAAAGCTTGTTATAACTAATATTTGAAATGTAAAAACTCAAAATCTTTAGTTATAAATAACGATTAAAGAAATAAACATTGTGAATAAAAATGTCCCGGAATAAAAACAATAATAAAATTGTTAATAGTTAGTAATACATAACCTGCACATTTTATGTCAGTTTGAGCACACGCGCATTTGTGCGGATTTAATCTTAGTGCTAAGAAAAGTTGAATGTTAGTATCTTGATTAATGTTAGTTTCTTACCTTTCAAGGTCGGTTTTAAGAACCTTAAGACTAAAACTAAATCAATGCGTTGTATGAACTTCCTCGTAGCGATATGATAGGTTTTCTTTTAAGGTTAAAACTAAAACATAAGATTAAAACTAAGACTAAAACTAAATGTTGACTAAACCCACCATCAAAAAGACCCCACGTATAGTCTGGTCAAAATTTAACATAGTTAAAATAAAATGATTTACCTGCTACAAATGAGACAAGTATAGCTGTCATTCCAATAAAGCTAAATGCTTGTTGTGTGCCTTGTTGTAAAGCTACAAATAAATTCATTGGCACAAGTAGAGATAATGCCACTCGACCAGTCACAGGTATTTGTAAAAATGCACATAGCACCATAGCTATTATCAGATATGTTATGTGTGACACGAACATATATAATCTTTCAACTGCGTTATCTAAAAAAAGAAAACAAAACAAATAAATAGAAATATGAGAAATGTAAATTTTTATACATTTCAAGATTTCTCAGGTATCTAGCAAGCAAGGGAGGCCTACAGATGATCTGAATTCTGAATATCCGAGACATTTTTTGAGCATATTTTGGACAATAATCGCACCTAAAATTTTTAGATCAATTTTTGTCTGTTAATCTAAGTATTAAGACCTTTACAATAATTTCATGCCATGGTCGTATTAGAAGTAACAGCTATCATGGTAACAACGAGCATGATTTAATACTATGGTCGTTATTATTAATAATTAATAATAACGAGCGATTTTTTTTACCTCGTTGTTATTTGGCCGTGGCAGCTAAACAACTGAGCAAAACAATATCCCAGAGTGTAATGCATACGTCACAAGGTAAACTTCGGTTACACTAAGGGCCGGTTTTACAATTCATGGTTACCTGTTGGTTAGCTCAAATCAATGGCTAACGATATATTTGCAATATAATAATTACCATAAGTTTCCACGGTAACCACTAGCCAGAGGCTTAACAGTCGACTGTAAAACCGGGCATTAGGGACGGTTTCTGAAAGCTTAGTTCCCTATAACCAAATGGTTAGAAAATTATTGCTATGGTTCTTTATGAGATTGTTATATTGTTACCGAGTTTAACCAAAAGATTAAATTCGGTGTTTCTAGTGTTTTGCACATCTACATTTTTATGTACTAACATTATTGTATATAGAAAACAGGTTTGCAATTTTTAAAATGACCACTATTTTAGAATGGATTCCGAATGAGCAGACATAATTTTGGTCGTTAAGTTTTTTGTAAATAATAATTTTAAATTTGATTTTTTCCGATGAAGATTATTGTGAAGATAAGCTATCCTTATATATAAATAGAGCAATGAATAGAATCGAAACAATTTGCAATATACCACACAGAAATCACGATTATTTTGAAAACACACTCCCAAATAATTTCAGTCATTTTAGAATTACTTGTACCACTTTCGATGCATTGTGCAGTAAAACAAGGCTTCTTTTATTAAATAATTTAATCGGAAGACCTAAAAGAATTACAGAAAAACTAATTCTGGCTGTATTATGCTAACTAGTTAACCCAAACTCATACAGATATTATTAACTTCTCGACATTACAATATTACTTAATTCCTGATTAAATAATAACAAATCGAATAAGTACACCTTAAATTTATCCCGAAGATATTAAAGAATGAGCACAGTTCACATAAAAATCGGATAAAGCAACTATTTAATTTATAGTGTGCGCATCAGCATCATTGCAAAAGGCGGCATGGATACCACTAAGATACAAACTACGTTGCGTCTTTTAGAGCGTTGAGGCTAAACAACCGCTTTGCCGCTCGCACTCATGGTAGACATTAGGCGTTTACGTTTATTCAATCCACAAGATTGCTCAGATTGATCTGGTGACGTCACAAGATTAGTCGGATTACTTGAATATTTTTAACATTTTCGTAAGCAATATTTGTCTGAAGTTAAGTAGTGACGCCTGGTGACGGTGGCGCTAACTGCAACTGTCAAATTTCTGTCGTTGATTACAACTACTACCGCATTTTGTTTTATAAATATGAGTTTATTACTAATAATAGAATTCTATCACAAATGGAACTTATTTCGTATATTTTGTTAAGTTATGTTTTCAACATATTTCAATTGGCTGTAAGATTCAATTTACCCGCGCTAACCCCCACCACCAGCAATCCATTAATCCCAGCAATCCTATCAGATCATCGGATTGCTTGAAAACGCTCGGATTACTCCGGCGGATCTATCGGATTGACTAAAAATAAGCTAATATGTATGCTCCGACTGACTTTGCGAACGGATCGGGAACACTCGGATCGCTCGATTAATCTAACTGACTAAACGTAAACGCCTAATGTGTTCTATTCGGCGACTAAACATTGCAACCGCTTAGCGAATGAATACCGTTCTTACAGACTTTATACATATAACTAAAGTATATATTTTCTGTAGTTACCAGTTCCACCAAGAGCCTGAGACAGCCAATTCAATTTTTCCTCCAAAGCACTGCGAGTTGTCGTCATAACATCTACTAAAGCATAAACTGTAGCATTCATTTGACTCAACTGCACTAAAGTTGCTTCATATTGTTGAGCAGCAAGTTGACTTTGCTCCAACATATGTTTTGAAGATTCCTCTGTCAACAAATAATGATAATTAATAATCATAATATAAATTCAATCCCATTAATTTTATATGTACTTAAAAATTACTTACCAATTCTCATAAAAATAATTTCTGCTTGTTGTTGAATTAAAACTAAATCATTTAAAATTTCCCTGTGATTATCTTTTCGTTCTTCAGCTTGGTTTTCAATCTGTTTAGCTGCTTCTTCTATAGAAAATAAATACAAAAATCGCATTAAATTGACATAATTTAAATTTAATTGGTTGTAGATTGTAGTCTAATGGGTATCACACAATTAGATATAATAGAATGCAATAGTTAACGCTACGAACCAAATACAATTTATATACTGTAAATACTGAACTGTGAGAAATTTGAATAAAAATATAAACAAGTACCGTGCGATCATTATTTCTTGTCTGTTACATAACAGTAAACAATGAGTTTAAAAATATCAAAACTGTATTCTAATTCACAGCTAAAAATCCCAATTTAACAATGAACCAATCATATTACTTCGTGTGTCCGAACTCACCCGAGGAATAACGAAAATATGTGTTCCTAACTTAATACTTGTTATCAACTCATTGGCGTGTAGAGAAAAATAGTGTTAATTTAATAATCAATTCGTATAAGCAGTGGGGTATTTATGGTCGGTGAGGCCCTACGCGCAATATTTTTGGGGGCCCCATTCCATTAGGTAAATTTTAAATCTGAGTTATTGCTTAATGAATACTATTTTGTAATACATACCTGTAAAATCTGCAACGACTGCAAATTTTCGACAGTTTTATTTTAAATAGTATAATTATATTTTAGTAAAAATATTTTTTTTTTAAATAAACAACTGATTTTACCTATGATTTAAATTATTTTACTATTTTACATGAGTAAAGTACATAACATTTATAAATCTGATATGTATGTTTTTAAGAAATAAAATAAAATGTTTATCCCATAATATTAAATATGCATTCTGTATTAAATTCCCGGTAGATAATAATTTAATGATTGTTCAACAAAAGACTCATGTAAATCATGAGACGGCATAGATGTTACTGAAGATTTATTAGGTATTTGTTTATATTAGGCTTTTCAGAAATATAGTTAATCAAATCTGGTCATATTAAAACCGTTATTAGGAATAATTTAAGTTTTTAGAATATAAATAAATAAAAAATAAATTATAACTGAATCTCGACACAAATATGCACTGAATTTTTGTATGATAAGGAGCTTCTCATATTTCAAAATAGATGCTTAATCTTACGAATGACGCCGTTACGCATCACCGTTTGTATTCGGTGTTGGTCGAATTACACTTTTAATAAATAATATTTTATTTTATTTGTATTCTTTTAAGCGTCACTATTGGCGGGTTGCTAACGTAAGAGTTTTCTCTAACTCAAGTTAAAATCATTTGTTTTCATATATTACAACATACAAAAACAAATGATTTTAACTCGAGTTAGGAATAATTCTTACTTTAGCAACCGGCCATAAGTATGTTCATGTATACAATTTTAATCCGGGGCCCCTTCATCACCCGAGGCCCCGCTTCTGCGCGCACCTATAAAAACGCTACTGCGTATAAGGTAGTAAAAATAGAATGTACGCCTACGTGTACATGTCCTTGGAAATAAGTTTGATAACTAAATGTTTCTGTCAAGTATTGCATAACGGACAAGATTTGTTGATTGCTCTGTATACTGTACTAAGAAGTAACTAATAAAAAAATATGCTAAATATATAGTGTAAATAACTAATAATATATATACATAATATCTATTTCGATATAATAGTTGCAAAACTTGGAGGAGACTATTCTAAAGAAACAAGATATTCAAAATTCTTAACTTCACTGTTTATTGAGGCAGGGCCGCCCCTAGCATTTGCGGGGCAAAACTAGAATTGCGCGGCCCCAAAACTGAATTTGCGGGGCCCCATCTATATATATATTAAATAACGATATTTTCTTTAATACTATTAACAAAGTACACATACTAATATTCAATGAAAATATAATTTTTTTCCAACTATTTATAAAATTTGGAATAATATTTTTAATGTATTTTATTATTTTATTACTTGACGAAACGCGGGGCTCTTAAAGGCACGGGGCCTGGGGCAGGTGCCCCACTTGCCCTCGCATAGGGGCGGCCCTGTGTTGAGGACACTTATGTACATTTCAACTACAATGTGGTCCTCTTCAGAGTACTATATTTAAAAAGTTTTCCGAACATTTCTGTATTATCACCTCACAATTACGCGATATATTAACACATAAGGATGTTATTTAGATTTGATAGTTCTTTTATTATATCATGATTATTTTTTATCTTTATATATAAAAATCAATTTGTTTGTTTGTTTTTTATGCAAACCCAAACGGATGGACCGATTTTCACCAAATTTAGTACAGGGGGGTTAATCCGAGGAAGGTTTTAGTGAGGGTTCCAACTTCATAAATGTCCCCCTAGGGGGCGTTATGGAGTAATCCATTATTTTTCACTCTCCGTGCAGTTTAAATTGATTACGTAGGCTATATCTTAAAAGATATATCGATATAATGTACACAAAACATGCAGATCATAACTAGATCTAAGAAAAAGTCCGCGAGAGCCTATCATGCACGAATATCGTGTATTGGGCAATGTTCTGTTTTTAAACGTAATAGTTTTTGTATTATATAAGTTTGTGGGTGCATAACATCGAAGTTTTATAGAGACGTATCAATTGTTTTAGAATAATAAACTAGACCATTTCACGTAGAATCATAATAAATCTAACACTATACATCAAAGGTTAATAATAACGCAGTTAACACAGCGTAAACAGAATCCCGAAATGCTAATATGTTGAGAGTTGTGGAATTTGTCAAAAGGTGGCAGTGCTAAGTAATTATTTATTCTTCACTGTCTAGCAGTAGTCAAAATTACTATACCTACCGTTTTATATATTTAACTTTATAATCGTTACGTTCCACTTTTTTGGATTTAATGTAGAGAAATACCGTAGCGAAGCACGGGTACACTCACTAGTTTTTAAATAAATCTCCAAAGAGCCTGCGCTGTGGGGCCCCGATCCTGGCCGTCAGTATGACGAATAAAGAATTTTGAGAAACTTTATCAAGTGATTTATTTAAGAACCTTTCACCTACAGGTAGATTATTCTAAATTTTGAGGCGGAACTAATGGAATTTTAATTTTTTAAATTGTCATGAGCTCTGCTTTTAAGGTTTGAAACGGCCTTTTGATAAATAAAATTATCAAAAGTGTCACTTAAACGGTAAAAATTACTAAAATTCAAAATCTAGTTCCGCTTATACCAAAGAAACAGGGTATATATTAGAGTTTCACCCAGTAAAACTATCAACTATTATTATTACTATTGTAATCTAGATTTAAATCTATAAAAACAACTTGTAATCATACCTAATTTATCTTTTACATCTTTTGTCATTGAAGCTAATTGCTCATGTCCTTCTACGATCAGTTGTTTTTCATCAACTAATCGTTTAATGTTATCCTCGAGAACTAACTGTCCATGAAACTGAGCTTGCTGTAAATCTGATTGCTGTTGCTTTAATACATCATTTCCCCGAACAACTGATTGTAAGGTTTCTGAAGTTGCTTGCTCTAATCTGTATTGGCCATCTTTTATACGATGCATTATATCTAATTGATCGTGAGCTGAAAATATTAATAATAATAGAAAATGAATGATAATTAAATAACAAAAAACTCTGAAGCAACAATAAAACTTATTTAAAGTGTAAATTTTCACAGTCCCTCTGTTAATTTTCTTCTTTATATCGAAAATTCCTTTATTTGAAGAAAAATGGGTACTAATTAGGTTATTTCATATTAACCGTTTTTTGTAATTCGAGAAAAGCGTATTACGTGGAAAGTTGTATAACAAAAAATGTGTATGCTTAGGACCGAAATTAAGACAAAACTCAATGATAAAATTAATTTCCTATTATTTTGACGAAGAAATAAATTATTTTGAAACTGGTCAGCTGTATTTATTTGTTTTTACTACTATCCCAAACATATAACTACCGCATTATTTCAATACAGCAAAAATGTATATAATAAAAATAATGTGTGAAGTATGAGAATGTTAACTAGTTATAAAGAAATACCTGCGCCCATTAATTTGTTGACAGTTAACTCCGTTAACCCTCGAAACTGTGCTTGCCTGACTGAATAACAAACTGCACGAGCTCTATTTGACATCAGGAGATAACTGTTCCACGTATCAGTATCCATGGCGGATGTACAGTCACGAATAGGCTACAATGAAGAACTGAATATTAAACAAGTCACAGTAGGTACTTTACGAGACACAGTGTAACATGTATCTAATTTATTATCATATGAAATACTACTTGCTAATTTAACAATATATAATCTCTTGAAACTGAACAGATTATAAGTTATCAAAAGGTAGTATTAAGAAATAATTATAAAATTACCATTGCATCTGTACATGGGTAAATTTTTCTCCCTTCAATGTCACTTTGGCAATTTAATAGTTTAACGGCTAGTTTCGCTAGCTGTTCATCGTTCAGCTTATGGCAATCTTGCTGCAACTTCAAAACTACCTGCAAAAAAGACAACAAATAAATCACAGTAATATTAAATTTATACACAAGTTCATAAAGTTTTTAGTTTCGAAGACACGAGTGTTTTGAGAAGCGCTATTGCGTTCCAAAGGTACTCTTGCTGTGGAAACCAAAACCGTCAGAAACTTACGGATCAATTCAATAAAATAATAATAAACAAATTAAGCTCTAAAACATTAATAAAACTAACTGTCACTAGATTGATGCATAAGTTCGTAACGTTTTTAGTTTCGAAGACAAGTGTTTTGGAAAGCGCTCTTGCTGTGGAAACCAAAAATATTACGAACTTACAAATCCCAATAAAATAATATAAAACAAATTAAGCTATAAAAAATTAATAAAACCAACTGTCATTATTTGTTTTTAAAATATGTTTCTCTTAACCTTAAAATTTTGCTTACCCTATGTTGACATTTATCAAGTTCTGACAAAGCAACCCCTGTAAATTTAGCAGCTTGTTCAATAAATTTTTCGTCAGTAACAGCCACTTCATATGGCACTTTCTGCATTACTGTATTTTGGTCATTTTGTATATTCTCATTTGAATTTCCAAACAGTGAATTGCCAAATGGAATATAATCCACAATTGAACCACTTGTTAACTTAAATGTCAATAATATACAATACAAAATAAGAAATAAATAATTAAGAGTATATTTGCTCATAATTACTGTTTATATAAATAAATAGTTTATAAATAAATACATTAATTACGTAAAAACGGTTACAAAACGTTCGAACCAGTCTTTTAAATTATAGCACCTGGTCACTCTCTTCTTCTTTTATAACGTTTAATTCAAATGACGGGGAATAAAAGTTCGACACAAAAAGCGTCTGATATTACCGAGTAAGTACAGTCTGTTCCAAACGGTTAAGCGGAACTAGATTTTGCAATCTAGTTACTTTCATCGTTTAAATCGTGCTTTTCGGCCGTTTTGTTTAAGCTTTGTAAATCATACTTACAATAAACATTTTTTGGTAATTTTTTTCATCATTTTAAAATGTCATTTTCTTTATATGTTAATTTTTTGTGTCATTCTTATTACAAATTTCCCAATTATTTATATTTTTGTCATTAAAATATATAAAAAAAATAATTGACATTGACATATATCATACGTTTCCATGGTTTCATTGTTGGAATTTTAAATTTTGACATCCCAACGTGAATAATTAAATAACCCTAGCAAGGTCCCTTCTCGTGACAACCTAAAAGAACAAAATTTCCATTTAGTTCCGCCTAACCGTTTGAAACAGACTGTAATTGTCCAAAGTCTTTACTAAATCTCAATCTATAACATTATAATCTGTCTCAATTTGTATATAAGCAGTTCACTTTTGTAAGAACAAACTAAGAGGGAATTTTGTTTTCGATAGTTTGCACCTTTGAAGCTGTATGTCATGTTGGTATTAAAAAATGTCACTTTTTTAAAATGTCGATGCATTTGACAGATGTCATAATGAAAAATGATATCTTATTTATAATGATCATAACCTTATCAACCTAAAGTCGGTTTTACAGCGTAAGGAATATTTTTAAATGACATTTAAAGTCAGTAACACACCATAAAAGTAACCAAAATAACCAGATCTAGTGTGTTCTTACAAAAGTGAACAGCTTATATAAGCCGTTCACTTTTGTAAGAACAAACTAAGAGGGAATTTTGTTTTCAATAGTTTGCACCTTTGAAGCTGTATGTCATGTTGGTATTAAAAAATATCACTTTTTTAAAATGTCGATCCATTTGACATACAGTCTGTTCCAAACGGTTAAGCAGAACTAAATGGGAATTTAGTTCTTTTAGGTTGTCACGAGAAGGGACCTTGCTTGGGTTATTTCATTTTTCACGTTGGGATGTCAGAATTTAAAATTCCAACAATGAAACCATGGAAACGAATGACATATGTCAAAATTAAATATATTTTTTAGATATTTTAATGACAAAAAAATAAATAAATGGGAAATTTGTATTAAGAATGACACAAAAAATCAAAATATAAAGAAAATGACATTTTAAAATGATATTAACCTTTACCAAAAAATGTTTATTGTAAGTATGATTTACAAAGCTTAAACAAAACGGCTGAAAGGCACGATTTAAACGATGAAATTAACTAGATTGCAAAATCTGATTCCGCTTAACCGTTTTGAACAGACTGTATGTCATAATGAAAAATGATATCTTAATTATAATGATCATAACTTTATCAACCTAAAGTCGGTTTTACAGCGTAAGGAATATTTTTAATTGACATTTATTGTCAGTAAGACACCATAAAAGTAACCAAAATAACCAGATCTAGTGTGTTCTTACAAAAGTGAACAGCTTTATACAGTCTATTCCAAACGATTAGGCGGAACAAACTGGGATTTTCATTTTTGTAAGTTGTCATTAGCTATTTTTTTTATATATTAAAATTGGCTTTTCCTGAACAAAATCATAGACAACCTCAAGAACAAAATGATCAAAAGCTTCAAGCAAACGGTAAAAATAACTAGAATTGAAAATCTAGTTCCGCCTAAATGAAAGGAACAGACTTTATAAAATCGTATCTGACTCATCTATCATAATCAATGCCCAGCCCAAACCCTTGGCCTAGAAACATGAAATTCGGGGAGTATATTTCCTTCATGACGTATCCATCCACTAAGAACAGATTTTTGGAAATTTTGCCCCTAAGGGGATGGGGGTGAAAAAGAGAAAAATATGTTTTCACGGATTCCATAATATATTTTAGGCCCGATGAGATGTCGTCTTGGTTTTTGCTTACAAAGGTTACCCATACTAATGTTTAAAAACATGTTTCAGGATTTTGCCCTAATCAACGCCTAAAGCAGTGAATGTACATTTAAGGTGAATTATAGAACCCGTTGTATCTCCTGTGTTTGTTGACTCACAACAGACTGTTTTTAAAATCTTTAGAAATTGTTTTGGCCGTTTTTTTAAAGTTCACCCTTAAAGGGGTAAATTGGTATTTTTTACTCGATAGAACATCCCCTACACCTAGAAACATAAAATACTAGAGATTATATTCCTTACATGACGTGAGCATCAAATAAGAATGGATTTTTTGAAATTCGACCCCAAAGGTGTGAAATGGGGTAAAATGTTTTTTTCACGAATTTCTCAATATCTCTTATACCCGATGAGATATCGATTTGGTTTTTGCTTACAAAACTTTCCCACATACATGTACAAAAACACAGTTCAGGATTTAACCCTTATCAATCCCTAAAGAGGAGACTCTAGATTCGGAGTGTATTGTAGAACCCTTCGTATCTCATGTGTTTGTTGTATTATAACATTCTTTTTGGCTTATAGTTGATAGATGTCTTTTTAAATGACTTAGTAAACATATTGACCGTTTATTTTAATTTCTACCCTAATAGGGTAAACTGGTATTTTTTATTCGATAGAACGCCCCTGTACCTAGAAAAATGTCATGAGCATCTAATAAGAAGACAGTTTTCGAAATTCTACCCCGAAGCGGATGATAAGGGGGTAAAATGATTTTTCACGGATTCCTCAATATCTCTTAAGCCCAGTTGCATAAAAGTCTTAAAACTAGATATATGCGTTGCTAGGTATTTTTGCTATAAACTATTCATCATTTATCCCTCGATAGGGGAAACTTTTAAGATCGCAGCGCCATATGCGGCAAAGCTGGAACACCCGAAAGTAACATTAAACTGTTACTCGTGTATTTGTTTACATGGTGAAAATGAACACGAGTTGTATGTTTCCTGTTTTTCGAGCTTTTTTTTTTTATTCAAAGGTAATCTACGATTTACAAGATATGTATACTATTCTAAAGAAATTTCAAGGAAATTTTTAGTTTTTCATTGTATTTTTAATTCATCTTGACTGTCTGTCAATATAATACAGTGGCGGCGCTAGCGGAGGGTCCGGGGGAGGCTGGGCCCCCTAAAAATTGCTCTGGCCCCCAGTTGATCTCCCCAGAATTGCTTGGGGAAAAATGTATTTTAGAAGTGAAGACCTTTTTTTAGGTCATCACTTGCATTTTCATGTGTAAACGATAAAAAAATTATTTCAAATATTTCCTAGCCCCCCAAATTTTACTCAAAAATTTCGTAGCCGCCCCCCCCCCAGATTTTAAGAGCTTACGCCGCCAGTGATATAATAGCAACAAAAATATTGTATATATACAGAGCGATCATCATATCTTGACCGTTATGCAATACTTGACAGAAACATTTAGTTATCAAACTTATTTCCAACAATGAGTTGATAACAGATATTAAGTTAGCAACACATATTTTCGATGTTTCTCGGGTGAGTTCGGGCAAACGAAGTAATCTGACTGGTTCTTTGTTAAATTGGGATTTTCAGCTGTTTCAGAATTAGAATACAGTTTTGATATTTTTAAACTTATTGTTTACTGTTATGTAACGAAAATAATGATCACACGGTATTAGTAAAAATTAATACCTCTGCTTGAAAAAGTAGAAAGGCCTTTTAATATATCAACTGATAACTGATGATTTAGGCACATTTTGGGTGGGGTAAGTGCTTTATTTCAGTCTTTTCTTGGACGTAAAAAATCAACTAATCTGATCAACAATTCCTGTTGGACTATTTCGGTTCCCATCAATGTACATTATGGAAATTTTTTTCAGATTTTTTGATCAACCCCTCTGGGGGATAGGGTGGGGGACAAAAGTTTTTTGACATTTTTTTAGCGAGAATCACATAAAAAAATTATTTTTCAAAAATAAAAATTTGTTTGTTGATGCACGCATTAAGAGGCAGCGGCGGCGCTAGTGCGAGCCCCCCCACAATAATTTCTCTGGCCCACATTTACCCCTCCCCAATTTCTTGAAAAAAATTTAGTTTAGATGGGAGAACATTTTTTTTAGTTAGGTCATCACTTGTATTTTCATTTGTAAACGATAAAAAATTATTTCAAATATTTCCTGGCCTCCCCAAAATTTTCCTGGCTCCCCCCATATTTTAAGGGCTAGCGCCGCCACTGTTAAGAGGTTTCATTTGATACGCCACTTTCTATGTTAAGCCGTTTGGCTACAATTTCCACCGTACAGGCAGACAGACACATGAGTGAAGTTATAAGGGTTTTTTGGTGGTCATACCTACAAAACCCTAAAAAATACAGAATATACAATTTAAATTTTTTTTTTTCATTTTAGACCGGGAGCTCATGACATTTTTGGTCTCCGATTTCATACAGCATGCCTTTTGGAGGAGAGAATATTTACCCTGTGACAACAAAAAAGGGATGGTACTAAACCCCTGCACACTTTCCGGTCATAGGGAAAATTGCATTTCCACTTGCACAAAATTTTTGTGTTTTTCTCTGATTTTATATTGCTTGCCCTTTTGTCAAAAGAAAGTTATAACACATTTAAAGTCTTTTAATTATAGGCATGCTGTATGAAAACGCGGAAAATCATATTTTTTATTACAAGATCACATGACCGTTTGAGCCCTTTGGGACCCTCCGAATCGGATGTATATATTTAAAAGACTTTAAATTTGTTATAACTTTCTTTTGACAAAAGGACAAGCAATATTAAATCAGAGAAAAGCACAAACATTTTGTGTTTAAGTGGAAATGCAATTTTCCCTATGACCGGAAAGCGTGCAGAGGTTTAGTACCATCCCTTTTTTGTTGTCACAGGGTAAATATTCTCTCCTCCAAAAGGCATGCTGTATGAATTCGGAGACCAAAAACTGTCATGAGCTCCCGGTCTATTTAAATTGATGTTGAATTACTAGCTTAATTGATGTTCAATAGTTTTTCCATTTCAATATTCTTTTTTGTTGAGTAAAATATCAGAGCCGGACCACTCTTGTGGATGACGGATCGCAGTGATGACCAAAAAAAGGAGGCGTGATTCTTGCGCCCTTACCAACTATGCACCCGAGGCGAGTCCCTTGCTAGCCACACTCTAGATCCGGCCCTGTACTAGATCTTTCTTTATTTAACCTCCTTCGTATCTCTATACACTTTGCAATGCTTAAACAGTTCCCAAAATACCCTGCATATTGATGGGAAGACCACAAAAGTTGTGTACAGAGAAGTTGTTTAGACATGCTATTTATTGCTAAGAATTATTAAAAGACATTATTTATTTTAAAATCAACTTAATTGAACATATATCGCATGCAGAACGCGTATTCTGTTAGTACTATTATATAATCATGACGGAATAATGAGTAATCATTGAAGAGTAGGAGAATAATTTGCGATGAATTGGGAGAGTACTGGAATTAAATTTTGTACGTGTCATATCTGAACAGATCTTGAATGAAATCAGCTGTTTGTATAGAAATGTAAATATATAATGTTTCCAAACTATTGAAATTATAAATTAGGTTTAGAATTTTCAATCAAAACAATTATTTAAAAACTAATAATTTAAAGAGAAATTACGTCACTTCTAAATGGATACGTAAATGGAAGGAAAAGTGACAAGCTGCTTAATGTTTCATGACGTATGTCATCTGTGATTTTCTATTACAATTTTCTAACGGATCTAATAAAAGTTTGTGCTTAAAACACAAGAAAAAGTGACAAGAGCAACTAGAAGTTAGGTAAATACTAAAAAAAATAAAAATTATACATTTTATAAAAGTGTTAAGACATTAGTCATTGTTTTTAGATGACATGAGTTAAGTTTACTAATTTTATATAAATTCCAAATTAAAATATTATTAATTTATTTTTAGGGTAAATCATGCATTGTTAACAGCGAGAAACGTATTGTGGCTGTAGATTTGAATTATTTAGAAACATAACCTACAATTATACAATGTTTCTCTAATGTACATCTACATTTTTGAAATAAATCTGTAAGATAAAAATATATTGTCGAAGATGTCCAATCGAAAGCCGAATAGTGCAACATCAAGATTAAAACAGGATTATATGCGTTTGAAACGTGACCCCATTCCGTATATTACTGCCGAGCCTGTTCCATCAAATATATTAGAATGGTAAATGACCTTATTATATCTTTTAAATTAAATTAATACAATTTCGTTAACATTTGTATCGTTAACATATCAGTTATCAGTTATAATCAGTACTCGATTCTGACATATCATATCACTCATGTGCTGCAGGAGTGTCATTACTCAAAATTGGTGATTTTTCAGGATATGCATTTAAAGTTTGTATAGTATTTTAGCTTCAATGAGTGTAACGTCAATACAATTAGCTTTCTAGAGGAGACAAGCTAGGAAGTAGACAAGAGTGGCAAGTTGAGTTATGACATTACACCAGTTGAAAGTGCACCTCAAAGCAATTCCTTCTATACTAATAACTCAATAAGCACGATTTTTGTGTTGTCATAGTTGCAGCAAATGAACAATATAAATTATGGCATCATGTATAACCGAGTGAAATACAGATTTACAGTCAACATGAGCCCTGGGCCAATCTAAATTTAGCACCAAATAGTTTTTTTTTTTTTTTTTAATATCACTATTATCTTGAGCACATTTTAATCCCAAATATCAACAAAAACGTTTCTTCTAGCTAGAAGTCTTTATTTATTTATTTTTATTTGTTATATCTTTCTATCAGTCTGGACATTCAGCTTTGCCTCTCTTATGGGTTATATAATAGAACAACCAGTTACCAATTTGATTTGTCTGACCAAGAGACAGTAGAGACAATCCTTAATTGAATTTCCCTTGGAAACTTAATTTCTTTAAATTGTCACTGTTTTGTCGACTACCTAAAAAGTAGCTATTCTTCTGTGAACTATAGCTATTGTCAATAGCTTTAAGATTTTTTTTTTTAATTTCCTTTAATAATTATGGCATTCGTTCTCCTTCCTGTTCATGATATTCATAGATATTTTTGCCAGGACCACATTCCAAAAGAATTTACTTTAAGATAAACACAGTTGTATTTATTTCAATGTGTTTTCCAGCACTCAATGAAGCTAAAAAATTTCTAGCGAAACGTGTTTCTAAAATAAATACCAATACTGTACAAAAACCGAATGATTTTAATTTTATAAGAAGAACTTATGTTGTTCTTATCTTTCTTCTAAATAACCCATAATGCACAAGCATAATGCATGAGAGAATAAACAAGCATTTTCATCAGCATCAATTTAATTCTCTTACAGGTTTCTCGGTTCAATTTTCAGTGGGTTGCTTACCGCATTTTGAATGAATCTGGATAGATGTACTTTTTGATGACTTTACAGTTTCTCATATGTTTAATCTCAGACGATTATTAGGAATGGTTGAAATAAACAGCACATTTTCTTCATTAAACTATATTTAATTAAAAGTGCATTTTGAATGTGACATATTCATCATCAGCATACGTATGTTTACTGGCCTATGCCATGACTAGGTCATGCTAGGGTGGCATTTAGTAGCCAGTAAATGTACTAGACGTTTGGAAATACAATAAAATAAAGTTCATATAAAATAAAATAATTCTAATAATTTTAATTCTAAAATGTATATTCGATATAAATTATTTAATAACCAACTTAAACCACGTTTTTGCGACGAAATTTCAAAGTCTAGGCCAAAAACATATCTTTTTATACGTGAGACTTATCGCTTATAATGACTTCGGATATTACGACGAAATTAATATAACGACGAAAAATGGCTTGAAATTTGAGTCAAATTATCTTCTATAACGACGGTTCACCTAACGCGAAAACACGAAACGTCAGGAAAAGTACCGAATTGGCCAGGGGAATTACCGAATTATGAAAAAGCAAGGCGAAAGGCGACAAATAAACATATTCCTTCAGTGGTTAGCTACGAGTTGAAGGTACGTCATCGACGTCGATATGGCGAAACCAAAAGCATTAAATTAAATTGTAAATTTTTCAAATATTGATAAAATACTCGAAACGGAGGAAGATATGTTGGAAGATGAAATTTTAGCTGGGTCAAATCCGAATTTGGAGTCAGAAATAACGACGAAGTGGAAATGGAAGAAACAACCGAGTTCTAAACACCTACTATAAAGGATGCATTTTTAGCAGTTGAAACAATTCAGCATTTTTTCACGTTTAATCAAAATTTAAAAGAGGCTAAAACAGATTTTGCATTGCTACATTTGAAAAAAATTATTGAAAACCTTAAATCACTAAAACAAACCAAATTGACATTAAAATTTAAATATGTGTATGTATACGTATGTAAAATTATACAAGTATTAATAGTTGTTTGTAAAATAAGTTGGATTTTTTTTTTATGTTTTGATATAACACTTGAATATTGGTTTTATTGCTTAATCTTCTTGCACTCATGTAAATTTACTCTTTCCTGACATAAAAAAAATGTACATATTTTCAACATTATATTTATAGTAAAGTCACTGGATTATACAAAGTAGCGCAAGCCTTTGAAGAAGCCGACAGACCCCAGGGTTTGATTGGCAACATTGCTTCCCCTATTAAGCAAACTAAAGCAGCAATTTTTACGTTCTTAAGTTTGCGTCTGCGCTGTCACATCTCTCTCGCTCTAATTTAATAACCTTCTTTGTCAGCGGTTTGAATATTTAAGGTTAAGTTTCATTTAATTTTATATATTATATCCATTTTATTTAATAAAAATAAAAAAAATAATTGAAATTGTACCACAATTTTGTTATAGTGTATCTTTGATTAAAAAAATCGTGATTACAATGTTTAAAATAAAAATTTTGGTAGTACTAGTTTCTTATTTTTTTACTGTTGGAATCACTGAAAATCATTTGTGTTAGCGACATTTTTAGCCCCAGTATGGCCGCCGTTGCGCTACTTTGCATAATCTACTGACTTTAATTTATAGTATTTGGATATAGCGACCTACGGTTATAACGACCGAATTTCATTTGTCTCTTCAACGTCGTTATAAACGATATCTACTGTGTATCAAGGTGTAGTCAGATGAGGAAATCCTAATTTGATTCATGTGATCTTTTGTAGGCATTATGTTGTAACTGGACCAGAAGCTACTCCTTATGAAAGCGGTTATTACCATGGTAAACTTGTATTTCCAAGAGAATTTCCTTTCAAACCACCTGCGATCTACATGATAACTCCGAGTGGTAGATTTAAAACGAACACAAGATTATGTTTAAGTATATCAGACTTTCATCCCGATACTTGGAACCCAGCTTGGAGTGTTTCAACAATATTAACAGGGCTTCTTAGTTTTATGGTAGGTTTAATAATTAAGGTGTAACAAGATAAAGAAAATGCAGCAGTATATAGTTTGTAATATGATTTCTTTTTCAGATTGAAAAGAGTCCAACCTTGGGTAGTATAGAAACATCGGATTATGAAAAGAAACAGCTAGCTTTACAGTCACTAGAATTTAATCTTCGTAATAAAGTATTTTGTGAACTATTTCCAGACACTGTTTCTGCAATGCAGGTAAGTTGAAAATAAATAAGAAATTGATGGGAAGTGTGAATTTTCTCACATTTCAGGATTTCGCAGGTATCTAGTAAGTAAAGCTAAAGTACAGTATATGCCGTAGTGTCACTACGGTATTTTTTTGTACCAGAATTTTCATGCGCATGCGTGTGCCGGGGTAGTATGCGAACTTTTCCGACGCTATACGAGGCAGGACGAAACAGTAAATTTCAAATCTTTTAAAAAATCGGCAGCCAAATTCTTTTATCTATGACAGCAGAAGAATTATTTGGTGTATTTTAGATTTTTTTTTTTCCTTTAAAAAGAGTAAACAAAAACTTTTAAGCTTAGACTAATAAAAAAGAAAATTAATCATATTTTCAAATTTGTAAATAAAAAATAATTAAATGTATATGCAACTTCATTTAATTATTCCATTTTAAGAATAGTTTTATTATATATTAGAAGGAAATAAAAGATTCAGTCAGTTGTCAGATGGCAGCACTAGTTTAGCTCAATCCCGAATTATAAAAGGCAACCCTCGTATATTAAGTCAGAAATTAAAAAATATTAAGTATTATTTTATATTTAAATAATTTTACTACTTTACTATTGTACTACTTGCAATAGTTTTAGTTTCACATAAAATACAGTCTGTTCCAAACGGTTAGGCGGAACTAGATTTTGCAATCTAGTTACTTTCATCGTTTAAATCGTGCTTTTCGACCGTTTTGTTTAAGCTTTGTAAATCAAACTTACAATAAACATTTTTTGGTAAAGGTTAATATCATTTTAAATTGTCATTTTCTTTATATTTTGATTTTTTGTGTCATTCTTAATAAAAATTTCCCATTTATTATTATTTTTTTGTCATTAAAATATATAAACCAGTGGCGAAGGGACACCTGCGCTAGACTTGCCCTCCCATAAAAAAAAAAAAAAAACTAAAAAAATACATAAAAAAAAAATTAAATTTTTTTAAAAAAAATTAAAAAAAGATTTAGGTAAATCTTCAAAAATACATCAAATTATGTACTATACAAATTTTTGTCCAAGGCTTGGTTTACTAGTTACGAATTTTTCTAAATTTTAAAGTTTAATAACTTCCGTTTCCGGTTTCGGATTTTAATAAAAAACAATAGGGTTCTTCTCAATTATTAGGAGAATTTTTTAGTACCAGAATGAACTCTTTAAGTTAAACCGTTTTTGAGTTATCGTGTATACACACAGACACACACACATACGGACGGCACTTCGAAAATAGGTTTTTTGGATTCCTTGGATCATGAAACGTGGTCGTCAGTCAAAATCTCGACATCGAAAATTTTCGTGATTACAATACTTGCCCCTTATATATTAAGGTCGGGCAAGTAAAAATAATAATTTAATTTTGACATGTCATTCGTTTCCATGGTTTCATTGTTGGAATTTTAAATTGTGACATTCCAACGTGAAAAATGAAATAACCCAAGCAAGATCCCTTCTCGTGACAACCTAAAAGAACGAAATTCCCATTTAGTTCCGCCTAACCGTTTGGAACAGACTGTAATAATAATGATAATATGTAGCATTGTTAAAAATCATTTTTAGACTCGTAAATTGCAAAATTCTAAATGTCGACAAATTTTAAAATTAAATTTTTGATAACAAAATTTCTAAATTTAATTTGAATGCAAATCTTCAAAATTTTCAATTATTCCGTTTATAAACCAATTTAATTTATACACTTATTTACTGTCAACATAGTCAACATCAACCATAACTGTCAACATCAACCATATTCGACCATTGTAATATAAAGATTCGTCCGTATCCATACGCGTAATAGTCTATATCAGCGTTTCCCAAACTGTGCGCCGCGAAGAACCAGGATCTTTTTTTTTTTGCTCTTCACTTGAATTTGGGAGGTGATGACCTTTTTTTTGCTCTTCACTTGAATTTGGGAGGTGAGGACTTTTTTTTTCTCGGCACTTGAATTTGGGAAGTGAGGACCTTTTTTTATTAATTTACTTCATTTGCCAAGGGCGCCGAAAACATTGCTACGGCTCTGATTAAATGTATTAACTTGGGGCGCCGCGGGAAAATTTTAATACTTTAAGGGCGTCCGGAACCGAAAAAGTTTGGGAACCACTGGTCTATAGCGTCTACCCAGATCGAGGTCACGAAAATTTACCACATCCAGTGGCGGAACTACCATAGTGCCAGATGGCCCGAAGCTTTGGGGGGCCCGAAAATGTTGAGAAAATTAGTCGCGTTTTATACTGAAAAATAAAAAATTTACTTCTCACTATAAAACACATACATAAAAAAAAATAATACAAAAAAATAAACTTTTTTTTTATCTTACGTTTAGTAAGACCTCTGCAAAACAATAGCGAGCTTGTTTATCCATATTCAAAATAATAATTCAATGCAAAAAATAACATTTAAAATAAATATTATTATAACGCGATTAAATTAAGACTGCGAGAATGGCGCAATTCAAATGGCAGCCAAGTGGAATATCAGCGGAAAATATCCACTTTTGTTTGAAAAGGCAAAAAACTGTAAAAAAGGACTTTGATTAATTGGCAACAGATCATCGGTTTCATAACGGGGATGATTTTTTAGAGTAACTGTATTTAATACAGTTCTCGATATTGTTATCAATCAAATTGATAATAGATTCAGAGGGAGGAACGACGTTGTAAAATTGTTTTTATTCATGTCACCTCGAAATTTAAACAACTTGGATGAAACAGAAATTTTGATTTCTGCCGAAATCTTACAAAAAAAAAAAAAAAATACAATGGTGATATTTCGTCCAATTTTCCGTTACAAATGGTAATGATAGCTTCGATGCTTAATGAGGTAATCTCTAAAATATCAACAATGAAAGAATTTGCCGAACTTTTAATAATTAAATATACCTCCCTCTCGGACAGTTTTCCAGACGCAGTTACTGCAATTTTATTATTTTTAAGACTTCCTGTCACTGTGACAATAGCAGAGCGTTCTTTTTCCAAATTAAAAATAATAAAAAACTATCTACGAAATTCTACTGGAGAAGAACGCTTACATAATTTATCGTTGTTGAGCATTGAGGCTGAAATTGCTCAAGAAATGGGCATTAAAGGGTTAATTAGAGATTTTGCTAATTTAGAATCCAGAAAGAAAGATTTAACATTTTAAATATATTTATTTATTTATATCTAGTTATGTTTTGTTTTGTCTATGTCTCATTTGTTTGATATTATTGCTTTTCTTTTATATTCATAATAAAATATGTATTATAAAGTAAAATGATTCTTTGTGTAAGAAGAATCCACGGTTAAATTTCTTCAAAATTATGGGACGCTTGATACGAAAAGAAAAAAATCACATAAGGTTGGGGGGCCGATCTAATTTTTTTGCGGGGAGGACCAAAATTTGTAGTTCCGCCACTGACCACATCAACATCAAACGAGCCGACTAGGAGTGAAACTATTGGTATATACTGTGGATAAAGACCGTAGCCCCCCCCCCGGGTTGCCTGCCTGCGCTCGAGTTCAGGGTGTTTGTAGAACATTTTTGCCTAGAATCATGCTAAAATAAAGAACTTTAAAAGATTTACCTTACGTTCCTTAATCTACGTTCTATAGACTTTCTTTTGATATCTCACAATTTATATGTTTAAAAAAATATATTTTTTTTAACAAGACAAAAAATTGGATATTTTTCGGAAAAAATAATCCTCTTGAACTATTTCAATTCACATTATTGTGCATTATTGTGATTTTTTTCACTCTTTTAGACTAACTCTTCTGGGATATAGGATGAGGGTCAAAAGATTGTTAAGAGTTTTGACGAAAATTGCATCAAAATATATTTTTGCTTATATATTCACCTAGCTCTTATTAGATACACTACTTAAAACAATGTTTTCGTTAAATTCATTTCTATATATAAAAATCAATTTCTGTTTGTTTGTTTGTCCTTTATGCAAAGTCAAACGGGTGGACCGATTCTCACCAAATTTAGTACAGGGGGATAAAATAATCCGAGGAAGGTTTTAGTGAGGGTTCCAACTTCGTTCATGCCCTCCTAGGGGGCGTTATGGGGGGAGAAACCATCATTTTTCACTCTCAGTGCAGTTTGAATTGATTACGTAGGCTAACCTTAAGAGAAATATCGATATAATGTAGACAAAAAATGTAGATATTAACTAGATCTAAAAAAAAGTCCACGAGATCATATACCTATCATGCATCGATATTGTGTATTGGGCAATTTTATGTTTTTAAACGTGATAGTTTTTGTATTATAAAGTTTGTGGGTGGATAACATCGGAGTCTTATAGTGATGTATCAATTATTTTAGAGTAATAAATTAGAGCATTTAATGTAGAATTATAATGTATTTAATACTATACATCAAAGATTTTTATTTATTTTTTTATTTTTATTAATTTGACTACATAACAGTACATCGTCCTAATTACAGCGCAGCACTAATAATACATTATTTGCATATCAGTAACATAATACATAATATATATTTTATTATTACTATAATTAATTAAAATAATATAATCAATTATTATAATACTAACATATTATAATATGAAGTAACTAATTCAAAATTATTATTATTGTATATTATTATTATTATTATTATTATTATATAACAGTAATTCTTACAATCTTAGATAATTAAAGCAGATGAAAATATAATTTTAAAACAAAATAGTTTAAACTTACAATAAATAAGTAATTAATGATCGTCTGAATATTTTTAAGTTAGAAGAAAAAATGTTAGAAGAAATAACAGCAGATTTAGAAATATTATTGAATTCTAGGCACATTCTATTAATAGACAAATTATAAGCAAAGTTTGTTCTATTATGAGGTAACAAGAAAAGGTCGTTCATTCTCGTGTTGTAAGATAAATAATAACGGAGGAAGGATAAAGAATATTAATAACGGAGTTATCACAGTGTAAAGTGTACGCATGCACAGAAATGTTGAAAGGTGTACATGTATGTCATTGTTTGGTGCGGAACTTATCAATAGATGTTACTGCTGGAAAATTCTTTATTTCCCATCGCCTTATAGTTGATTGCAAATCATATTATCGTTATATATATTTAACTTTAACGTTGTCAGCGTTATGTTCCACTTTCTTCGTTTTAAAGAAATAAAATGCCGTAGCGAAGCACGGTTCACCCACAACTTTTTTATCGAGACCCAAAATTTGAAATCTATTGTCTTGGCGAACCATTGCACAAAATAATAATAATAATATTTTAAGAAACTTGACCAGACAAAAGAATGATTTTGAGTTACCTGATTGACAAAAAGAAGGTTGAAAAGCAAAAAAATATATATATTTATTTCAAGAAACCTAACGAGTAAAACGAAAAATTTCTGTAAAAATAAAAAGTGAGTCTGCTACACAGCAATAGGTCGCGTCCGAAAGCTTGGGAGCCACTGATGTAGAATAACTTTGTTTTGTAAACCTTGTGACAGGGAAACCTCACATTTTGAAATAAAAAAATAGAGAAATTTTATTACAATACAATAGTAGTAAAAGGAATGAAAGATTCAGATAATAAAAAAACACTGTTTATTTTTTATTTCTGTGGTAACTTCCGAAGATATTTTTAATACAATTTTTATATCTTTTCAGGCTGAGCTGTCGAAACGATCAGCAAACCAAGCAGCGATGAATGAGAATCAAGCTGGCAATCGGCAACAAATTACAGACCAGAGTCCATTTCAAGCAGCTGTCACAAATTTATTGGTGATTATTGGTTTTGCGGCGTTTGCATTTACTGTTAAATATGTCTTAAAAACTTTAGCCACAGAATAATTATGTACTTGAACTAACAAAAATTTAAATTTGTTATTATTTAATTTTCATTCCGATATAATTTTAATACCGTACAATAGTTGAAATATGGAAATGTTTCATTTGTTCCATTATTTTTTATTATGTGATTTAAAAGATATATTTTAAGGTTGTATTGTGCACTGGCAAGTATTAAAATAATTTTTATACGGAAGTACCCTTATGTTTACAGCATGTTAAGAATGTTTCGAGTTTAACATTGCAGTTGTTTTTCTTTTGTTTTTTTTTAATAAAGTATTTTTGTTATGGTACTATTGGACAGTAGCACAGTAATCAAAGATTTAATTTATTGTTTATTCAATATAACATTGTAGGTGTATATAAACAATATGAGAAATAAAAATGTGTTTTTATACTTACATTTTTTATTTGTTTAATATTTTCCATGATTTGTAGCTTTTGGACGTTGCTCCCAATGTAGAGATGGGCGTGTGAGATTGTCACGATCACGCCCGTTCATGAGAATGAAATGTTCAATCACGCACGGAATAAATAAAAATTCACGTTGCGCACGCGCACGACTAACATTTCATAATCACTTTTTCTACGGTGGGTCATGTGGCGAAACGGTGTGGTCCACGAAGCTCAAACACACGAATGACTCATAAATTAACGTAACAATAAATCGCGTCTATCGTGTAGTAGACTACTATATTTAAAAAATGTAAGTGAAATGTGAATTTTCACACATTTCAAGATTTCGTAGCTATTATGTAGTTAGCTATCGTGTAAAAAGTCAACAGAATGCTGGATGTCTAGGACAATATTTTTTCTATAATCACATCAAATCAACAGTTTTTTGATAATCATTTTTAGGGTTTTGTAGGTATGACAAAAAACCCTTATACCGTCATTTTGTCGTCTGTCTGTCCGTTCGGTAAAAATTTTAGCCAAACGGTTAAACCTATAGAGTTGAAATTTGGCATGCTTATACAACTCTTTGACCTACACATAGGATAAATACTAAAACATCTAAAAACCATATCTCCCTAAAAATATAAACAAATATATGATCATCGGAAAAAAAAATATTTTTTTACAATTCTCTGTAGGGTATCAAATGAAAGCCCTTGGTACGTGGATTAACAATCAAAATTTTATTTTTGCAAAATAAATTTATTTGACGCGATTTTTGTCAAAATTGTGCAAAAAAAAATTGTCCCACAGCCTGTAGCCCAGATGGTAACCCTTTACTGCATGAATTTTTATTTTTGGCTGAAGTAATTCATGGGCATTAGGAATTGGTTCTTATTGATAGATAAATTAATTAAAAAATATATTTAAAATATTAATTATTATTTTTATGAAAAAATAATAATTATAATAATAATTTAGGGTTTGTGCCATACATGGAACATTATGATTTTACACTATGTTACAAAAGAAAATGATTCCGTATTATTTGCTCGTCAATTGCTAGGTGTTCTTCATTAGGGATTAAAAGCAGTCGCCCTCGAATTTTTGAAAGAAAAGGTCATATCTTCTAGTTGTCCTTTCAATATATCAATGAATAATATCAATAAATTCAGAATTATCGTTGAAGTGCAAATTCCGCTTGATATCCTCAAATCTATTGCAACCCATTACTTGAGATACTGCAGAATCCATTGCTGTGTATGTGGTATATAAGAACATTCATGAAGTAACGTTGTGATTCAGTTTTAAAAGTAAAATAAAAAATATAAATTGGAATGTGCCATATATGGCACACTATGCGGTAAAGGGTTAAACTAAAAATCTGAAAAAATTCTAAGTAATGTACATCTGTGTGAACCGGAATAGTACAACAGGAATTTTTGAGCAGATTATGTTTTCGGAAAATAACGTATATTTTGTGTTTAACCTAAAAACAATATCAAAACTAAAAATTGTTTGTTTATCCACGCGTTAAGAAACATTTGATACCCCATTCAAAATTAAAACATTTTTTTTTTATTTTTTCATTAAATTTGTTTGTTTAATGGAATTATTATTTGATATAAACATCAATATTCAGCAGCAGGGGTGTCAAACTGATTTGGGTCGCAGTCTATTTTACATACAAAATGATAAACAGTGACGGAACTTTAAATATCCCGAAGGGTTTCTTGACATTTTTACCGACCGCCAACATATATAAGGGAGGTATTGTGATCATACCGATTTTGACATTTCGAGATTTCGATGGATCTCCACGAATTGATGTCCCTACATAACGTTTTGACTATTTTTAGCATGATGTCTGTCTGTCCGTCTGTTTGTCTGTCCGTCTGTCTGTCCGTCTGTTTGTACACGTGCAGAGCAAATTCGGCTGAAAGAATTTTTATGAAACTTCATATTTAAGCTTCCGCCATCAATGGCACGAGTTGATCAACTTTTGGTAAAAATCGGTTGACTAAAAATGGGAGTTTACTCGTGTCGATTTTAAGATTTTTGCGAATATTTCACAACAGAAAAATATCTCGAAAAAATTTATTAAACAAAAGTTGCTATAAAAGCAATAACTAATAAATTTTATTTGAGACGTTTTTTGATAAAACGAAAAATTTCGAATAATTTCTGTAAAATTTTTCGAAATTTTTTCCAAGTCTCAATTTTTTCATATTTATATGTAACGTTTCCATGGTCATGATAAATAATATCTCTGTTAGAAAATATTAGGTCAAGTTATTTCTACTCTGCTGCTAGAATGTAATTTATATAAGTACTTTATGATGGCGGTCGGTCCTGTGGTGGCCACAGCTGATTTTTTTATAAACAGAAAAAGGGAAGAGTATATTTTACATTTTTAAATATATTTTTCCCCTAAATAAGCTCAATGCTTTCCGCTTCAGGAACACAAAAAATGAGGTTCATGGCCGTATGCGGCCTGAGTGCCTTCGACATTTGATTCGGCCCTCCCTAAGACAAAATCCTGGCTGCGCCACTGGGTAGGCATAACTGCAAAACCCCAAAAAGGCACCTAATATAATGACAAATACACTGAAAGCTGACAAGTTCCGGGGTTTATGCAAGTAATGTATGCAATTTGTATTTTTTATTTTTTATCTGTTTCTCCTATAAAAAAAAAATAAGTTTTAACCAAAGATGTAGTATAGAAGGTGCCCCGAGGAGTTGTGCGTGTTGCTAACATCCAATGACGTCATATAAACCATACGCTATAAAATTCATTGCTTGCCGATAAAAAATCAATGTTTTGCCGATAAGAATTGCAAGTAAAAATGGCAATTATTTTGAAAAGCAATAAAACATTGTAAAAATCTCTCTTAGTTTTTGTAAAAACTTAAAAGTAGCCCTCGTATTTGTATCTTGTTAGAAACATCGTCCGCGAAAAAGCTATTATTTGTTAAACCAAGGGCGGATCCAGAGGATGCGATAGGGGCAATTAACCCTTGTTAATATATATAATTTATTCAGAAAATATACTGTATTTTTTTGTAAATTTTTTTTTATTAATTTTTAACGAATTTACTTTATAAAAGTTCCTTTCTTTTTCTTTTCAATTAATTCGCCTATGTGTTAAACACAAAATAAATGGTCAATTTAAGATACCGTCAGGTGTTACGTCGCAACGACAAGCCAAATCATGTCATTAATTGGTCATTATGCTAATTAGCTAATTGATGAGTTAGGTCAGAGATAAGATATCAGTATGTAATTAAGAGTGTTGGTGACAAGACGTAACTGACCCGCGCTCCGCATTTTAAAACAAAAGGCTACAATAAATAAAATTGTTGTTCAAAACTAGTGTTGCATTTTTAATAATTAAATATAAACATTTATAACAAATTGAATTTCAACAAAATCATTATAATAATTAAATATAAATATTTAATCAATATAATACTTAAATATATCATTATTTCCATAATTAATTTTTATTGATCCAAGTTCTTTTATTTTAATAAATTAATTTAAACATTTAAACAATATAATACTTAAATATGAACATTTTTACACAATTATACATTTGTTTCCTAAATATTATTGTTGATTCAAGTCCTTATATTTTAATGATTATATTTAAACAATTATAAGAACTTGCATTTCAACATTAAAGCAATATAATGGTTAATTATAAACATTTTGTCACTATATATAAATATTTTTTTTTTTTACAAAATAATTTTTTATTGCTTCAAGTTATTTTATTTAAATGATCATATTTAAATAATTATAACAATTTGAATTTAACCCTCTAACCCGTTTTTTTTTTTCAAATTTGATTTAAAAAAATGTATTTTTTTTTTGTTTGCAAATGGTAAAATAAATATTTTCAAATAGAAATTTATCAAAATTTATTTCAAATAATATTTTATTTGACTATTTTTTTTTCACTATTTTTTTTTTCAAATTTGATTTTTTGGTAAATGGTAAAGTAAATATTTTTAAATAGAAATTTTACAAATTTATTTCAAAAAATAGTTTGAAACATTAATATTCAAAAGTTTCTCTTGGTGTGGTATATTTCGAAGCACGGCTCTAAACAATGTCGAACTTCGCAATGCCTACACCAAATTCGCAAAAAAAAAAACATAAATAAGGTGAGTACGTCGAAAACGCGGGATGCGTAAAATTACCAGCACAGAAAGACAGCTTGAACGGGGAAATCGCGGGATAGCAACGTAAATAAACATAAATAAATGCGAGCACGTCCAAATCGCGGGATGCGTAAAATTAAAGCAGTAGATGCTGCACGCGTATATCGCGGGGTACTCGGTCAGAGGGTTAAACATTTAAAAAAATAGATTTGTTAGATATAAAACATAAATTAGCAATATATATTTTTTTTTACTAAATATTTTTTATTGATTAAAGTTTTATTATGTTAATAATTATATTAAAACAATTATAACAATTTTAATTTAAACATTTAAATAATATAATAGTTAAATATAAACTTTTTTCAATTAATTATTTTTTACCATTTTTTTTTTTTTTTAAATTCTATTTTATTTTAATAGCTATTTTCAAACAATTATTAAAACTTAAATTTAAGCATTTAAACAATATAGTAACTTAATATAAACTTTTTTTTACAATTATTTTTTTTACTAAATATTTTTTTCTTGATTCTAGCTATTTTAGTTTAATAATTAAAATTAAACACTAAACAATATATTACTTAAATATGTTTTTTTTTTCACATTTTTTTTTTTCGCCCTAAATATTTATTTTTTGATTCAAGTTAATTTATTTTAATAATTAAATTTAAATAATTAAACAATATAGGTAATTGGTAAATTAAAAAAAAATCACTTTCATATATATATAATATAAATTTCGATGGCCACGGCCATCGAAAAATACCTTTAAAGAGAAAAGAACATTATTTCTCAAATATCTCCCATCACATCGTAATCGTCCACTATTCGCGACTGCAAATAACAGTGAGACATCTGGTAGTGACTGGCTAAATTAAACAGAAGCGTATATTTGGATAATATTTGTAGCGTGTCGTGCTGCAGTTTATGTGAATTAAGAAGTATTTTAAAATATAGTGACTTAAATACAGTGATTTTTTGCCGAAATATTGTTTGAACAGATAAATATTAAGAAAAAACTTCTGACATTTACGCTTCTCGTCCGCCATAAGCTGTTGTACGCAGCGCCGCCAACGTTAGTTTCAGTCGCGAATACTACATTTTTCCCTAAATTTTTAAATATTATAATAGATATATAAACATACAAATTTTTCACAAACAAATAAATTTTGTTACTATTTTTGTTGTTTCAAAACCTTTTATAATAATAATTAAATTTAAAGAATCAAAATAACTTTTAACAAATAATAATCATAATAGTTAACATAAATATTTGCGCTCAAAAATAAATTAATCAGTTTTTCATAAATATTGGTCATGGATGTCCATAAACAGAAGAAACCAGTCTTCCAGGTTTATTGTTACCGAATTAAATCGGCTTCTGTAGTGCTAAAGCAGTTCTGAAACTAAAATATGGTGACAGTGAATTTTCCTGATTTTTTTATGCCCTTCAAGAGCAGTGGAAGACTATCGGCGTAGGATTTCGAATACAGCCGTTCAGAACTTGGTGAGTTAATTTTACAAACATTAAATATACTTTCAAATCTCGGTAAAACTTTACTTAAAAACCTGTCTCTCTATTGGAACTATAAGTTAAAGGTTATTAAGTAAAGCTGAGCTAAAATTTCATTTTTCAAATTTTCTATATGGACGGTTCAGAAACCAAACAGTGTAAGTCAATTTTTCCCTGAAAATGACTTGCGAAGTTCAAGAACTACTTTGTTGTTAAAACTTTCAGTTGACAAAGCAATCTTGAACTTAAGTTTATTTGTATATTATCTATCAATAAATATTCCTTTGTATCCTATACAAGCATTGGTATTTTTTTACTTTCAGTCTTAATTATCTAATTTTCAATGTTTATTGACTTACGCTGTTTGGCTTTTGAACCATCCATATATTATATTCTGGCTTAATTCCGTAAACAACTTATTTATTAGGCTTAAAATTTGTATCAAATTATGGCCGCCGAAAGCGCTAAACTGACCCATTAAGAATTTTTGAAAAAAAAGTAGTTGTACGTTGTATATGGAACTTTAGCTCTGTCAGCCCAAGGTGGGAAACTAAATAAAACTACATCCAAATATCGAAATTATTTTCAAAATAATCAACTCTCGTGGCAGGACATTAAAATCAAAAATCAGCTGTGGCCACCACAAAACCGACCGCCATCACAAACTACTTGTTTTATTTATGCTGGGACCTTAATTCGTAAAGATCCATCGAAATCTCGAAATGTCAAAATCGATATGATCACAATACCTCCCTTATATATGTTGGCGGTCGGTAAAAATCGTACTTATGACCTACGCCCTATGTATAAGGGCAACTCGACATCAACAATTGTGCCGAATTGTCTTTTTTCTATGTTTAAGATATTTTGATGTAATATATAAGTTCAATCTTGAAAATTGGAGGTAGTTTAAAAATTGCCCTCTGGATTTAAGAGAGATCTGACGTTAGCTAAATGGCTGCTCGAAGCTCTTATAGCTTAGGGTAGATGATGTCAGATATACCAAACCAGAATTTTCAAAATTGTGCTTAAAGCACACCGCCCTCTGTTTTAGGGCAAATTGACATCAGCAAATGCGCTGAACTGTGTTATGATTTCTTAGTTTAAGATATTTTGATGCAATATATAAGTTCAATGTTGAAAATTGGAGGTAGTTTAAAAACTGCCCTCTGGATTTAAGAGAGATCTGACGTTGGCAAAATGGCCACTCGAAGCTCTTATAGCTTAGGGTGGATGACGTCAGATATACCAATCTAGAATTTTCAAAATTGTACTTAAGGCACTCCGCCCTCTGTTTAAGGGCAAATTGACATCAGCAAATGCGCTGAACTCTGTTATGATTTCATAGTTTAGAAAATTGGAGGTAGTTTAAAAACTGCTCTCTGGATTTAAGATAGATCTGACGTTGGCAAAATGGGCGCTCGGAGCTCTTATGGAGCTATTATGATATCTTAGGTTCAGATATTTTGATGCAATATATAAGTTCAATCTTGAAAATTGGAGGTAGTTAAAAACCTAACCTCTGGATTGAAGAGAGATCTTACGTTGGCAAAATGGACGCTTGAAGCTCTTATAGCTTAGGGTGGATGACGTCAGATATACCAAACCAGAATTTTCAAAATTGTACTTAAGGGACTCCGCCCTCTGTTTAAGGGCAATATGACATCAACAAATGCGCTGAACTCTGTTATGATTTCTTAGTTTGAGATATTTTGATGCAATATATAAGTTCAATCATGAAAATTGGAAGAAGTTTAAAAACTGCCCTCTGGATTTAAGAGAGATCTGACGTTGGCAAAATGGCCACTCGAAGCTTTTATAGCTTAGGTTGGATTACGTCAGATATACCAAACCAGAATTTTCAAAATTGTACTTAAGGCCTCCGCCCTCTGTTAAAGGGCAATATGACATCAGCAAATGCGCTAAGCTGTGTTATGATTTCTTAGTTTAAGATATTTTGTTGCAATATATAAGTTCAATGTTGAAAATTGGAGGTAGTTTAAAAACTGCCCTCTGGATTTAAGAGAGATCTGACGTTGGCAAAATGACCACTCGAAGCTCTTATAGCTTAGGGTGGATGACGTCAGATATTCCAAACCAGAATTTTCAAAATTGTACTTAAGGCACTCCGCCCTCTGTTAAAGGGCAATATGACATCAGCAAATGCGCTAAGCTGTGTTATGATTTCTTAGTTTAAGATATTTTGTTGCAATATATAAGTTCAATCTTGAAAATTGGAAGAAGTTTAAAAACTGCCCTCTGGATTTAAGAGAGATCTGACGTTGGCAAAATGGCCACTCGAAACTCTTATAGCTTAGGGTGGATGACGTCAGATATTCCAAACCAGAATTTTCAAAATTGTACTTAAGGCACTCCGCCCTCTGTTAAAGGGCAATATGACATCAGCAAATGCGCTAAGCTGTGTTATGATTTCTTAGTTTAAGATATTTTGTTGCAATATATAAGTTCAATCTTGAAAATTGGAAGAAGTTTAAAAACTGCCCTCTGGATTTAAGAGAGATCTGACGTTGGCAAAATGGCCACTCGAAGCTCTTATAGCTTAGGGTGGATGACGTCAGATATTCCAAACCAGAATTTTCAAAATTGTACTTAAGGCACTCCGCCCTCTGTTAAAGGGCAATATGACATCAGCAAATGCGCTAAGCTGTGTTATGATTTCTTAGTTTAAGATATTTTGTTGCAATATATAAGTTCAATGTTGAAAATTGGAGGTAGTTTAAAAACTGCCCTCTGGATCTAAGAGAGATCTGACGTTGGCAAAATGGCCACTCGAAGCTCTTATAGCTTAGGGTGGATGACGTCAGATATACCAATCTAGAATTTTCAAAATTGTACTTAAGGCACTCCGCCCTCTGTTTAAGGGCAAATTGACATCAGCAAATGCGCTGAACTCTGTTATGATTTCATAGTTTAGAAAATTGGAGGTAGTTTAAAAACTGCTCTCTGGATTTAAGATAGATCTGACGTTGGCAAAATGGGCGCTCGGAGCTCTTATGGAGCTATTATGATATCTTAGGTTCAGATATTTTGATGCAATATATAAGTTCAATCTTGAAAATTGGAGGTAGTTAAAAACCTAACCTCTGGATTGAAGAGAGATCTTACGTTGGCAAAATGGACGCTTGAAGCTCTTATAGCTTAGGGTGGATGACGTCAGATATACCAAACCAGAATTTTCAAAATTGTACTTAAGGGACTCCGCCCTCTGTTTAAGGGCAATATGACATCAACAAATGCGCTGAACTCTGTTATGATTTCTTAGTTTGAGATATTTTGATGCAATATATAAGTTCAATCATGAAAATTGGAAGAAGTTTAAAAACTGCCCTCTGGATTTAAGAGAGATCTGACGTTGGCAAAATGGCCACTCGAAGCTTTTATAGCTTAGGTTGGATTACGTCAGATATACCAAACCAGAATTTTCAAAATTGTACTTAAGGCCTCCGCCCTCTGTTAAAGGGCAATATGACATCAGCAAATGCGCTAAGCTGTGTTATGATTTCTTAGTTTAAGATATTTTGTTGCAATATATAAGTTCAATCTTGAAAATTGGAAGAAGTTTAAAAACTGCCCTCTGGATTTAAGAGAGATCTGACGTTGGCAAAATGGCCACTCGAAACTCTTATAGCTTAGGGTGGATGACGTCAGATATTCCAAACCAGAATTTTCAAAATTGTTCTTAAGGCACTCCGCCCTCTGTTAAAGGGCAATATGACATCAGCAAATGCGCTAAGCTGTGTTATGATTTCTTAGTTTAAGATATTTTGTTGCAATATATAAGTTCAATGTTGAAAATTGGAGGTAGTTTAAAAACTGCCCTCTGGATTTAAGAGAGATCTGACGTTGGCAAAATGGCCACTCGAAGCTCTTATAGCTTAGGGTGGATGACGTCAGATATTCCAAACCAGAATTTTCAAAATTGTACTTAAGGCACTCCGCCCTCTGTTAAAGGGCAATATGACATCAGCAAATGCGCTAAGCTGTGTTATGATTTCTTAGTTTAAGATATTTTGTTGCAATATATAAGTTCAATCTTGAAAATTGGAAGAAGTTTAAAAACTGCCCTCTGGATTTAAGAGAGATCTGACGTTGGCAAAATGGCCACTCGAAACTCTTATAGCTTAGGGTGGATGACGTCAGATATTCCAAACCAGAATTTTCAAAATTGTTCTTAAGGCACTCCGCCCTCTGTTAAAGGGCAATATGACATCAGCAAATGCGCTAAGCTGTGTTATGATTTCTTAGTTTAAGATATTTTGTTGCAATATATAAGTTCAATGTTGAAAATTGGAGGTAGTTTAAAAACTGCCCTCTGGATTTAAGAGAGATCTGACGTTGGCAAAATGGCCACTCGAAGCTCTTATAGCTTAGGGTGGATGACGTCAGATATTCCAAACCAGAATTTTCAAAATTGTACTTAAGGCACTCCGCCCTCTATTAAAGGGCAATATGACATCAGCAAATGCGCTAAGCTGTGTTATGATTTCTTAGTTTAAGATATTTTGTTGCAATATATAAGTTCAATCTTGAAAATTGGAAGAAGTTTAAAAACTGCCCTCTGGATTTAAGAGAGATCTGACGTTGGCAAAATGGCCACTCGAAGCTCTTATAGCTTAGGGTGGATGACGTCAGATATTCCAAACTAGAATTTTCAAAATTGTACTTAAGGCACTCCGCCCTCTGTTAAAGGGCAATATGACATCAGCAAATGCGCTAAGCTGTGTTATGATTTCTTAGTTTAAGATATTTTGTTGCAATATATAAGTTCAATGTTGAAAATTGGAGGTAGTTTAAAAACTGCCCTCTGGATTTAAGAGAGATCTGACGTTGGCAAAATGGCCACTCGAAGCTCTTATAGCTTAGGGTGGATGACATCAGATATTCCAAACCAGAATTTTCAAAATTGTACTTAAGGCACTCCGCCCTCTGTTAAAGGGCAATATGACATCAGCAAATGCGCTAAGCTGTGTTATGATTTCTTAGTTTAAGATATTTTGTTGCAATATATAAGTTCAATCTTGAAAATTGGAAGAAGTTTAAAAACTGCCCTCTGGATTTAAGAGAGATCTGACGTTGGCAAAATGGCCACTCGAAGCTCTTATAGCTTAGGGTGGATGACGTCAGATATTCCAAACTAGAATTTTCAAAATTGTACTTAAGGCACTCCGCCCTCTGTTAAAGGGCAATATGACATCAGCAAATGCGCTAAGCTGTGTTATGATTTCTTAGTTTAAGATATTTTGTTGCAATATATAAGTTCAATGTTGAAAATTGGAGGTAGTTTAAAAACTGCCCTCTGGATTTAAGAGAGATCTGACGTTGGCAAAATGGCCACTCGAAGCTCTTATAGCTTAGGGTGGATGACATCAGATATTCCAAACCAGAATTTTCAAAATTGTACTTAAGGCACTCCGCCCTCTGTTAAAGGGCAATATGACATCAGCAAATGCGCTAAGCTGTGTTATGATTTCTTAGTTTAAGATATTTTGTTGCAATATATAAGTTCAATCTTGAAAATTGGAAGAAGTTTAAAAACTGCCCTCTGGATTTAAGAGAGATCTGACGTTGGCAAAATGGCCACTCGAAGCTCTTATAGCTTAGGGTGGATGACGTCAGATATTCCAAACCAGAATTTTCAAAATTGTACTTAAGGCACTCCGCCCTCTGTTAAAGGGCAATATGACATCAGCAAATGCGCTAAGCTGTGTTATGATTTCTTAGTTTAAGAAATTTTGTTGCAATATATAAGTTCAATCTTGAAAATTGGAAGAAGTTTAAAAACTGCCCTCTGGATCTAAGAGAGATCTGACGTTGGCAAAATGGCCACTCGAAGCTCTTATAGCTTAGGGTGGATGACGTCAGATATTCCAAACCAGAATTTTCAAAATTGTACTTAAGGCACTCCGCCCTCTGTTAAAGGGCAATATGACATCAGCAAATGCGCTAAGCTGTGTTATGATTTCTTAGTTTAAGATATTTTGTTGCAATATATAAGTTCAATCTTGAAAATTGGAAGAAGTTTAAAAACTGCCCTCTGGATTTAAGAGAGATCTGACGTTGGCAAAATGGCCACTCGAAGCTCTTATAGCTTAGGGTGGATGACGTCAGATATTCCAAACCAGAATTTTCAAAATTGTACTTAAGGCACTCCGCCCTCTGTTAAAGGGCAATATGACATCAGCAAATGCGCTAAGCTGTGTTATGATTTCTTAGTTTAAGATATTTTGTTGCAATATATAAGTTCAATCTTGAAAATTGGAAGAAGTTTAAAAACTGCCCTCTGGATTTAAGAGAGATCTGACGTTGGCAAAATGGCCACTCGAAGCTCTTATAGCTAAATTGCAACAAAATATCTTAGTTTAAGATATTTTGTTGCAATATATAAGTTCAATCTTGAAAATTGGAAGAAGTTTAAAAACTGCCCTCTGGATTTAAGAGAGATCTGGCGTTGGCAAAATGGCCACTAGAAGCTCTTATAGCTTAGGGTGGATGACGTCAGATATTCCAAACCAGAATTTTCAAAATTGTACTTAAGGCACTCCGCCCTCTGTTAAAGGGCAATATGACATCAGCAAATGCGCTAAGCTGTGTTATGATTTCTTAGTTTAAGATATTTTGTTGCAATATATAAGTTCAATCTTGAAAATTGGAAGAAGTTTAAAAACTGCCCTCTGGATTTAAGAGAGATCTGACGTTGGCAAAATGGCCACTCGAAGCTCTTATAGCTTAGGGTGGATGACGTCAGATATTCCAAACCAGAATTTTCAAAATTGTACTTAAGGCACTCCGCCCTCTGTTAAAGGGCAATATGACATCAGCAAATGCGCTAAGCTGTGTTATGATTTCTTAGTTTAAGATATTTTGTTGCAATATATAAGTTCAATCTTGAAAATTGGAAGAAGTTTAAAAACTGCCCTCTGGATCTAAGAGAGATCTGACGTTGGCAAAATGGCCACTCGAAGCTCTTATAGCTTAGGGTGGATGACGTCAGATATTCCAAACCAGAATTTTCAAAATTGTTCTTAAGGCACTCCGCCCTCTGTTAAAGGGCAATATGACATCAGCAAATGCGCTAAGCTGTGTTATGATTTCTTAGTTTAAGATATTTTGTTGCAATATATAAGTTCAATCTTGAAAATTGGAGGTAGTTTAAAAACTGCCCTCTGGATTTAAGAGAGATCTGACGTTGGCAAAATGGCCACTCGAAGCTCTTATAGCTTTGGGTGGATGACGTCAGATATTCCAAACCAGAATTTTCAAAATTGTACTTAAGGCACTCCGCCCTCTGTTAAAGGGCAATATGACATCAGCAAATGCGCTAAGCTGTGTTATGATTTCTTAGTTTAAGATATTTTGTTGCAATATATAAGTTCAATCTTGAAAATTGGAAGAAGTTTAAAAACTGCCCTCTGGATTTAAGAGAGATCTGACGTTGGCAAAATGGCCACTCGAAGCTCTTATAGCTTAGGGTGGATGACGTCAGATATTCCAAACCAGAATTTTCAAATTTGTACTTAAGGCACTCTGCCCTCTGTTAAAGGGCAATATGACATCAGCAAATGCGCTAAGCTGTGTTATGATTTCTTAGTTTAAGATATTTTGTTGCAATATATAAGTTCAATGTTGAAAATTGGAGGTAGTTTAAAAACTGCCCTCTGGATTTAAGAGAGATCTGACGTTGGCAAAATGGCCACTCGAAGCTCTTATAGCTTAGGGTGGATGACGTCAGATATTTCATACCAGAATTTTCAAAATTGTACTTAAGGCACTCCGCTTTCTGTTTAAGGCCAATATGACATCAGCAAATGCGCTGAACTGTGTTATGATTTCTTAGTTTAAGATATTTTGATGCAATATATAAGTTCAATCTTGAAAATTGGAGGTAGTTTAGAAACTGCCCTCTGGATTTAAGAGAGATCTGACGTTGGCAAAATGGCCACTCGAAGCTCTTATAGCTTAGGGTGGATGACGTCAGATATTCCAAACCAGAATTTTCAAAATTGTACTTAAGGCACTCCGCCCTCTGTTAAAGGGCAATATGACATCAGCAAATGCGCTAAGCTGTGTTATGATTTCTTAGTTTAAGATATTTTGTTGCAATATATAAGTTCAATGTTGAAAATTGGAGGTAGTTTAAAAACTGCCCTCTGGATCTAAGAGAGATCTGACGTTGGCAAAATGGCCACTCGAAGCTCTTATAGCTTAGGGTGGATGACGTCAGATATTCCAAACCAGAATTTTCAAAATTGTACTTAAGGCACTCCGCCCTCTGTTAAAGGGCAATATGACATCAGCAAATGCGCTAAGCTGTGTTATGATTTCTTAGTTTAAGATATTTTGTTGCAATATATAAGTTCAATGTTGAAAATTGGAGGTAGTTTAAAAACTGCCCTCTGGATCTAAGAGAGATCTGACGTTGGCAAAATGGCCACTCGAAGCTCTTATAGCTTAGGGTGGATGACGTCAGATATTCCAAACCAGAATTTTCAAAATTGTTCTTAAGGCACTCCGCCCTCTGTTAAAGGGCAATATGACATCAGCAAATGCGCTAAGCTGTGTTATGATTTCTTAGTTTAAGATATTTTGATGCAATATATAAGTTCAATGTTGAAAATTGGAGGTAGTTTAAAAACTGCCGTCTGGATTTAAGAGAGATCTGACGTTGGTAAAATGGCCACTCGAAGCTTTTATAGCTTAGGTTGGATGACGTCAGATATACCAAACCAGAAATTTCAAAATTGTACTTAAGGCACTCCGCCCTCTGTTTAACGGCAATATGACATCAGCAAATGCGCTGAACTGTGTTATGATTTCTTAGTTTAAGATATTTTGATGCAATATCTAAGTTCAATCTTGAAAATTGGAGGTAGTTTAAAAACTAACCTCTGGATTGAAAAGAGGTCTGACGGCAAAATGGCCGCTCGAAGCTCTTATTGCTTAGGGTGAACAACGCCAGATATACCAAACCAGAATTTTCAAAATTGTGCTTAAGGCACTCCGCCCACTGTTTAAGGGCAAATTGACATCAGCAAATGCGCTGAACTATGTTGTGATTTCTTAGTTTAGGATATTTTGTTGCAATATATAAGTTCAATCTTGAAAATTGGAGGTAGTTTAAAAACTGCCGTCTGGATTTAAGGGAGATCTGACGTTGGCAAAATGGCCACTCGAAGCTCTTATAGCTTAGGGTGGATGACGTCAGATATTTCATACCAGAATTTTCAAAATTGTACTTAAGGCACTCCGCTTTCTGTTTAAGGCCAATATGACATCAGCAAATGCGCTGAACTGTGTTATGATTTCTTAGTTTAAGATATTTTGATGCAATATATAAGTTCAATCTTGAAAATTGGAGGTAGTTTAGAAACTGCCCTCTGGATTTAAGAGAGATCTGACGTTGGCAAAATGGCCACTCGAAGCTCTTATAGCTTAGGGTGGATGACGTCAGATATTCCAAACCAGAATTTTCAAAATTGTACTTAAGGCACTCCGCCCTCTGTTAAAGGGCAATATGACATCAGCAAATGCGCTAAGCTGTGTTATGATTTCTTAGTTTAAGATATTTTGTTGCAATATATAAGTTCAATGTTGAAAATTGGAGGTAGTTTAAAAACTGCCCTCTGGATTTAAGAGAGATCTGACGTTGGCAAAATGGCCACTCGAAGCTCTTATAGCTTAGGGTGGATGACGTCAGATATTCCAAACCAGAATTTTCAAAATTGTACTTAAGGCACTCCGCCCTCTGTTAAAGGGCAATATGACATCAGCAAATGCGCTAAGCTGTGTTATGATTTCTTAGTTTAAGATATTTTGTTGCAATATATAAGTTCAATCTTGAAAATTAGAAGAAGTTTAAAAACTGCCCTCTGGATTTAAGAGAGATCTGACGTTGGCAAAATGGCCACTCGAAGCTCTTATAGCTTAGGGTGGATGACGTCAGATATTCCAAACCAGAATTTTCAAAATTGTACTTAAGGCACTCCGCCCTCTGTTAAAGGGCAATATGACATCAGCAAATGCGCTAAGCTGTGTTATGATTTCTTAATTTAAGATATTTTGTTGCAATATATAAGTTCAATGTTGAAAATTGGAGGTAGTTTAAAAACTGCCCTCTGGATTTAAGAGAGATCTGACGTTGGCAAAATGGCCACTCGAAGCTCTTATAGCTTAGGGTGGATGACGTCAGATATTCCAAACCAGAATTTTCAAAATTGTTCTTAAGGCACTCCGCCCTCTGTTAAAGGGCAATATGACATCAGCAAATGCGCTAAGCTGTGTTATGATTTCTTAGTTTAAGATATTTTGTTGCAATATATAAGTTCAATGTTGAAAATTGGAGGTAGTTTAAAAACTGCCCTCTGGATTTAAGAGAGATCTGACGTTGGCAAAATGGCCACTCGAAGCTCTTATAGCTTAGGGTGGATGACGTCAGATATTTCATACCAGAATTTTCAAAATTGTACTTAAGGCACTCCGCTTTCTGTTTAAGGCCAATATGACATCAGCAAATGCGCTGAACTGTGTTATGATTTCTTAGTTTAAGATATTTTGATGCAATATATAAGTTCAATCTTGAAAATTGGAGGTAGTTTAGAAACTGCCCTCTGGATTTAAGAGAGATCTGACGTTGGCAAAATGGCCACTCGAAGCTCTTATAGCTTAGGGTGGATGACGTCAGATATTCCAAACCAGAATTTTCAAAATTGTACTTAAGGCACTCCGCCCTCTGTTAAAGGGCAATATGACATCAGCAAATGCGCTAAGCTGTGTTATGATTTCTTAGTTTAAGATATTTTGATGCAATATCTAAGTTCAATCTTGAAAATTGGAGGTAGTTAAAAAACTAACCTCTGGATTGAAGAGAGATCTGACGTTGGCAAAATGGCCGCTCGAAGCTCTTATTGCTTAGGGTGAACGACGCCAGATATACCAAACAAGAATTTTCAAAATTGTGCTTAAGGCACTCCGCCCTCTGTTTAAGGGCAAATTGACATCAACAAATACGCTGAACTATGTTGTGATTTCTTAGTTTAGGATATTTTGATGAAATATATAAGTTCAATCTTGAAAATTGGAGGTAGTTAAAAAACTAACCTCTGGATTGAAGAGAGATCTGACGTTGGCAAAATGGCCGCTCGAAGCTCTTATAGCTTAGGGTAGATGACGTCAGATATACCAAACCAGAAATTTCAAAATTGTGCTTAAGGCATTCCGACCTCTGTTTAAACAGACATCCGCAAATGCGCTGAACTGTGTTTATAGTTTCATGATTTGAATTGTGTCATGATTTCTTAGTTTAGGATATTTTGTTGCCATATATAAGCTCGATCTTGAAAATTAGAGGTATTTAAAAAACTGCCCTCTGGATTTAAGCGAGATCTGACGTTGGGAAAATGGCCGCTCAAAGCTCTTATAGCTTAGGGTGGATGACGTCAGATATATCAAACCAGAATTTTCAAAATTGTGCTTAAGGCACTCCGCTCTCTGTTTAAGGGCAAATTGATATCAGCATGAGCGCTGATCCGAGCTGTGTTTACTTAGTTTAGGATATTTTGATGTAATATATAAGTTTAGTCTAGTACTTAATGCACTCGCCCTCTGTTTAAGGATAAACTAACATCAGCATATGCGCTGAACTTTGTTCTGATTTCACTGTTTTGGATATATTGATGTAATAGAGTTCAATCTTGAAAATTGGAGACAATGACGTCAGGCAATCAAAATTTTCAAAATTGTACTTATAACGCTGTGCCTTATATATAAGAGCGAATTGACATGAGTACTCGTATAACTGCTGATCTGCGTTATGTTCTCTTAGTTTCGGATATTTTGATGTAAGTTAAATGTTTAATATTGAAAAGTGGACGTAAAATAGTAACCTTGCATTGATACAATGGTCACTCGAAGCTGTTTTAGCTTTGGTAAAATAACTTTGTTGTTTACCTCAGGGATTATTTTATTGAAAACTTAAAATCTACATCAGTCTGGAGTTAAATTTCCATACAGTCTTAATTTGAAAATTTAAAACATTTAATCTGGAAACTCACGAAATAATAATAGAAAATTGAACATTTTGTTTTTATATTTTTGTAAATAAAATTGCTTATTAATTTGTTTTTGCCAATGTTTTAAATTTACATTATTATTAATTTTCATTTAATACTGTACAAAAAATAAATATTGAGCTGTACACTTGGGGATTAGGGCTTCACAAACAAGCTAGAATTGAACAATAAAATAACCTTTGTATGAATGAGGAACGTGAGTAGCGCAAATTGTTATAATTTCTTATTTCTCTTAATTTTATAATTACTACCTTACTCTTTTTGTTTCAAATTATGAACTTCCAAAATTGCTCCGCCGACAAGTCCGACATGAGGTGCAGTCGATACCAATTTAAGAAAACAGAGGTCATGAATGAACAGGATGTGTTCAGGAGAATGAATGTACAAACAGTCTTTGTTGTCAAGTCCAGATGTGGAAGGCTTCACCTTGTATGAGGAAACACTGTCCACCGAGAACGAAGTTGAGGTAAGCAAAATGACGTAATTTCTCATACTTAATATTTATTTAATTCTATCTTCCTTCTGTTCCAAGTGATGTACAAGTGCAATGGAGCCATGTCTGAGGAAACACTGAGCCATGTCTGAGGAAACCTCTCCACCAAGGGCGAAGTTGTGGTGAGCAAAATTATATAATTTCTCATACTTAATATTTATTTAATGCTTTTTTCTTTCTGTTTTAGGCTATGTACATGTGCAGTGGTGTCTTGTCTGAGGAATTAATATCAATGGATGAGCAGGGTGAGTTGATCAAAATCATATAGTTCCTCATACCTCATATTTATTTCATTCAGTGCTGCCTTGTTGGAGGAAATAAAATCCATAGATGAGCACTGTGAGCTGAGAATATATATGTAAGTTTTCATATTTCATATTTACTTAATTCTTTCTTGTTTCTGTTTCAAGTGATGAAAAAGCAAGCAGTCTCTATTGTCGAGTCCAGATGTAGAAGTGCAGTGCTGCTTTGTTTGAGGAAACAATATCCATGGATGAGCATGGCGAGTTGAAAAAAAAATAATAATAATAATAACTAAGTTTTCATACTTAATATTTACTTAATTCTTTCTTGTTTTAAGTGATGAAAATGCAAGTAGTCTCTGTTGTCGAATCCAGATGTAGAGGTGCAGTGGTGCCTTGTTTGAGAAAATCAAATCCATGGATGAGCATGGTGAGTTGGGAAAAAATAAGTAAGTTTTCATACTTCATATTTATTTAATTTTTTCTTGTTTCTGTTTCAATTATTTGACCATTGTTATCAACCTATTTATTACGTTGCCTAGCAATGGTCAGCCATTGCTGTATTGCAGCTTGAACCTGTTACGTATTGAGGTCATTCCGTAACAGGTCAGCGGTGTGCAATAAAAAGGGATAGGAAACGTGCTACATTCACTAACAACTGACGCACTTGTAATGAACGTATAATTATATAGTTGTGGGGAAAAAAAATTATCTACGACTATCAAATAATATATGTGTTCTGTAAATACATAAACCTACTCGTACTGCACATCGTGTAAATAAGTAACGCGCATGCGTGCTCATCCGTGACTAAAGAACGTTTTTTTACATTGCAAGTTTTTATTTAATAAATTAGTTAAAATTGTTGGCGTTCAGCAACTATGGATGTTTGACCTTTACGCAGTCCATATTTATAATTAGAATATTATTTATAAGTTAGAATAAATAATAATATTTTAAACATTGTTGTATATTATAATCAGCTGATGGTTCGGTAGGCATGTTGATGACGTAGGTTCTGAAGTTTAACATTGGCACTCAGAATTTTCTGTGCTTTTAAAATTTAAATTAAATTTACTAATTTTTTAATGATAAAACAATATAGTTGTTGATAAAATATTGTATTTAACCCGCGTATAATGGCTATAATAATTTCAAATTTATTCCCATTTCAGGGGGAACGTATGGGGATCTCGAAAACTATAAAAGATATGACTTCGGTTGAATTAGGTCAAATTATCACTATAACTTGTATCTGAATTACTTTTCATTTATTTTCCTAAATGCATAGCATACATAGGATATTAGTAAAAAATTGATGTGAAGTGTGAATTTTCACACATTTCAGGGTTTCGCAGGTATTTAGTAAGTGAATGATAATTATTTCGGATGCCAAAACCAATTTTATGTGAAAATATTTTTTTTTGTTTATTTTAATTCGAATGCCTAATACCATTATGTAGGTTTCTAAATACGTGCAGTATTTTTTTTTTTTATATAGCAAGGTTCATTAAGATTTTGAAAATTGCGCCTATGGTTTCCATTGGGTGTAATATAAGATTGTGATATAATAATATTTTTTATTATCACAGCATCGGCGCTCTTTAGCTACGTATTTATATATTTTTTTTTTACTTCAATTCGTGTTGATGATGTCATATGGACTGTGGAATAGAATTTCAAAAATCAATTGTTTTTTGACGTTAATGAGAAATTTGGTGAAATCAACAGGATGTTTTGGTCACATAATACTTTTTTTGATACACGATAAGTCGTTTTTGTTTCATTTGCTACATCTATTAGACGCCTACTTCCTGTAAGACCCAATTATGGTGTAGGTTTAAACCCTATATGGTTTTTGTTTCAGTGAAACCTTATGTATTATTGCCATAGCGACTATTTTAGCCAAACCTTCTTGCCTTACCTTCTTAATTAGACAGTCGGTATCTTTGTAGGGAGATGCGAGTTGTCCCCTAATTATATTGAAGCAGATGTGGTCATTTTAATATTTTTAAGTGTTTCAGCAGGCCCGCGCCTAGCACTTTTGGCGCCCTTGTGCAATATTTTATATAACTCACTCAATTTTCTATTATAGTTTGTATGGCTGATGTAGTATATGGAAATATGGATAAAGTAAAGTATTATCCGCTATTGAAAATAATATTACAAATAATTTTATAAATTTAATTTATTTTTAAATTTCCCAACATATACTTATACGTAAAAACAGAAGAAAAACCAGTGGCGAAGGGAAACCTCCGCTAGACTTGCCCTCCCATTTAAAAAATTATTTAAAAAAAAATGTAAATTAAAAAAAAAAAATTAAATATTTAGATAAATCTTCAAAAATACATCAAATTATGTTCTATACAAATTTTTGTCCAAGGCTTGCTTTACTTGTTACGAATTAATTATTATGACCATGGAAACGTTACATATAAGTATGAAAAAATTGAGACTTCGTTTTATCAAAAAACATCTCAAATAAAAGTTATTAGTTATTGCATTTATAGTCAGACAGACAGACAGACAGACAGACAGACAGACAGACAGACAGACAGACAGACAGACAGACAGACAGACAGACAGACAGACAGACAGACAGACAGACAGACAGACAGACAGACAGACAGACAGACAGACAGACAGACAGACAGACAGACAGACAGACAGACAGACAGACAGACAGACAGACAGACAGACAGACAGACAGACAGACAGACAGACAGACAGACACGTGGTCATCCGTCAAAATCTCGACATCGAAAATTTTCGCGATTACAATACTTGCCCCTTATATATTAAGGTCGGGCAAGTAAAAATACATTTAAACATTTATTATTATTGTTTCTATATTATCATCATATAAGTAGAACAATATAGCTACTTATACATAATATAAAACAATGAAAGATTTTCTAAATAAATTGAGCTTTTCGCGCTTTAATTTTTGGCAAATCGCTTAATTTAATCATCGCTATCTAATTATTTTAATAGATCTGATTCTATTGAGATAATAGCAAGGATACTTAGTCGATTTCGCACCATAGTTGATCTCAAATAATTTTTTGTTATTTTGTTTTGAAAATGAACGCTCTGCGGTCACGACAGAAACCGGCATTGTTAATAAAATTCGAATTATTATGTTTGTGTTAGGAAACGAATTCATTAACAAGTTGTTAATGGTTATGTAATTTAAAGTTTCTTCTGGAGACTTAATTAATAATTTCTTCACCTAAATTTAGTAAAAATTGTAATTGTTAAACGAGCTCTACAGAAGTAATGACATGTCTCATGCAAAAATATGGCTTTATAAACATTTGTATTAATTTACTTGTTGATAAAATAGTAAAACAGGTTCGCAAAATATTGTAAAACATATTTATTCCTATAATTTCACTTTCACAGCTGTGTAACAATAACATTAAGTACCCTCTACCCACGTTCCAAAATTGAACACCGCGGCGCTACGATCTTAAATTTATTTTCCTATACATTATGATTTTTTCCTGTCCGAAAATATTATATACATTTACAATTTTAATTAATTAGAATGATTTTATTTATGAAATAGTTACAAATATCTAGTAAAACAAAGAATAATACAAAAAGTTTGAATTTAACAAGGACGTGGCTGTCTCCACAGCTTGTATGGCACATGATAATATTGTTTGTAATCGTCCCTTACGATGAAGTTTTGCCTTATTAATGTGCAAAATCCTATAGGATTTCCTCCTTTTGCTAACATTGTTCCTTCTAGACAAGTTTGCAATGTGAGAAAAACATTTTCAAGGGTTTGTTTGTATGTTTAATGCATTAAATGCATTTTGTACGCATTTAATGAGTTCGTCGATTGTATTCGGTAAAGCCTGGATGTTGTAAGAATTGTACAGAATTGAAAAGCCAATATCCAATACATTAAAATCTAGACTATTTGGCGGTTGTGATTTAAGTCGATTTACAATTCAACACAATTTTGATCAGAATTCGCCATTTTGTTAGAACGGCGGGTGACACTTTAATTTGTCTAAAATACGCGTTTTTTTTGTGAATTACCTTTGACATATGCAAAACTATTTGCACGCCATTTGTTTATTAGTTGCCTAGTAACCAGTGTTGTAATGTATCTAGGTACATTTTAAAATATGTATCTGTATCTAGATATTTAAATCAGTATCTAAGTATCTGTATTTCAGGTACTTTTTTCAGATACTTTCTTATTTTGTCTTTTTCAAGGTCTTTTTACAAAATATGGTCTTACGATTTTTCAAGTGGTAATACATTTAGCATCATTCAGATATTTTAATTTTAAGTTTAAATTAACCAATCAGCGACCAGTAAACTCTTTCTTGCTTGGTGGGATAAAAAAACACGTTTAGTAACTATATTTAAAGGTTGTTTGGGTAACCGTTGTTAATAAAATTATTTCATTCAAAAAAATATATATATTAGCTAACTAGTTTCGGCGTAAGCCATTTTCAGAGCTGAAAATACAATTGCATTTTATTAAAATTTTATAGATAAAAATAAAATAAATTATAAGTTTGAGAACTATGATAAAATACAAGTTCTTTATGTAATTAATTAAATTTTGGAAAACATTGTTTTATTTATTTTTTTATGTTTTATTTAAAAAAAAGGAAAAAAATAAAAGGATGTTTTCCAAAATTTAATTAATTATATATAGAACTTGTATTTTATCATAATTCTCAAACTTATAATTTATTTATTTATTTAATTTATTTTTATCTATAAAATTTTAATAAAGTGTAATTGTTGTATTTCTAGCTCTGAATAAATTTAAAAAAATAATAAATAAAAAAAAATTAAATAATTTTATTAACAACGGTTAAGTAAAACAACCATTAAGTAATTATCTAATCTAAGAATAAGAATTAATTTTATAAATGTGAATTATATAAAGAAAAATATAATAAATAAATTGTAAATACTCATTTAATAATCAGTAATTTATTAGCGAACAAAAAATGTTCAAGATATCCGCTGAAATTGGAATAAAAAAGTGATTTTTTTAAAGATTACATAGGTATATAGTTAGTTAATATTTCTGACACACAGCTTCAAAGGCTATTTGTGTTTATTTTAAGAGTAATAATAGTGCATAATTTATTTTTTATTGTGAACAAATATATTCCTTGCTCTAGTTATTTCTTTTTTTTGTGGTGTTTTCATTTTTCCGAAAGTATCTTAAAAGTATCTTGAAGTATCTAGATACATTGTAAAAAAAATGTATCTGTATCTAGATACTTTTTAAAATTTGTATCTGTATCTGCATCTAGATACATTTTTCCTCAAGTTTCTGTATCTGTATCTAGATATATTTTCAAATGTATCTATTACAACACTGCTAGTAACCACTTATTTACAAATAAAAACAACAAAACAAAAAATTGACGTGAAGTGTGAATTTTCACACATTTCACGGTTTTGTAGGTATTTAGTCAGTGAATGATAATTATTAGAAGACCAAACGATGAATGCCTGTCACTACATAACACAATTACAAGTATTGGTTTTAAATCCTTTAAATCGATAGGCACGGCAAGAAGGTTGCAGTTAGATTTTTTCTACCGTGTATCATAAATCTCTAAAAATACCATAATATATATTTTAACGCTTTTTTTTTTGTATAACTGCAAAAATATTATTTAAATCCAGATCAGACTAAGGGGCGATCTTTTGTCACGTGAGAGCATAACACCTACAGAGACATTGTTTATATTGCGACTATATGAAAAACTAACAGTTTCTCTACTAGAAATGGAATCCCAGCAACCGGCCAGTTATTTATTTATTTTGCTAGTCGTTATTTGTAAAATAAATTTACGTACCTCTTCTCTACCCATAACAAAATGTATACATGTATATACAAATATATATTTTTAATTTTAGCTAAGATATTAAACTAAAATCTTAATATTTGGCAAAATTTAGTCAAAATGAAATGTATTTCAAAAATCAATTACCGTTCCTTAACCTGCACTTAAAGAGCTTCCATTTAATATACGCACAATAAAATTTAAACTAAAAAAAATTGTAATATTTTCCAAAAACGAAATCGGATAAAAAATTCCCCTCGTACGTTTCCGGTTCATAGCAATATATTGCTTAGCATTTTTTCAGATTTTTAATTTAGCCCCTTAGGGTTAAAAGGTGCGAGACACTGATTTTTTAGTACTTTTTTGAAAAAATCGTATTAAAAAAACTACTTCCCGTTCGTTTATCTACTTAGGGTCTTAAGAGCTTTCTTTTGATACCACACAATAAAAAATTTTAAAAATTTTTCTTTTTCGATGGCAAAAAAATCAATATTTTGCGAATAACCAATTTGATCAAAATTTCTTGTTGAACTATTCCGGTTCCCATCAATGTACATTACTGAGATTTTTTCAAATTTTTAGTTCAACCCCTGTGGGAGTTTTTTTTTTCGTATAAATATTTTTTTTTAAGATTGCCTACTCTTGATAAAGCGACATAATTATTGTTCAAGTGAAAATACATCACTTTTCAAATATGCTCCACCGAATTATATGAAGGGGAGCGTTGATCCTTTTCCCCCCCTGACACATCGACTAAACCATTCGCCCAGTCAAATGATAAAACTGTTTTAAACAACTAATTACTCGATTCAGGTAAGATAAAGTAGAAATCTAGCTGCGTTATAATCTTCATAATGTAATTTTAAAACGACACCTCAAACGTGAAATAGAGTAGAAATAGCAGAAATATAATAAAAAGAGAAGTTTTGGAGACAGTCGCGGTCTAAAAAACGGTATTTGGTTTAATTTTATAGATGATGTGAATATCAATATTTTAGGTATTTTTGAGATTATGATGTTTTACACACAAAAAGGATTGATATAAGATGTACTGAATAACAGTGGCGTATTCAAGGAGGGCTCTGGGAGCACATGCCCCCTTTAAGGTCCAGTGAAATGAAAATTTAATAAATTTAACTTAATCGTACAGCAAAATAACTTATGCATTTTACAATATGTAAGCTATATTTTATTATGATTAGTGTTGAAATTAACAGAAAATGCATATTTCCATGTTATTTTTAGGGTTTTGTAGGTATAATCAAGAAACCCTTACACCGTCACATGAGTATTCGTTCGGTAGAAATTACAGCCAAGCGGCTGATTTAGAGAACTGAACATAAGTACGAAAAATACTCAGACTTCAAAAATTTATCCCGCGATAAATATAAACAAATATGAATTTATCGAAGAAAAAAAGTTTGTAAAATTTTGAGGGATATCAAATGAAAGTTTTTGATACAGGGATTAAAAATAACTTTTTTTTATCTACAAATAATGGAATTATTATTTGATATTAACATCAATATCCAACAGCAGGGGTGTCAAACTGATTTGGGTCGCGGTCTATTTTTCATACAAAATGAAAAGCAGTAACGGAACTTTAAATATCCCGAAGGGGTCCTTGAAATTTTTTATAAACAGAAAAGGGGGAAGAGAGTATATTTTACATTTTAAATATATTTTTACCCTAAAGAAGCACACAAATTTTTCATTAACGCTTCACAGACCACTAAAAATTAGGTGGAGGGCCGTGTGAGGCCTGCGTGCCGCAAATCTGACAATTTTGATTCGGCCCTTCCCAAGACAATATCCTAGCTGCGCCACTGGTTCCACTTAAAGGTTTGGAATAGCCTATACATATTGTCAAAAAAAAAATCAATTCATTTTAGCAAATATTTTTCTTAAATTCATTTCAAAGAATCAAAATCAGTTGAGAAATTAATGATAGCCTCTATCTGTTATCTTTCAATTAGGTTCTGTCTTCTATTTCAAGCTAGTGTCAAAACTTCCCGAACAATCCATAAACTACATAAATTCCCACGATCTTCATCTCTCTCTCTCTCTCCGACTTTAAAAGTCAAAGTTATATTGTATATATATTGTCATAAACAATTATAAGAAATAAAATTTCCCATACTGCCTGCTGAGTTACAGTCGATGAAGATCGGAATTTCCCCGGGGGACTTGGATATTTTCTAATCTGTGTCAAAGAAGGCGCTGAAATATTCCGACCTTTAGAGGGCCAGTTTTGACTGGATAAACCCTATTACGGCTTGTATAATCACTGCTGAAGAGATTAACATGATGTTTAACAACGAATTACGTGCTGCCACAACAGAAAACGCGTACTCGCTATCCACTTTTATGGAATAACAAATTTTATGTTTTTACATAATTCAGTTAGTTTCTGCTACGAAATAAGGGATATTTATTAAGGGTTTTTCTAATCTAGAAAAAATATTAGAATGGTTCGTAAGTAGTCAGTATTAAATGTTTCGCGTTGATATGGCACTGAGGAAAAAAGATGTGAAATGTGAATAAGCACACATTTCGGGGTTTCGTGGGTATTTAGAAAGTTAAGAAGGTTGACAAAGGACGCGTATGCTGAATATCTAGATCAGTGGTCTTCAACCTTCTTACTTCTGTGGAACCCTACAGTTTAAATGCTATTTCTTTGGAACCCCAAAGCAAAATGCCACAATTGGTTATCTTTTTTTAATTTTAAGGTTAAAACTTTTAAAATAATAATATAGATGTTTATTATTGAATTTAGTCTTGATTGAATTGATATTTTATAGCTGACTATATTTCTATATTTTTTAAATGTAGGTATACTATATTACTTTTTAAATAATGCAATACCTACCTAATATAATTTTTAATGCAAATTATAATTAAAAATCAGCTGTGGTCACCACAGGACCGACCGCCATCGTAAAGTACTCATATAAAATAGATTCTAGCAGCAGAGTAGAAATAACTTGGCCTAATATTTTCTAACAGAGATATTATTTATCATGACCATGGAAACGTTACATATAAGTATGAAAAAATTGAGACAAAAAATTTTGAAAAATTTTACAGAAATTATTCGAAATTTTTCGTTTTATCAAAAAACGTCTCAAATAAAAGTTATTAGTTATTACTTTTATAGCAACTTTTGTTCAATAATTTTTTTCGAAATATTTTTCTGTTGTGAAATATTCACAAAAATCTTAAAATCGACACGAGTAAACTCCCATTTTTAGTCAACCGATTTTTAGCAAAAGTTGATCAACTTGTGCCATTGATGGCAGAAGCTTAAATATGAAGTTTCATAAAAATCCTTTCAGCCGAATTTGCTCTGCACGTGTACACAGACAGACGGACAGACAGACGGACATACAGACGGACATACAGACGGACAGACAGACGGACAGACAGACGGACAGACAGACGGACAGACAGACGGACAGACAGACGGACAGACAGACGGACGGACAGACAGACCGACCGACATCATGGTAAAAATAGTCAAAACGTTACAATACCTCCTTTATATGTTGGCGGTCGGTAAAAATTGAATCGAATAATTAGCGATATGCTGTTTTGAATCTTACTTATTTATTTATTTATTATAAACATTTATTAGCATTATTTATTTATTATTAACATTATAAGAATAAAATCAAAGTAATATAGTAATTTATAAACATAAAATCCAATAATACAGTACAAAGTATATATTTAAATGATAGGTGATATAAGAAGTAAATAATAATCACTACTCAACAAATTTGAACTTTTTGTCGAGTAAAATTAGTTGTTTTGGAATAAATATGACCTACTGATGACGAAAATGGAGATTAAAAAATTTGAAGCACCCTCAGATTTACAGTTAATTTTGAAAATTTACCAAAATCATTGTATCCAAGCAGTCATTAAAAAAAAAAAAAAAAAACAGAATAACACCATTTAATTCAAGTTAATGTGAATAGCACTGGTCTAGATCCAAGTGATATCTTGACGGACTCGCTCAGTGCTTCAGTGCTTCCTCCTGTATTGAAGATCCAGTCGCAACACCACAATCTGAATGCTCAGAGTGTCTGTCTGCCTATTTGTATAGTAGAACTATGGCCAAAACCAATTATTATGGTCAAACGGCTGAAAATTTAAAGTTGAAATTTGGCATGCTTGTACTTTTTGACCCACATATAGAAAAACTATAGAGAGTTCTAAAAGCACATCACGAGATAAATATAAACAAATACAGTATTGGCCATAAAGATTGCAACTTTTAATATTACTCAATTTTTCAAATTTTAATAATAATATTGGAAAATAAATACTCTTAGTTCTATAATTTAATCATATTTTGTCTGTTACATCAATCAATAGTCAAATAATCTGACTCACAGATTAATAATAAATTATTTCTTCATTTTTGCTTGGACAAAAATATTGCAACTACTAAAATTTTCTTGTTATATGCAGATTTTATCCATAAATAATATGTTGTGCACAAGTAATATTTCAGTTTATATTTGTCAATCATGGGTCGTAGTAAAACTGTTTCAAGTGAAATTAGAAACTTAATAATTTCTGGTTTTAAAGACGGGCTGCTGCAAAATGTGATTTCACAAAATTTAAATGTTCATAAATCTACTGTGTCGCGAATTATAAAACGATTTCGAGAAGAAGGTACGTTTGAAGTTTCAAAAATTCCAGGACGGCCACGAAAAACTACAAAACGAACTGATAAAAAAATTATTTATTTATCTACCAATAACCCCTTTCTGTCATCGGAGAAAATTTTGGGCCTTTTGCCACAAATGGATCAAGAAAACATCTCAACAAGAACTATTCGCAGAAGATTAGTTAGTGAGGATCTTTTTAGTCGCCTTCCTGCTAAAAAACCACTTCTATCCAAAAAGAATGTGAAGGCCCGATTAAAATTTGCTAAATATCATATTGACTGGACTGTGGATCAATGGAAAAAAGTTATTTTTAGTGATGAATCTAAATTCAATTTGTTTAAAAGTGATGGTGTAAGTTATGTTAGGAGGCCTGCTAATAAAAGATTTGTTCAATAATACACTTTGCCAACAGTTAAACATGGCGGAGGCGGTGTGATGGTATGGGGCTGTTTCTCGGGATATGGTATGGGTCCTCTGTACCACATTGAAGGAATAATGGATCGATTTAAATATATAGACATCCTTCAAAACGTTATGGAACCTTATTCTGATGAGTTCATGCCTTTAAAACATATTTTTCAGCATGATAATGACACAAAACATTCTTCGAAGATGGTAAAAAAATGGTTCGAGGATTCAAAAATTAACGTAATGACTTGGTTGTCACAGTCACCCTATTTAAATCCAATAAAAAACCTTTGGGAGATTGTCAACAGAAAGATTAGAAACAAAACGCATTCAAATATTGAAGAATTGTTTAAAGCTTTGCAGGGTGCCTGGTCTAATATTGATAATGAAATGATCACGAAATTATTAGAATCAATGGCGAAAAGATGTCGGGAAGTTATAAATACTGGTGTTTACTATACAAAATATTAAAAATGATCTGTTAATAATAATTCATTTTCTTAATTAATAAAAAAAAAGATTTTTTTAAGAGTAGTTGCTATCTTTATGTCCAGGTAAAAATAATAAATACTATAAAATAAAATAGAATTTACTATTAAAATTTAATTTTTTACTATAATATATGTAGAGGATTGTTAAAGGTAAGAATTACATTTTTTTAATTTTAAAATAATTGAATAGAATAAAAGTAAAATAGGATTATCAAAAGTTGCTATCTTTATGGCCAATACTGTATATATTTAATAAAAAAATAAATATTTTTTTAAAGTTTTGAGTGAGGTATCAAATAAAATCTCTTAAAGCGTGTAATAAACCAGCAAATTTTTGGTTTTGAAATATCATTTGTTTAGGGGTTTTTTGCAAAAAATATTTTAAAAATCTTTGCCATCCTATTTTCTAGAGGGACTAATCTAAAAATCTGAAAAAAAAAAAACTCAATAATATACATTGATGGGAACTGGAATAGTTCAATTGGAATTTTTGAGCAGGTTAGTTTTTCGAAAACTATTGATTTTTTGGGACGTCGAAAAAAAAAACATTTTTCTTAAATTTATTGTGTGGTATCAAAAGAAAGCTCTTAAGACGTAGGAACGGGAAGTAGTTTTTTATTTTTTGTTTATTTTAATACGATTTTTTCCAAAAAAATACTAAAACCAGTGTCCCGCACCTTTTAACCCTAAGGGGTTAAATTAAAAATCTTAAAAATTTCTAAGCAATGTATATTGCTATGAACCGGAAACGTACGAGAGGAATTTTTTATCCGGTTTCGTTTTTGGAAAATATTAGTTTTCGTGTTATTGAAAAACAAAAAAAAAAAATAAATAATAATAAATTAAATTTTATTGTGGGGATATCAAAAAAGCTTTTAAGAGGTAGATTAAGGAACGGAAAGTTTTTAAAATGTCTTTATTTTAATATTTGTTTTTCTAAGAATGTGCTACAAAATTACGGCCCCGCACCCTTTAACACTAAAAAGGGGCCAAACTAAAAATTCTAGGTAATATACATTGATCTGAACCGGAAAGGTACTAAAGGGATTTTTGATCAGATTTTGTTTTTGGAATATATTGCAGTTTTTGTGTTGACAAAATTATTTATTTTTCTAATTCATGTCCAAATTATGGCTAATACTGTTATGGGGTTTTCGTATTTATGGCGAAGGTAGTGTATGTCTCGTGTTGTAATTTAAAATATAATAAAAAAAAATCAGCTGGGGCCACAACAGGACCGACCGCCATCACAAAGTACTTGTATAAAACAAGGCTTCGAACCGTTACATTTTTTGTTTCGGTTTACGTTCCGGTTCAATTAAAAAAATATCCGGTCAAAAAAAAAACACAATCTTATTCTTTATTACGCAATGTAATGCGAAACCTAAATAAAGAATAAGATTGTGTTTAAACAATAATGGATATTTATTCGAACAATATTTGTAACTAAAATACTTGGTAATTTTTACTATTGTTTTTATTATATGCAAGTTTTTAATCGTACTATTTTTATAAGTTTGCAACGTTGATATCTCCGTTATTAAAAAAATTTCATTAGTTTTTATAAAGACAAAAAAAAAACCTTGTTCCAATGGCCTAACAATATACAGAGTTTTCCATTTAAAAAAATGTTTATTTCCAAAATATCTGCTCGAAGAAACATCTAAAAATATTTTTGAGTGTGTCATGATATTTCCTATGTAAAATACTCGAACTATGTCCATTTAACCGAATGGTGAGCCACTTGGTTAGGACTCCTGTATATCCAAGACATCTAGCATTTTGTTGGCTTCTTACACTTATTAAATACGTACAAAAACCAGAAATGTGTGAAAATTCACACTTTACATTAATTTTTTGACCATTCTGGGTGTACACCGCAAACAGGCAGTTTATCAAGGGGCCCATTGCTTTTTTGCTCATCACTTTATTATGGAATAATGTTTCGTGTTTAATTTCTTGCCAGTTACTTGATTTTGGAATGATGCTTCCTTTTTTTTGCTGATCACTTGTTTTTGAGAGGGCGGTCTAATTAATGTTTACACACGGGCGGCAGACACCCACGGGGCGGCCCTGGCTAGATATATATTATAATTTTTAATTTTAGGTAACTTTGATAACTAACGATAACATAAAATGCTAAGTAGCAAATATTTAAAAAATAAAAAGCAGACACAGAAATCACGATAGTATGAAGATCATGATAAGCGTCTGCCATATAAAGAGTCCATTCATTAGCAATTTAAACATTTACTACGCACAGATAATCAAAGTTGTGGGCATTCATGAAAGATGTACGACTATCCGGATGCATGTAAACAGTTAACACTCTAAATATTTACATGGAGTTTCGTTCGTATTTAAATTTATGTTTTATGTGTATTCGTGTGGTATACAAAACAGCATGCATATATAAACACAAAGAAACCGACTAATTGCTTTACTCACTTGTATGTTTATCATTTTGTAATTCGATTACTAATTGAATCTATGTTTCATTATATGCATGTGTTAATTTATGTTCAGTTTATTTACTTTCAATACTTAATTTATCTTACTGAAATTATTTAAATAAATCATTGCAAATATATCAACTAGCAGAAATTTGCAATATGATGCTAGAGTACATTCATTTTAACTTCATCACAGGGTATCATAAATTAAGTCACCAATTCTGCGCGAGAAAACAGCTGATCACATTGACGTACATTAGGGTTTTAAACAATTGTTGTGGAAACCAAACACACAGAATCATGTATTTCAAATACATTTTTACTCATTTTAGTACACGATATACCTTGAAACGTACGAGAAATAAATAATAATAACGGAAATAAACAAACAACATCGCACAATACGCGTAGTTAAACACAAATCAAAGTAAGTGACGCCACTGAAATGTGTTAAGCTAACTGTTGGTAATGTAATGGACGAAATTTGATTTCTGCGCAAGGGACTGGAAATATTCGCCTGTGATGAAGTTAACTTGAACGTACTCTAGTGCAATGATTTCCAACATTATCTTTGCGGAAATCAACTTGCATTTTTTCAAATAACGCGGGATATTGCCATATATATTTCTAGCTGGTGTACTCGTACTTTGTACGGTTTTTGTAATGTACATTTTTGGTGTAACGTAAATGCAGTGCCGGACCGAGGCAATCTTGCACCCCGGGCGAACTCCTTGTTTTGGCGCCCTAAAAATTTTCAAGATTCTAAAATTGGTTGACATAAAAAAAATAATAAAAAATAAAATAATTAATAAATCAATTTTTATTCACAAAAGTATTAAAAAACAAAAAATCAAAACTTAATAAATATAAAAAATAATTATTTCACTAATATTGATTTATTTCTAAGCAGGCGATACACCTCAAAAATCTAATAGGTAAAGTGTGTTCCAAACGGTTAGGCGGAACTAGATTTGGCAATCTAGTTACTTTCATCGCTTAAATCATGCTTTTCGGCCGTTTTGTTTAAGCTTTGTAAATCATACTTGCAACAAATATTTTTTGGTTAAGGTTAATATCATTTTAAAATGTCATTTTCTTTATATTTTGATTTTTTGTGTCATTCTTAATACAAATATCTCATTTATTTATTTTTTTTGTCATTAAAATATGTAAGAAAATTAATTTAAGTTTGACATATGTCATTCGTTTCCATGGTTTCATTGTTGGAATTTAAAATTTTGACATTCCAACGTGAAAAATGAAATAACCCAAGCAAGGTCCCTTTACGTGACAATCTAAAAGAACGAAATTCCCATTTAGTTCCGCCTAACCGTTTGAAACAGACTGTAGGTAATAATAATTCATTTATTCAAAAAAAAAATTTCTTGAAAGATAAAATGTGATCACGAAAAGCAGAGGGCAAAGGAAAAGGCCACGTAGCTGGATCATTATATTGAAAAATACTTTCAGAAATGTAGTCTACATTTTCCTCAGTATTTATCAATTTTTCGAAAATTGTCAATCCTCTAAAATCTGATAATTGAAATGATAATTCTTTAGTTTCGTTTGAGTTAATAGCACTCAAATTTTTAACATCTGCATTTTGTGATGTACCTTCTCCAAAAGCATTGTTAAGCAAATTTGAATTAGATACATTTGATTGCAGATAGTTGGATAGATATGTTGCACTTTTAGAAAATTCATTTTCTCTTTCCAATTTTCTTTTACCGTTTTGTGATTCAGATAATTTTTTATGTGTCGAAAATTCCAAATTACTGCAAAAAGTTTAATAAGTAGAAAAATGCATTTTAAGTTTATAAAATGTAAAACTTACCAATGTTATTAAAATAAATTTCAGATATAATAACTAATAATGAAAGATAATTAAAAATAATTAACACAAAAGTACGATACTTTTTATATAAACAGGTTAGTTTGGCACATTTCGAAATATATGCTTGTTGTCACTAGCAGAATATAACAAAAACTGACGAAACTATATGAAATTAAACACGTTTATTATAAACGGATTTTTTTATAGCTTTCCATGGAAATCATTAACTACGAATTGTAGCAAATAACCGGAATAACCTATTAAAAAAATCATTAAGTAACTTAGGGTGTTTTGATGTTGTAAGCAATATGTTATATCGCAAATAATGAAATTTATTTTTACATTTTTCTATTGTAGAGAATAGTAATGCACTTAATAAGTGTGTTATATGATAAAAATATCAAATAATTGTCAATTTGGTATATCTAACTCATTTTTCACAAAAAGTGTACTTAGTGACTTTTACCTTTAAACCGACGATATGATTCTAGTTTTGCTAATGACTTCTTACGTGCACCCTTATCAACGAAGTGTCTCGCTACTCCTCGCCCTGGGCTTTTTTCCGCGGCACGGCGTTCACAAAAAATCGTATACCATGTCACTTTCTTTTAATATTCTTTGGTTACAGTTTATTTTTCAAAAGATAAGAAGCCTTTATTTTATAAGTATGCTATTGATATGAATGAATAAAAACATTGCCAAATTAATAAATAACAAATAATTTTATATATAAAACAGAATACCTAAATCAAATGCAATTTATTTATATTGTCCGATTCTTATTTTGGCGCCCCTCTAAATCTGACAGACCGGGCGGTCGCCCGGTCAGCCCGCCCGTTAATCCGTCACTGCGTAAATGACAAGTGAGATATTTCAGTTTCAAGTAGAAGTAGAAAGCAAAATAATCGTTTCTTTATTCCTAACAACTATTTTGTATATATTTTTGATGTTAAGTAAACAATAAGTTTAAATTTTTGACTTAAAACAGGGGAGTCCTGTGACAGGACCCCCCTACTTGCACATTTTTATATACGTTTTGAACATTTTTGCTCCCATATACTTTCGAACCGCGCAGTCAGCGAAAAAATTAGAGGGAACATAGCTTATAAGTATAAGTAACACTCCCCTTGCCCCCTAAATAATCTTCTTATTAAAAACTGCATTGAAGAGAAGCCAAATGTTTCCTCATATACATTTTTGATGTTTTTTTTAAATTTTATTTATTTTACATCGGCCTATTTCTGCAACGAGGCTAATCGCCGATACCAGGGGGCGAGCTCCTACGAGGACCTGGATGAGAGGTGAATAATTGTGAAAATGGGAGTAATGTTAAACATATTATTCTCGCCCGAATAATATCACCAACAGGCAATTGAACTGCATGATTTAACGAGTTCGGTCACTTCGTTGTCACATTTTGATGTAAATAATAAGTGAACTATTGAAATATTCAATCGAAAAACTATACAAAACAAAAAATTGTTGATTGAAGTGTGAATTTTCACACAATTCAGGGTTTTGTAAGTATTTAATAAGTGTCAGAAGCCAACATAATACTAAACTCTACAGTGTAGAGTGTATTATGGGATTCATATGCGTAGAGTACTACAAATATGAACTCGGTTCTCAGCTGTTAAATTGTTTTATTATATTTTTAATTTAAAAAAAGAAAAACACTATCTTAGTCATAAATATAAAAATCCATAACATTGTTAACTATATTTTATTGATGAATTAAAAAAATAATTAATTTTGTCAAAAACACAAAAACTGCAATATTTCCAAAAACGCAGGCTAATCAAAAATTCTTCTCGAAAGTTTCCGGCTCAGATCAATGTACGTTACCAATAATTTTTTCAGATTTTTTTAACGTCTCTGTGTAAAAGGGTACGGAACAAGAACATTTTAGTACATTTTTGGTTTAAATCGTGTTAAATGAAACGAATTTTAAAAAACTATATCTTGTTCTTAATCTACGTCTTCAGAGTAATTTTAAAAAAATATTTTTTTTCAACAACACAAAAAACGACACTTTTCGAAAAACTAATCTGATCCAAACTTCCTGTTGAACTGTTAGATACGGTTCCCGCCAATGTACATTGTGGATATATTTTTCAGATTTTTAGATCAACCCCTCTGAGAGTTAGGAAACAAAATTTGTTGACATACTTTTGGTGAAAATACCATAAAATACTCCATAAAATTTTTTAAAAATAAAAATCATAAGATGTTTCATTTGATATCCCCCTCAAAATAAAAATATATATATATTTATATTTTTATTAAATACATATTTGTTTATATTTATCTCAGGATGTGTTTTTTTGAACTCTCAGTATTTTTCTTATATGTGGGTCATAGAGTTATATAAGCATTCCAAATTTAACTTTTTATGTTAAGCCATTTGGCTACAGTTTCTACCATACAGAAAGATACATCAACCCCCCCCCCCCCGTAACCCAAATATTCATCTAATTGAAAAAATTATAAACAATTTTTATTATATAAATTTTTCTGTTAAGTCAATAATAAGGGAGATATTTTAAGTTTTTTAGAAAACAGTTTAACAGTAAATCCCCGTAACACCAGCCTAAATTAAAAATGTTGAGATATCTTATAGCCTATGTTCAGAGCCGCAGTAAGGAAAACTTGCGCTAGGGGCAGAGACGTGTTTTTGGCGCCCTTGGCAAATAAAAAACAAAGGTCCTTACCTCTCAACATTTAAGTGATGAGCAAAAAAAAAGGTCCTTGCCTTCGCAATGGCGCCCCTTAGTCAAACCCGTCAGCGCCCTTTTCCTTAGTACCCTAGGGTACTAGGGTACGGAACCCTAGGGTTCCGTAAAAAAAATATATATACATATGTATATGTTTTTTTTAAAAATATTTATTCGGACGTGATTGTCAAAAAACCTTTGTATTCACCCAATTTTCCAAGAGAGTTAGTTTAAAAATCTGAAAAAATTCTCAATTCACATTAATTTGATTTGAAATAGTTCAACAAGAATTTATGATCAAAGTATTTTTTCAAAAAAGATCGATTTCTTAATGTCGTTGAAAAAATATAGTTTTTTAAAAACTTATTTTGATATAAAAAATAATTTACTTTATTTTATCTTATCTTATTTTAAATTATTCTCTTTATATTACGCGATTTTTTTAAAAAGTACAAATTTACCATGATAAATGACTTTCCTATATTATTCATTCTGATGTGATTACAGCCAGAAATGTTATTCCTGACATTCAGCATGCCTCTCTTAACCGCTATCACTTACTAGATACCTGTGAAACTCTGAAATGTGTGAAAATCACAAATCACTTATGATTTGGACGAATATAAGACTTATAGTAAGTAATATATTTGTTCCGATTCTATTCCATTCTTTGAGACATAACTCTTGATATAAAATTGTTTTCAACATCAGTTTCTTTATGAAAGTCGTGAGAAATTACATTTACCTGGAAAACGAAAAGCAAGCATATTGTGAACATATGTACTTCATACATTCATACCTTGATCATAATTTCGCATCTGGAAGCAAGATGCAAATTTTATTATTTACCAAAATTCCCGTCCGAAGCTGGCATTTGGACGGTAATAAAATGATTGTTACGGACTACATCCCGTCTGGTTAGAAAACTGCAAACCAGATGAAAATTTCCCAATATTGAAGTAATGTGGCAAATACGTGCCCAGTTGGACCAAACGTGTCCGACAGACTTCAAATTACCTTTCATTTTACAATCGGTAATTTGTGTTTACCGATTATACTATTAAGTATTTCTGTTGCATACCTTTTCGCCAAATGTGTATTTTGACAAGATGGTGAACATCTGTGTTATGACCAAGTTTTAATTACTTTTAGTTAGATGTAACTTCAATTTTAATGTTCAATTATTTACGTCGTTACGAATAAATTTTATTTCGTTCATTACTATTAAGTAAATGACTCCGACTCCTAGCTCTTTTCACTCGTAAATCGTGCTTACATTAAATATTTTAGGTTGAGGTGAGCGTAATTATAAAATGTTAATTTCATTACATCTTGAGTTTTTGTGTCCTTCTTAATTAAAAAATTTGAATATATTAATTTTAAAAAAAATTCATCTAGTATATTAATAAAATGGAAGCTGTTTTTCTATTTTTTGGCCTTATATTTGGTTTCTACACGTTTCAGATGATTATAAGATAATATCCGTAAGAAAATAAATTTTTGTCTGTCTGTCTGTGCAAGATTCACGCAAAAACGTCTAGACATATTTTCATGTAATTTGGTACGATGATAGAATCAAAACCAGGATTCGAACATAGGGTACACTCTAAAAAAAGTAGTGTTAAAGGGACTTCATGGTATACTAAAAAATGAACTTATAGTGTACCATGAAGTCCCTCGCTTTTCTTGTTAATTATTTACACTTCTTTTTTGGTTAAATTTAGTGTAAAGTTTGCACTTCCGTACTGGTTAAATTAAAGTGTTAAAATAAATAATGTAAAAAACTGGTCATATCTGGCCAAAACTGGTAAAAAACTAAATAATAACTGGTTAAAATAAATAAGTTAAAGTATAGTTTTAATTTTAACACTGAAAAAAGTAATATTTCATAAAAATAATACTATCAAATAAATTCTGTAAAAAATTACTGTGTAGTAACGTTACTACAAGATAAAATATTATAAAAAGTATGACTTTCATTCATGATAGTAACTGACCTTGCTCATTTAGTGACAAATTTAGTTACAATGATCATAGTAACTGAGTTACAATAAATGAAGATTTATTCAAACACGGTGATTTGGTTAAAAATAGTGAACTTTTAATTTTTTTTAAATGAAAATTTTAAAACTAAAATTATGAATCAAAATTATAGAATGAACTTTTACACATGAATTTTTTTCCGTGTATAATCTCAAAATTTTTATTCTAGGGGGGGGGGGGGTTGGTGTTAAAACTGTTTATCAAAAAAACTTAAAATATCTTCCGAATTATTGACTTGATAGAAAAATATATGTAACAAAAATTATGTATAGTAAGAAATCAAATCTATTTTATTTAACGCATTTTTTCAATTATTTGTATATTTGGGGAGTTATGGCGGGACCCCCTAAAACTAAAATCTACATGTATCTCCCTTGTTATTGACTTAACAGCAAAATCATATGACAAAAATAAATTATAAGAAGAAAATAAATGTTTTATTTGTATGCGTTTTTCATTTAGATGAATATTTGGGGGGTTACGGGGGGCACCCTAAAGCTAAATTTTTCAAATATCTCACTTGTTATTGGCTTAACAGGAAAAACGTAGATGACAAAAATTGTTTATAAAAAAAAAACTTTTTTGTCTATATACTTTTTCGATTGGTTGAATTTTTGGGAAGTTACGGGGGTACACCCTACAACTAAAATTTTGAAATATCTCACTTGCTATTTTTATTTTATTTTTTTAAATTTATTTATTTGGTCTTAGCAACTATGACCATTAACCAGCATACATGTTTTTGATTTGCAATTAGACAATTTTTAAATCTTAATACTACAAATACAATCATCCACACCATCACCGGACAATACAGTTTTTAATAAGATATATATTTGGGGAGTTACAGGGGGACACCCTAAAGCTAAATTTTTCAAACATCTCCCTTATTGTTCACTTTACAGCAAAAATGTATATAATAAAAATTGTTTATAATAAAAAAACACATCGTTATTGTTGTATATACTTTTTTATGTAATAAATATTTGGAGAATTACGAGGTACACCCTAAAACTAAAATATTAAAAGATCTCACTTTTCATTTACTCTACATCAAAAATGTACATGAAGATTTTTTTAAAAGTTAAATTAGGGAAAAATCTAATTATTTAAGAAGATTATTTAGGGGGCAAGGGGAGTGTTACTTATAAGGATGAAATATCCCATTTCTCATTTACTTAACAGCAAAAACGAATATGAGAAATGAAATTGTTCCTCTTTGTTTAATGCAGATTTTAATAGGATATATATTTGGGTAGCTATGAGTTAGGGCTTCTCATTTCCCGCAATTTTCAAATCCCAGAATTCTGGGATGAAATTTGATCTATTCCCGGGATCCCGGAGTTTTTAAAATTGCATGAATACAACTAATTAGTCCATAATCATGTTGTGTGTGCAGAAATATCTTCGTTCAGAATTCGAAAAAATATCACTACTAATTTACAAAAAAAGAGATTATTATTATTTAGAAAAACTTAAATAATAATACAAAAATAATTAATCCTAAATATAATTCTTATAACTGTGAGAACCGAAATATAAATTTCGTTAGGAAATATTAAGTTTTATAATAATTTTTCAAAAAACATAAGGTGTCAATGGAGCTATCACCTAATGATGACCGAATTTTTGTGACGAAAAGACCTGCCGTAGAAAAGGCTCTTTCAGATTCCATCGATGTCGGTGGAATGGTCATTAGTGCATCATATAATTTATTGGTCATCCTTATAAGTTATTGGTGCGTTTTTCTGTTGCTTCATAAATATTCATTTCTTTTGCGATGTTTTTGACGTCATATAGAAAACCTTCGGCATTCTCAACTCGTGTCACATTCGAAATAGCAACATCCAATTTCTAATGAAGTGATAATTCAGACGTGATTTCTCGCTCTGCCATCCATGAATTTTTAGCCTCATCACCCCTACTATCTAAATCTTCCATACTACAAGCATCTGCATTTGCAACAAAAAGTTTAGCAAATAACTTAGCTGTAGCTTGCAATACTGATTTAGACGGCAGTAGTAATATGGAATTTACTTCCGATTCGTATGTAGTGTTATAATTTGATGAGTTGTTTAGGTATTTTAGTAATCCAACTAAATTATTATTCCTTCGTTCGACAATTCTCTGTTGGACAGATTCCAGCATTTTAGACGAAAAATTATTATTGTTTTTGCGTAACTCATCCAAAATAAACACAAATAGAGTGTATTTGTGTTTATTTTGGTTTTGTATTGGGCTGCTTCAAGTAGTGTTGCGCCGCGTCGGCAAATTGTCTCAATACCAATTTTTAATTGCTGTAAGGCCGTTACCACGTCCTTAATTACTAAATATTCCTTCTCCGAAAAAGGCGGGATTCCCGGGTTCAAAATCCCGGGATAATGGGATGTATTTTTCCGTACGGGATCCCGGGAAAACGGGACCGTTTAAGATGAGTAATTTAGAATAAAGAAAAAAAAATTCTGTCCTACTTGAAACTGAAATAAGTATGTCACTTATCATTTACGTTACAGCAAAAATGTATGTACATCACAAAAACCGTACGAAGTACACCCGTACTCAATCCTCGTCTAGCAATTTATATATTTTTATTATTTCCTTTATTTTATTTTTTTAATTATCTGTTTGTGTAATTTTTATAGGTACATTTTTTGTGAATCATCACTCTCATCATAAATTGAAGCGGCGGAAACAGACCATAAATTTAATGATGTTTGGTATATTTACATAACATTTTATTGTTATAATCTGTAGGCACTGTAGATAGAGTGCCAGGTGCCATATTATTCAGGGTAGCCATTAACAGGGGGAAACCACGCTAAGGCGGTGCTTATAACAAAGGTATATAATTTACCTGGAACTAGCAGCCATCTTATTTCTTCACTTAATTTTCTGTTTGCATTACATATTAACGATTAGTTCATACAGTAAACATTATTTAAATTAAAAAAATTTAAATAATAATTGGTAAACACATTTATACATTTCATAAGATGATCCTTAAAAATAAATAAATAAAAAGGGAAAATTAAAACGTGAAATGTAAAATAAATTTTCTTTTGTAATTTCAAAATACATTTAGTTATACCTACCATATTTTTCGAACCATAAGACGCTCTAGACCAGCGTTCCGCAACCTTTGGTGTCTATCGACCCAACAATAATAACAAAATTATAAGGCGACCCATCTGCGTTGGAAAAAAATGATGCAAGTGCAGGACAATAATTTTATTTTATAAACATATAATAATTTTATACCAGTACATACTAATGGCTCTTCTGCTCCTGATTCTCGTTCACCAAATTGTCTATTGTTGCCTCAATTGATTTAGTTAATGCAATCCTCAACGTTGTGTCAATACTTTGAAGTCGATTTCTTTAATTATTTTTAATTGCAGTCAGAGCTGGATTTTCCTATACATAAGTGGTCGCAAGTCGCGACCCATTTTTAAATTACCACGACCCAAAATTGGGTCGCGCCCCAATGGTTGCGGAACGCTGCTCTAGACGATAAGACGCGCCCCAAATTTATGAGACAATTTTGAGAAAAAATATTATTATTACTTGTACCAGCAACATTCTGTTCATCTTCACTCTCTATACCAGTGGTGGCGAACCTATGACCCGCGGGTCAGACACTGACCCACGAAGGCTTTTTAAGTGACCCACGCGTTGAATTTATAAAAAAAATAATAGCATAAAAGAGAGAACAGGCAATCGAAAATATTAAAAAATTAAAGTATAAATAAATATCTAATGTCGAATTTATAAAAAAAAAATATTTCCAAGTGGACGTTGACTAACTGATTTTCTATCGTATCAATGTGCCTGTATGTGAGCCATAAAATTTTCAAATATAGATTGGTTAAATGATTTAATGTTCTTATGTGACATCACTCAGCATTTCAATGAACTGAATAAAAAACTTCAGGGAAATGGACAAGTTGTATTGATAATGTTTGAAAATATTAAAACATTTATGACGAAACTTAACATCTTCACAAAAGATTTGGAAATGAAAATGATGAAATATTTTCCTCAATTACAAAAACATTTTCAAAACACAATAATTTTTGAAAATACGCTTGATATTCAAAAAAATATTTAATTATTATACAGGAAATAAAACAAGCTTTTCAGGAGAGATTCAATCAATTTAAAAGTTTGGAAAATATATTTCACTTTATTTTATATCCATACAAAACAGAATTTGCAACAATGGAGCTAACCGGATTTATGTGGCTAGGTGTCCATGATTTAGAAACGGAATTAGTTGAATTTCAAAGCAGCATAGTGTGGAAAAATAAATTTGAAAACTTAGTTTCGGAAATAGAAGGAAAAATTTCTGAAAGTACTACACATAATAATGATCCCAAACTAAAAATTGAAAATATTATATTAAACGTATGGGATTCTTTACCAAACAATTTTATATCAATGAAAAAGCTTGCTAATGCTCTGTTATCGATTTTTGGGTCCACATATTCCTGCGAAAAATTGTTTTCCTCAATGAATTTTGTAAAATCCTCCAACAGAAAAAAACTTGGAAATGAATTGAGAGAGAAATGCGTTAAACTAAGGAATACGGATTATGAACCTAATATTAAGAAACTATCTGAAAATAAGCAACAACAGATTTCACATTAAATATATATACTTTAATCAACTTTATTATATATACAAATATTTGTAACTAATAATAAAGAATACTTCATAATATATATATGTGATGTTCTCTATTCCGTGTTCATTCAAATATTTAGTGCAGTGGTGCGATAATTCATGATATTACTCCATTGATGTCAGGTTTTTGACATCGACCTTTATTTGTTGCTCTTCACTTGCAAAAGTAAAAAATGTTAAACAAAAAAGAAACGTAAACATTTTTAGTGATTTTAAAAGTGAGTCCCAAAATTTTTTTTGTAAACAAATTTTCGGTGTTCCAAATTATTGGTACCCCTTTTACCACACCCCCTTCCAAGTGGCATCTATTGACTCAGTGACCCACGGACTAGTATTAAGAAAAATAATTAACAAAATTTGACCCACTCCTCAAAAAGGTTCGCCATTCCTGCTCTATACTATCACTCGTCTCGTTAATGTCACTGTTCGTATTATTTTCGTCTGAAATATTGTTGTCAATCTCTTCAAAAACCAAGTCATCTTCGGCACTATCTAATGCATTTATTAAAAGACTTTATAATCGTCGTTTCTTTTACAGCTTCCCATGATTTTTTTGCCCAGGTATTTATGAAATTGTCGTCCGTTTCATACGTCCTCTTGCTGTATAACAACTTGATTTGGCTTTATCATTCGTATGTTCCACTCTTCCCGCATAAAATTATTAAATAGTTTATTAATGGACACATCCAAGGGCTGCCGTTGACTTGTAAGGCATCCAAAAAAGACAGCTAATTTTGTATTCATTTCTATTATATTTTCTTGGTTGATTCTGTTTTATGTACTCTGAATTGATCCCACACTAACATCACACACTTTTTAAACAACGTATACCTATACCTTCGGACTATAAGACCCCAATTTTAAGTCGATTTTTCTGCGTCTCATGCAGAACCTCACTAATTCTGCAACTAATTCTGCATTGACAACTAAACACTAAAAGTGACAATTATTTTGAGACAGAGGGAATATAATATGAGGAGATTCAAGCCAAAGCGGAATAAGTCACATTTTCAAAAAAAAAAAAAATAAAACTACAACACAAAAACTTGCTCCATGTGGTAGCATAACTAGACCAATATACAAATCTATTAAATAAAAAGTTAGAGCACGTCACATCGCCCCTTCTGGCCACACACTTGGCAACATCAATATAATTTATATAAATTACAAGCTGGAGTACCCGTACTTCGGTTTTTGTACTGTTTATTTTGCTGTAACGTAAATGATAAGAAAAGAGATATTTCTGTTTTAAGTAGAATACAAAATTATCGTTTCTTTATTGTAAATTACTCTTGTATATATTTTTGATGTTAAGTAAATAATAAGTGAGATACTTCGATTATAGCTAGTTCTCCCTACCAGGGACGTAGCCAGGATTTCAGTTGGGGGGGGGGGGCAAAAATAGCAAAATATTCTAAATTGGTCAGTACGACCTTAATTACATGGCTTGGGTAGAAAATAACAGCGTTCTGGTCAGGGGTTGGCAACCTTTCAGTGACAAAGAGCCAAATCTATATTGAAAAAAAAAACACAATAATATGGAAGAGCCGCTAAAAAATATATGCTATATTTAAGAAAAAAACGTAAAAATTGTTTATTTGTTTTAAAATAATCAAGTATTACAATAAATTAATATTAACTTATACATTTAGTTTGTGAAACCTATTGTAGTTGCCAGTATATTACAATATAATAATTTTTTTAATGGGACGATTGCTCCTGTATAGTGTTCTATAAGACTTCAATATTTGGTGAATATTCAGTAATCTTTAACTTAAGGCAGCACTCTAGTTTCAGGTCAGTAAGATTACTTCTTAACTGACTCTTTATTAATTTCATATGTGAAAAGATTTGCTTACAATAATATGTGGATCCGAAAATTGTCACTAGCCCAAAAGTATAATTTTTTAAAAGATTCTGTAAGACGGTTCCAAGCTTCGCTTCGAAAAGAACTTTATCTACATTTTGAAGATTGCGAATTTCGGTCCACTTATGCTGAAGATAAAATTCACTTTTTTCTTTCTAAATTTTCCAGTTCAGAATTAAGTTTTAAGAATATGTAATTCCATAAACCTTTGGATTTCAAATCCACTAATTGAATGTGATAAATGTAATTGCTACATATCTACTTCAATTGGTTTTGTCAAAAAAGCCTAGTGTAACTTTATATTTTCTAATCTCTTTACATCTATCTCGAAATAGTCTAGTGCCTACGTCGAAAGATACTGCACTTGATGATAATGGAATGCCATTTGGCACACGTGTTCTTTATAAAAATTAAATCATTTTGACCCGCAGCACCTATTTTTGAATTGAGGCAGTTTCAAGATGGCGGCGAAACTAGCGCACCAATTACGATAACGATAACTAATTTTTATGATAGAGCAAAATAGCTAAATACATATTTGCACAATGGACTTTTTGCTACAATTTGCCGCGTCGTACGCGAATTTCCGTCACTTAGTTTACAAGATACCGTCCATAATTCATTCTCAAACGCAAAAAAGTGATTTCCGAAATGGCTACCGAATTTCGTATGATATGGCTCGTTTTCTATTAATTTAATGCCGTAGATTACGAATCTGTTATCAAAATTGCGAAAAATTTAAATTTTGATAGTTTTTTTTCCCAATTTCGAGACATGATGATATACTCTATCACTGCAAATCTGGTTATATTAATATTTTGTTTCAATTCTTCCTAAGTCAGTAGAGCATATCCTTGGCTACCAGAATATGTGCGGAATTATTCTCTACGTGGCGCCAAAAATAAGGTAGCGGCCGAAATGTGTAAAGTCTCAACTTCGTATTATTTTGACACTCTTTATATAGTTTTCGACCAAATCGGACCTGTAAATTACAAAAATGAAATAAAAAATGGCATATGACTTATTATTTTTCGGGTTTTTCCCGAAATGAAATAAAAAAATTTACATATCCGACCGGAACGGCTGTAAATTATGACATTTAAGTAAGATACTCCATGCATATACGGAATGCATCAATTTGTTTAGGTTTGTTCGCAGCACCTGGTCTAAAATGAAGCCGCTTTCGAAATAATACTCGAAAATCGAATTTTGCTATTTACATCAAATTTGCTGAGTTGTACATCAATTTCGGGTAAATTGAAGTCGTAGATTTCAAAAATGGAGTTAATTTAAAGATTTGCTACACATAAGGTTGTATTTTGCCCAAAAAAAATTAATTACATGTATTCTTTACATAGCAGTGAGATTCATTACACGACAGTGAAGTGTCTCTCCATCCAAAAGAGTAGTATATAGCAGTTCTAACAAAATAATATAGATTACTACACACTTAATACGATTCTAATGGTGGCCGAAACTAATCTTTCGAAAATGTTTAAAATATTCTCTGATATTTTTACCAGTTATTAGGACATTTGAATGTGTTGATAGTTCCTCTATGTTTGCTAATTATACTGACTTCCAGTGCTACCCTACAAAATAATTTATATTTGTTTACAAATCAAAGTCGAAAGACTCACTAATTGAGTGGGCCTATGTAAAGATAAAATTCTAGTGAAATAGAGTATGTACATTCATTCCATCAATTGTACTGATTATTGCCGTTATTAGTTTTAATTTAGGTTTATTTTAAAATTTTAAAAGGGTAAAATATCTCAAAATTATATCTTTAAACTACGCCTATGAAAACGTATTAAGTCAAGTTCAGGGGCTAATTACGTCCGTTCCCTAGTAATTATTAATTACTTATTATTTCTTAAATTAAGGTTTATTTAAAACTTTTCTTCAATTAGTTATGCTAAATAATGTTTCACACCCGGTTTCGACTTCGGTTCAGACTAGTGTTGAATAAGAATTCATCGAATCTCTTCGTTTTGTATACAATTAAGTAGTAGAGGAATTCAGTATTATTGGCACATATAGAGGATTTATCAACACATTAGAATGTTCTCCTGATAACTAGTAAAAATATCAGAGAATATTGTAACCATTTTCGAAAGAATAGTTTTCGGCCTCCATTAGAATCGTATTAAGTGTGTAGTAATCTATATTATTTTGTCGGAAGTACTATATACTACTCTTTTGGATGGGGAGGCACTTAACTGTCATGTAAAGAATACATGTAATTATTTTTTTCGGGCAAAAGCCAATCTTATATGTAGCAAAACTTTGAACTAACTCCATTTTCGAAATCTACGACTCCAATATGCCCGAAATTGATATACAACTCAACAAATTTGATGTAAATAGCAAAATTCGATTTTCGAGCGTTATTTCGAAACCGGCTTAATTTGAGACCAGGTGCTGCGAACAGACCCAAGGAAATTGATGCATTCCGTATATGCATAGAGTATCCTACTTAAATGTCATAATTTACAACCGTTCCGGTCGGATATGTAACTTTTTCTATTTCATTTCGGGCAAAACCCGAATAATAACAAGTCATATGCCATTTTTTATTTCATTTTTGTAATTTACAGGTCCGATTTGGTCGAAAACGATATAAAGAGTGTCAAAATAATACGAAGTTGAGACTTTACACATTTCGGCCGCTACCTTAATTTTGGCGCCACGCAGATAAAAATTTCGCATATACTCTTGTAGCCAAGGATATGCCCTACAGATTTAGGAAGAATTGAAACAAAATATTAATATACGTAGATTTGCAGTGATAGAGTATATCATCATGTCTCGAATTTGGGGAAAAAATCTATCAAAATTTAAAATTTTCGCGATTTTGATAACATATTCGTAATCTACGGCATTAAATTAATAGAAAACGAGCCATATCATACGAAATTCGTTAGCCATTTCGGAAATCACTTTTTTGCGTCTGAGAATGAATTATGGACAGTATCTTGTAAACTAAGTAACGAAAATTTGCATACGGCGCGGCAAATTGTAGCTAAAGGTCCATTGTACAAATATGTATTTAGCTATTTTGCTCTATCATAAACATTAGTTATCGTTATCGTAATTGGCGCACTATTTTCGCCGCCATCTTGAATCTGCCTCGATTCACAAATAGGTGCTGCGGGTCAAAATGATTAAATTTTTATAAGGAACACGTATGCCAAATAGCATTCCATTATCATCAAGTGCAGTATCAACGTAAAATATGGTGCGTAGGCACTAGACTAAAAAGCTTCTTGCATGTTAGCAATAGTTTGTGCAAAAAGAAAAAAATTGCAGTAATAACATGTTTTTGTAAATTAATAAAATATAAAAATGTTTTTACACGTAAATCATTCACAAATACAGACAACTTTTTTTCGAAACAAATAACTTCTTCTAAAAGGGAATATGCACTACCTCGGGGAATTACCGGGCGTGAATTGCACCGTAAAACATTCTGAAAAATACAAAACCTGTATAGTACAGGCAGAAAGTTAAAAATTAAAAAATAAATTATATTAAAATAAAAACCAGCCAATTTTCAAAGAGCCAAAAAAATTTCTAAAAGAGCCGCAGGTTGCCGACCCCTGTTCTAGGTCTTTTGTAGTATATTAAATAATAAAAGTCTGGTAAATTTATAAATTTTCTTCACCCCCCCCCCCTGAATACGCCACTGTTAACAACCAAAATAATAGTGAAAATTGGAAATAAAGCAGAAAAAATAAGAAACTAAAAAGTTTTTTCCTACAGCTGCAAATAAAAAAAGTAAAAAATGTCCTCATCCATCAATAAATTTGATACGGTTATAAGTCTGAGAAATTGATTTAAAAGCATGACGGCTGATGTCTTAAGATCTTCATGCAATGATGAACAGAGTGATGTCAGCAAGCTCCGCCCGGTCGCCTGTTGGCATGAATGGACGTGTAGTCAGAGCAGAGCAGAGCAGAGTGAAGTAGACAAGTGGGAGAGAGAGATGATTTGACCGCCCTCCGTCGGTAAAGTCAATTGAAACAACACTCACAGTCTGTTCTCTTTCAAAATGACTTTTGTCTTCGAATTCCTTAGCTGTGAAAAATGACATTTTTGATGTTTTTGTTGCATTATTTAGTTTCTTAGTAAATGAACGGTTATTGTCCTTTTATGTGTGGGTCGTAGATTTTTGGATGGTGAAGGTTAATTATCTACTTTTATGACTTCAAAACCATTAATAAGGACGTTAAATGACAAAATAATATACAGAATTTTCAAAATTAACACGGCATTGTTATTAGCGGAGCTACAATTATAATAAAATGGACAAAATAGTAGCAATTTTTACGCAGATAACGATGATGAAAACAATGAAGCAACAGAGCATAAAATTTCGCTATAGATTCGCCCGGGGCCAACGAAACTTGGGGGCCCACCGAGTCGTACATACAAATATTTCCGTTTTATTTAAAATGGTAGAGGGCCCATTTTAATTTTACCGCCCAGGGCCCATTTTAATTTTACCGCCCAGGGCCCTCAAGCAACCCTTTGCCCCAGGGAATTATATACCCTCACTGCAATAAAGACTGCCACTCCAAAATTGTCTCATCAGTCATTTAAAACTCCACTAAATATAATACCAGTATAGCGGAAAATTATCTTCGATACGAAGTTACCCCATCGTCAGAGCTCCAAATACTATTAAATGGAGAAAATAGTTGTATTTTCTACGCAAATGACTCTGATGAAAACAATGAAACAATAGATTAAAAGATTTTCCAGTTATTCACAAAATCTATATTTATTTAAATATGCTTTGAACATGTGTGAATAAAACAAATTACTGCAATAAAATACATATATTTTTAATATATAGTTAAGCCGTTTGCGGCGATAGTTTTGATTCGCCTTGCCATAATATAAATGCATGCTTGTATTGTCTCCTCCATCTGCGAGTGATGATTCCAAGAATAAATTATTTTATCAATCAGCTAAGTTTTTGTGGCAATCAATTCCTTTGCCACTTCTCTCTTCATTAGCCTCTACACCGGGTGTATGATAAGTCAGTGACTTTGATAAGAGATGGCATTCCGATCGCAAGTATGATATTATTTTTAACATACATACAGAGCCGCAGAAAGGGGGGGGCGGAGGGGGCGACGGCCCTGGGCCCACTAAAGAAAAGGGCGCTGACTGGCTTGACTAAGGGGCGCCATTGCGAGCGCCAATTCTTTTTTTTGCTCGTCACTTGGGTTTTGAATTACCTACGTGTGTTGATAAAGCACTACTTTTTGCGTGGAAAACCCATTACGGAAACTGAAGCAAAACTAAAAACGTATTATGAGAACTCGGTTTCGGCGCATGGAATGTTTCACTAGGGGTTCACTGAATTTCGTTGTAGTCATACGAACACGAATAATGCTACATGCCCGGGATGTCCGGATGATGTCACAACTGAAGAGATGGTCAATAAATTTCATGATATCGTGTTATACGACCGCTGAGTGAAGATAAGCGATATGGCCAAGATGGTAAACATCTCAGAAGACTGTGTGTTTTATATCCTGTACATTTGGGCGTGAAAAATCTATCGGCAAGATAAGATTTGTGCACAGTGAATCAAAACGGAATCTCGAGACCATTTCGAAGCAATGTTTGGACATGCACAAACACAATCCAAGGTAGTTTTTGCGGCGTATCATAACCGCTGATGAAACATGGATCCATCACTATACACTTGATATGAAAAAATAGTTAAAACAGTGGATTTCTCCTGACGAATGTACTTAGCAGAAGGCAAAAATGGTTCCTTTGTCCGGAAAGGTCTTGGCCACGATTTTCTAGGATTCGTGACATAATATTCATCGACTAGATAGTGTGTCGACTACTAGCGTGTCCAGATGGATGAGAAAAAAAAACGATCACAGGATAATATTATGCCGCTTTATTGGATCGATTACATGCTGAATTGATGAAGACGCAGCCCCATTTGGCGAAGAAATAAGCACCAGCTCAGTCGTCCGCAATTGCAATGGCCAAATTGGTTGAATTGCGCTACAAACAGCTGCCTCATCCACCCTATTCTCTAAATTTGCCCCCCTGCAATTTCTTCCTCTTTCCAAACATGAAGAAATGGCTCGGTGGAAAAATATTAACATCGAACGGGATTATCGCTGTAACACACACCTATTTTATGTACATTATTCATTATTCGAAAATTATTCATTATTGAAAAATAAGTCGCATTTTGGTAAAACAAATAATTCTTTTATTTCAAAGTCACTGACTTATCACCCCTCGTACACATTTTCAATCGGCGCAAACAGCCATCATTACTGTGCGCAAATTTTTTTAAATTATCGAATATTTTCAATCGTATTCATATTCGGTTGTCATTGTTACAATCAAGTAATATATACTTCGATCGATCATATCAATGATAAATTAGCCGTATTAATAAACTGTTATAATGAATTGTAAAAGTATAAAGATGAGTTTATTACTATGGCCAGAGACAGTAAATCGTTATTATAAATGTCTCTCAGTCTGGGATCCACAGTTAGTACGAAAACAAAAAAACAGAAGTCAATATTAAATATACGAAACAACATAATAAATGTCATCTACAGGGTGTAAGAGAATGAGCGGGGACCATAGGCGTGTAACATCCTGAGACAGATGTTCAACCCCAGCAAAAGTAAACGTCAAGGTTACATCTTTCATCCCCCAACTTTCTCGCCCCCCTGCTCGGAATTCTATGTTCAGTGGCGTACAACCAAGACTTAGATTAGATTTTTGGTGTGCAGAATAAGTGGCTTTTGATGTATAAATCAGCTCAGGAGTAGACCTACACTTGTGGAACTATTTAAAGATATATACTTGTTTATTCACTGGTAACAGGCGCGAAAGGGGGTCCTTGGGGCCGGATCTCCCTTCCAGAGACGGACGAAACAGGTACTTACGGTTTGGTAAATGTTTCGTGAAAGGGCGGTCTTTATGGTACGCATAGAGAGCGCACTATGATAGACAGTGGCAGTCACAGAGCACAGTCAAAGAAACAAGTATCAATTTATTAGTTATGTTAATAAACTTAAATACCATCCATCACAATCGGACATCAAGACTGTAGAAACGCTTGTGCTTGCTTTATGTGAGAATTGCACTTGACGATCATTATGTCTACTTGTCTATTGGCCAGAGCACCTACGTCCCGCGCCCTTGCGTCTTTTTCTAAACAATAATAACGCTTCACATACTATATAATATTACAGAGACGTTCTCCCACCAAATGAATATACAATAATATGTGTTTATGCACTTGACTGTAGATTTATGTCTGAGAAAGAATGTAATTCGTCATCGCTTATACCCTGTTCGAAATGCAGAATCACGTGAAGGATTGAGGTCGCCACCCTATTGACTCTCGCATAAATTTAACGGCTCAACATCCAACAAACGACGAGAGTTCGACAAAATCATGGTTACTACTTCTTGATTCCGAACAGAGTATAGTATCCCAACTACTAATTTCAAGCACAGCTTTCACACCCTATCACGACGTATATGTTGAACTGTATTTAATAAAAAATAAGCAATTGAAAAAAAAAATACTTCATATTATTAATATCAAAATCAATTATAATCAAAACCAAATTAATATATAATAACGGGCGTAAAAAATCAATAATAAATTTGTATTATCTTTATTTGGGTATTTTTTCGAAATCGACCCCTGTACCATTTTTCTATGTGCTCTCCTGACTGTTAATAAAGCTGTGAAAACGTTATACGTTCAGTTATTAAGAAACTCTAATAAAGTGGCGCAGTTTTAAGGTCTTGCCCCCGGAGCCAAATGAGTTAGGAAACGAGTTAGGAAAAGAGCATCGGAAATATAATTATGTTTATTGCTACTAGGGAAAAAAATCAGCTGTGGCCACCATCACAAAGTACTTGTATAAAATACAGTCTAGCAGCAGAGTAGAAATAACTTGGTGCAATATTTTCCAACATAGATATTTTTTATCATGACCATGGAAATGTTAACGTAATAGGTATGAAAAAAAAATCAAAATTATTTCGTTTTATCAAAAAATGTCTCGACGACCGGCGTAGCGTAGTAGTAGCACAGCTGCATTGCGTTGCTAAGGTCTCGGGTTCGAATCCCGTTCAGGCATGGAATTTTGAAAAATTAAGAATTGTCCTGGCTAATTGCCAAAGTAGCAAAGGCCATTAAAATTTAAAAAAATGTGTCAAATAAAAGTTGTTAGTTATTGCTTTTATAGCAACTTTTGTTAAATAAATATTTTCGAAATATTTCTCTGTTGTGAAATATTCGCAAAAATCCATTTCTAGTTAACCTATTTTTACCGAAAGTTAATCAACTCGTACTATTTATGTCAAAATATGAAGTTTCTTAAAAATCCTTTCAGCTGAATTTGCTCTGCACGTGTACACAGACAGACAGACAGACAGACAGACCGACAGACATCAAGCTAAAAATAGTCAAAACGTTATGTAGGGACCTCAATCCGTGGAGATCCATCGAAATCTCGAAATGTCAAAATCGGTATGATCACAATATCTGCCTTATACAATGATTTTTTTTTATCCTGCATTGAAATTATTATCATGCATGATTTCCCTAGTAACGACAAATTATTTTGGCAGCAATGTTAAATCGCAACAATGTTGCAAATTATAAGAAACGCAATTCTACATTGCTGTCAGATTTCAATTACCATAGTAACGATAATACCTATATTGCAGGGTAAAAGAAATTCACTGTATATGTTGGCGGTCGGTAAAAATAACTTAAATAAAACTTTTAGATATTTGGGCTAAGCAAACTATTTTTTTTTAGCATTTCATAGACAAGTGACTGGTTGCAGAGGTCACTGGATCGGTAGACAAAACACGAATGAGTAGGTATCAAATAACCATGAGAAAATATTCAGGGAAATATGTAAGAATAAATTTCAAATGAAAAAATCAAGGAATTATAAAGAATTTCTGCAAATTTTTAAAGAAATAATTTTAAATTATAAGCAAATTTTAAGAGAATATAACGTGATAATATAAAAATTTTAACAGAATATAAAATGGGATTTACACGGTTCAATTTATTGACAAATAAAATGAATAACTTAACCTACAGTTTAGTATGTAAAGTGTTAAAATTTCATCAGTAAATTGACCAAATTATTGATAAAATAAAAATGATTTTTTAAGGAATTCTAGGTATATTTTTATCTGTTTAGTTATTGTCAACTCTTTAGTAATAGTGTTAAATAAATGTATAGGTTATGTGTGTCATTTTCACATGTGTCAGTTACACGTAGAACTGCAAACGGGGTCTACCCATCATCTTCTAGGTTTTTTATTTTATTTTTTGAAATATAATTTTTATCATTAATGGCTGGGCTTCACCTGCATATATCGTCGCTAAACTTCGGTTTAACGTGACATAAACGCTAATGTGGCCAGCTACTATCGGTTTGCGTTCACAATATTAGCAGTGCGCGCCACAAGACACATGACGATAACTGAAGTGGCAGTTTTAGAGCGCACATCAAAGGAACTTAGCGCAGAGCGTAGTATGTTCAGTTGGCGCGTTTTGTTGTTTATCCGGCATCATTTGAGGTTATGTTATACATATTTCTTTACAACTTATTTGTGAATTTGTAAAATTAAATGTAAAAATAATTTTAGGATGCAGGTATGATGGATATACACCATAATTTAATTTAATTTACAGCAAAATAAATATTGCGAAAACGCAGGTATTGCCACAAGTTGCGCTTTAGAACGATATCGATAGATGCAGTTTACCACGAATTTATATAGCGCGCAATTATCGGCGAAGCTTATAACGCGTGTGGCCCAGGCATAAGGCTAAGTTAAGAATAAGTTAACTTAGAGTAGGAAACAAAAGTTTTTTAACACATTTTTTCGAAATCGCCTTAAAAACATTTTAATAAAATCTACATTAATGAAATTGGAAGATATATCTGTATTTATTTTTTCGGCATCATATTCAGTTTCTACACATTTCAGAAGACGATTACAAAAAAATAAATCATTTTTTGTCGGTCTGTCTATCTGGTTGTCCGAGAATCACGCATAAACGGTAGGATATATTTTAATAAGATTTGGTATAATGATAAATTATAACCAGGATTCAAACATAGGTTATATGACATTCCCAAATTTTCATTCAAAAGAGATATTTCGGGGTTAAAAATGTTTACTAAAATATCTCCCTTATTCTTGACTTAACAGCAAAAATATATTTGAGAAAAGTGGTTTAGATTCTTTTCTGTTCAATGTGGTTTTTAATAAGATGAATATTTGGGTTGGGGGCTATGAGGAGCGTTTCTTATACACTTGAAATATCGTCGGCTGAAAATAATAAGGTTGTATGTCGAAGTGTATTACATTTGAGAAAACAAGCTTCAAAAATTTTGACATGGAAAAAACCAATATAAGGTTACAATACAAGGAGGAAATTTTTTTAATAATTATATATTGATATGTTATTGTCATTAACGCATTATTTTGAAAAAAATAAATAAATAATACCATTTTAATAATTTGAAAAATGAACATACAACTTTGTGATTAAGAAAAACACGAAACTTAGTACCTTAACGTTACATACAGCTTTGTACTTCAAAGTAATATCGGGGGGAAATTCAGTTTATAGGTAAAGCTTCAGTATTTAGGTTTCAGAAAATTGTTAAAAAGTAAAAAAAAAAACGAAATGTTAGTCCCGTATTAAATTTTTATTTGATTAAATAACACAAATTAAACAATATGCTTTCAAAATAATAACAAATTAAACATTAATCTTACAAAAAATTAAGATAAAATAAGATAATTTGAACTGAAACTGAAACATTCGAAATAAAAAAAATTAAACGAAATAAATTATATTTTTATTATTTTCTTGAGATTTACTTTCTTGGCAATATTATTTCATAATAAGATTTATCCATAGTAGGCATCCAATCCAGCATAGATTTTAAAGCGATTACCTTGTTTTCTGGTAACGGATTTTTATTTGTAGAAGTTGTATGTTACTATATCAAATTAAATTCTTAGTTAAAATATTTGTATAACAAGGTTGTATGTCAAACATACAACCATAACTTATGAATTAAAAAAAAAACAATTAAAATACAAGGGTGTATGTTATAACATACAACTATGTTTTGTAAGTTTTTTATTTTTTAAGAAAAATGTAACTATGGTTTTCTGCTTTTTTCTCAGACACCGGTAATGCTATCTTATAGAAATTATTGGAACAAGTAGGTTACGTGACATACAACTCTATAGTATAGGAAAGTGCATTTGACAAAAAATGTCACATACAACCTTATTATTTTCAGCCGATGATATGTCATTTATTTACTTAGCAAAATATATATAAGAAAAGTGGTTTAGAATGAAAAAACGATTCTTTCCTGTCCAAATAATTTTAATAAGATTAATATTTGGTGGCCATAGGGAGCGCTAGATACACACTTGAAATATCTCTGTTATTATAAGCACTTATCAACTAAAAAGTATTTAGCAATAACCTTACGAAGTACGAGCATGTCAGCTAGTAAATTATATTTGTTGACATTGAAACAATGTTATTATCACTTGAAAAGCTAACAAATGATGTTTAATATAATATTAATGAGATATAACTTTTTCTGTTTCATGTGTGCGCTTATGTGCATGCATTTCTCTCTCCCTAACAATCTATAATATTCAAGGGCCCCCGGAGAAGAAGAGTTCCCGCCTTTCAACGGAGGTAACATGGTATGTGGCCAACACTGAGCCAGCTGCATATATCATCGGCGACGCTCAAAAGAAACCACGAGATGTGCTACAAAAAAATATCAACTGATAGGATGTAAGTGGTTAAAGTGTTAACTCTGACATACCTCTATGGATTTTTTATCACCTCATTCAGGTGAAGGTGGTAATGTAATCAGTCAAAATATTTCAGGTTGAGATTTTATTAAAACAAGATCTAAGAAATAACATTTATATCTATATAAGTTCGACTGTTGTACGGAGTCTGGCGCCTTTTCTGACATTTTTTTGATGCCCTTCTCAGAGACGATCCTTACATCAATTCCATCATTAAAAATCAACTGTGGCCACCACCGCCATCACAAAGTACTTGTTTAATTTATGCTGCTTTATCAAAAAATGTCTCAAATTAAAGTTGTTAGTTACTGCTTTTATAGCAACTGTTATTAAATAATTTATTTAAAAAAGTTGCTATAAAAGCAATAACTAACAACTTTTATTTGAGACATTATTTGATAAAACGAAAAAAAATTGATTTTTTTTCATACTATGTAACGTTTCCATGGTTATGATAAATAATATCTCTGTTAGAAAATATAAGGCCAAGTTATTTCTACTCTGCTGCTAAAATGTATTTTATACAAGTACTTTGTGATGGCGGTCGGTCTTGTGGTGGCCACAGGTGATTTTTTCATACTTATATGTAACATTTCCATGGTCATGATAAATAATACCTCTGTTAGAAAATATTGGGCCAAGTTATTTCTACTATGCTGCTAGAATGTATTTTATTTATTTATTTATTTACTTATTTATTGGGTACAGGCCCAATAACAGAGTGGCACTACATATCATATTTTACAAATTAAATAAACAACAAGTTCACATGTTTTTAGAAATTAAAGATGAATTACATTAATACATAAGATATAATATAACATACTATACATTTTGTAATAAATTATTGATAATATATTTTTTAATAACATTAAAATTATTAGCAAATACGTCCGGAAAATCAACGTTAGCTACTAAATTATTTAATTTGTATGTAGTACAGTGCAGGGGTGAATTAATAGCAGAATTAGTATTTTTAATAGACAGGGAGAAAATATCATTACCTCTTGTATTGTAAGAAGGTATTCGAAAAAATAACTTTTCTAGAAGGTCCGAACAATCAATTTTGTTATTTAATATTTTGTAAATAAAGTTAATATCCATAATAGTTCGTCTATTTTCTAGAGACAGCAATGTCAATTTAGAGTTTGGAAATCTATAGTTAATATTTTTAATAAATCTATTTTGTACATTTTCTAACCTTTTTATATAAACAAAATATTGAGGAGACCAACATATAGTGCAAAATTCTAACTGACTTCTAACTAATGAGTAATACAGAGAAAGAAGAGTTTTATGGCATTAGAAATCTTTACTTATTCGATATATGAAACCCAGCATCCTATATGACTTTTTGATAATTAGATCCATATGCGTATCAAATATTAACTTCTGATCGAAAGTAATACCTAAATCCTTTATGAATGAAACGGAAGAAATGTTTCCATCGTTGAGGTAATAACTGTAATTGATAGAGGTCCTGTTTCTCGTGAAAGAAATTGTTGAGCATTTGGAAATATTTACATTTAATTTGTTGACTTTAAGATAGTTTTCCAACCTATTTAAATCAGATTGTATATTACGGCAATTTTGTAGAGAAACTATTTGTTGAAAGATTTTTAAATCATCAGCGTAAAGAAGGAATAAAGAGTTCTGAAAGCAGGCACCTATATCGTTTATAAAGATATTGAAAGGCAAGGGTCCTAAGTGACTTCCCTGCGGAACACCGGAAGTAATATTTTTAACTTGCGATTTAAATCCATTTACTACAACACTTTGTGTTCTTCCCGTTTAACCGTTTTAACATATTACCATGTATCCCTATAAGATTCAATTTTTTAAACAAAACTTCATGATCAATTGTGTAAAAAGCCTTACTGAAGTCTGTGTACACGGCATCAACCTGGATACGTTGGTCCATGGTATTTAATATGAAATTTGTATATAAAGCCAAATTTGTATCCAATGACCGTCCCTGATGAAAACCATGCTGCTGGGTGATAATATCATTTTTTACGAATGAAAATAAATATTTATCAATAATACGCTCAAATAATTTTTCAAAAATACATAATTTCGAAATAGGACGGTAATTTTCTACTAACGATTTGTCACCTTTCTTGTAAATGGGCACTACAAGAGCGTGTTTCAAAGATGTTGGAAAGATACCTTCAGACAAAGATTTACTAAAAATTAAAGACAAAGGTAAACTTAAAGAAGGTGCACAATTTTTAATAAAAATTGTGGGTATATTATCTGAGCCACCGCCTTTGCGAGTGTCTAACTGCATTATTGTATTTAAAACCTCAGACTCATCAACAATTATATTAGATAATATTTTATGCGAGTAGACGTTTTGAACTACGGTATTATTGGACGTTGTAGCAGTCGACAGAATTAAAGTAATCAGAAAAATAATTGCAAATGTCTATTGGTTCACAAGAAGTATTATTATTGTAAGATATAGAATTCGGAAAAGATTCTTTCCTAATGGAAGAAACGTATGACCAAAATTTTTTAGTGTCAGTTGGTATTTGATCCTAAATACTTTGTATATAATTTTCATAACATTATTTAATTACACGATTAACGGTAGTTTAATAGTTATACAAGTACTTCGTGATGGCGGTCGGTCCTGTGGTGGCCCCAGCTGATTTTTTCTATTTTTTTAGTTGAGCAACGATAAAAGTCTTGAAGAGCCTAATGCGGCTCGCGAGCCATAATTTGGCCACCGTTGATATATACTATTCTGTATTACTTTTTGAAAGCAGGAAACCACATTTTTGTTTCAACTTATAATCAACAAAGTTAAATCCGGAGCTGACTATCAGCATCCACACAAATAAGCTCTAATTATTCGTAACGTACAAATGATAAAAATAAAATAAATGTAATAAAATGTCATAGTTAACAGTGCAGGAAACTGTAAATTCTGTCAAAGAAATAAATAACATTTAAAATATCAATTAAGTTATTTTTTACCCTTAAAACAAGATAAATAAGTTTTATATCAAGGTAATTAAATAGTTGTACCTTAAATTGTGTCGCATAAATTAAAACCATCCAAATTGTGAGTAACGATTTAAGTTTCTTCCCAATTAATTTGTAAAACCTCTACTTAAATTGCGATCGTAGATTAAAAATAGTGTATGTATTTTTGGTTGCTGTGACACATTCACAACTTTCTTTTTTATATTCTTTGTGTTGTTTGAGATTCCAAGACAGAAACTTAAAAAATAATTTGACGTTTAATTTGTATTACCTGCTATCTGATAAACAACACACATATTTTAGACAAATTAATGTTAAGAACTTGTTTGTTGTTATATTTAGTGGGTGATCTATTATTTAAATTAGTTAGAGATAAACAATAGACTGTTGATGAAATGACAATGATCGCTTGTTTCTTTTAGTTCTTGGCTCTTTGATTCTCCCGTTTCTTGCGAGAATCTTTTGTTGTTTTTAAATTAGTGGAAAACTATCTGAAGCGTTAAAATTGAATGTGACACACTGTCCCTCTCTCCTCTTGGGTACCATCATTAGGACTGACTTTTGGCATCATTAGCGTGACCAACTCATGATAATTTCAGAATATCGACTTTAAGTAATTTGAACACAACTTTTCACTGGTTGCCCAAATAACGTGTGATTTAAAAAAAAATCAGGGTAAGTAGTGGAAGAGAATGACAGCGATATGGGGCATGTTGGAGATAATTAAGCAACAAACTGTATATTACTGTCATTTTTGACAATTTAGTAAGTTTATGGAATTTGTGTTTAATCATTTAGATCAGGGATTGGCAATCTGGTGCCCACGAAGACTTTTTGAGGTGTCCGGCGCCAAATTTAAATAATAATAATGCAGTTTTATTGATAGACGTTTACCACGATAGGCCTTAAAATCAGGGATGGGGAGTCAGTATAAAAATAATCGACTCCCGACTTTTAAGTTCACACTGATTAAAAAAAAAACCTAATTTTTTAAATAATAGTTAAATATGCATCTACCTAATGTATAGGTAATAATGATAAATTAACTGCCGTATTAGAATTATACGTACTAAATAGAGATGGGAATTTCGGCTCAGTTTGCAGAACCGAATCAATGGAGGTCGTTCAGTTTGCTGAGCCGGCTCATTGATCCAGCTCAGTGACCCGATTAAATAAACCTGTTCCCGAGACACAGGTCGGTCAGTCGTCGGTCTTTCGTTCAATACGGTTGCTGGTTTGTAATATGTAGGTAGAACGTCGCTCAGACACAGGTCGGTCAGTTGTCGGTCGTTCGTTCAATACGGTTGTTGGTTTGCAATATGTAGGTAGAACATCGCTCAGTTAAATAAATAAAACTCTATAGAAGTGGATTATCTAACATTTTTGCCGGGTTTATAGTAAACAAACAATTCACTTTATGTAGCTACTGTATTTTAAACCAGATGTGTTAAGTTTATGGCGATGTTTATTGCCCTTATAAATCGGACATCTGGGATCTATGTCTGGTGTAATATTTTTAATATTTTTATATAATATGGTTGTAAGATAGTACAGAGTAAGCCTATTAGTTTCAAATAGACTGCCCTACAAATTGATTACAAAATACACTTTATGATAATACATTACATACCGAGTTCTCGCGAAGTTCAACATGACATCAATCCAGATCCGGATCACTCCGGTCACTGCTCACAATCGCCCGATCAATCGTATCCTTAAAATTTGAAACTATGCAGTGAGCCGTGAGCCGGCTCATTTCAATTTGGTGAACCGTCTCACTTCGGTCAGTATACTGAGCCGACTCAGTGAGCTGGTTCGTTTATGAACGACCAGCTCTAGTACTAAATACTTTACTTGTCTAGTTTATGTAATTCTATTTATTATTATATTTTGTTTTATTAATGAATTTTATATTGGTTGTGAAAAATAAAATATACTTTTGTAAAACACTTATGTTTTGCATACCCTTTCTGAAACTTTAAAAATACCTTATTTTTAAATAAGTACGATAGGTACGTACGATTTGAGATGCCAGTGGAATGATTTAAGCAACAAATTGTCTATTTCGTACCGTTTGCAGGTTTCCAAATTTTGGCTAACTTCCACAAGACCTAGTCCAGAGTTTCCAAACTGTGCTCCGCGAGCAAATGAAATAAAAAGTAAATAATTGATGTGAAGTGTGAATTTTCACACATTGCAGGGATTTTGCAAGTATATAATAAGTGAAGGCTGAATGTGTAGGACAAATTTTGCTTTGTAGTAACCACGGCAAAATGAACGATCTTTTTAAAATAATTTATCGTCTGTTAATCTAAGAGCTTTAAAAACAAATTTTATGTAAAAATATTTTTTTGTTAACTTTAATTCGAATACCTAATACTATTATTTAGGTTTCTAAATATGTGCAGTATTTTTTTTTTTATGTAGCAAGGTTCGTTAATATTTTGAAAATTGCGCCTATGGCTTCCATTGGTTGTTTTAAATCATACGCTCCGCTCCTCTGGTTTCGTATACATGACACATTGACTGAAAATATAATTCCAACAATTCCAATTGGTTATTAAATTTACGCTCTTAAAAATTAAATGCAACATTTGCCAAAATATAACTAGAATTTTGACAAAATATATTAAAGAAAATAAAAATGGAAAAAAAAAAAAATTGTCTCTTCTGCCCAGGAGCGAACCCTAGTTTTTTGCATAGCAAGCGGGCAAGCTAACCATTAGACCAGGATACGCCTTCGAGTATAGTGTGTATAAAAAATTTATGTGAAGTGTGAATTTTCACACATTTCAGGGTTTCGCAGGTATTTAGTAAGTGAATAATGATTATTTGGAATGCCAAAACAAATTTTATGTTAAAATATTTTTTTTTTTGTTAATTTTAATTCGAATGCCTAATACCATTATGTAACTTTCTAAATATGTGCAGTATTTTTTTTTTATATAGCAAGGTTCAATAAAATTTTGAAAAAATTCCTCTTAGATAGATATATAATCTAAAAATATTAAGTGAAGGCGGAAGCTGAGTGTGTAGGACATATTTTGCTTTGTAGTATTCACAGTAAAATGAACAATATTTTAAAAATAATTTATCATCTCTTAATCTAAGAGCTTTAAAAACAAATTTTATGTTAAAATATTTTTATGTTAATTTTAATTCGAGTGCCTAATACCATTATTTAGGTTTCTTAATATGTGCAGTATTTTTTTTTATATAGCAAGGTTCATTAAGATTTTGAAAATTGCGCCTATGGCTTCATTGGTTGTTTCTAGTCATAGCTCCTCCCTTTGATTTCGTGTACATTCAAACAGAATTAAATTATAATTTCAACAATTTCCACTGGTTATTAAATTTACGCTTTTAAAAATTAAATGCCATATTTGCCAAAATATAACTAGAATTTTGAAAAAATAATTTAAACAAAATAAAAATGCAAAAAAAAAAATAATAATATTGTCTCTTCTCGTGGGATTCGAACTCATTTTCTTGGGCAGAACGCTAGTACCGTAACCATTGCACCAAGATACAAGTTACAATTTAATGTGTTATATAACTATAAGTTTTCAACATTATTAGCAAAAAAACACAAAAAATGCTTTTTTTTCCAAAAACATAATCTGATCAAAAATTCCTGTTGTACTATTCCGGTTCACATCAATGTACATTACTTAGAATTTTTTCAGATTTTTACCGAGCAGACAGACAGACAGACAGACAGACGACAAATTAACAGTATAAGGGTTTTCTGGTCATACCTACAAAACCCTAAAAATCACCTTTTTTTATTAATTAAAATTAAATTATAATCAAAATTAAATTAATATATAAGCCCACCCTTATCCGTACAAAAACAATAATAAATTTGTATTTTTTTAGGGATATTTTTTCGAAATGGACCCTCCTTCCAGACTATTTTCAGTATGCGTGCCTGATTTTAAAATAATATGGGCACTTTTGCGCGAGGAAAACAAATTTCCCATATTAAATTGCCTACATTTCATGTTACACGCAATCGGGTCTATTCTGTATCTTAAAAAGTTAAAAATTAACCTCAAGGTCGAAGTTAAAAAATTTTAACCACGCTTTACAATATTTTGTTATTCTGTAACTCTATGGCGTTAAAATTTAAACCTCGATGTGGTTAATTCAGTAGGTTATATTTGGAATTTTAACTCCAGCCAAATACATGGTGTTAACTTTTAACCACCTATAGTTCTAACCTCTAAACGTCAAATAGCCATGAAAAATCCATTTTTTAGAATTAATTATGGCAAGTCTGTTTATTTTAAATCAATTATTACTAAAACAAATTGAACAAAAAGAGGTTAATAAGTGAAAAATTAATATAGGTGAATAAAAAATATATACAAATACTTTTTTGGAGATCAGTTCGAATTAAACGAGGGCAACTGCATGATATGAGAGACCCTTCTAATTTACCTGAAGAAATATTTTAAAATATTTTCATTTTTCTAAAACTTATGAAATATTTCGTTTTACATGTTTTATTTATTTATTTTTTTTTAATCCGAGAAGAATCAAAAGATTTCCCGTTTCCCGATAAATTGCAAGTAAATATTGAAAACTTTGAAACTGTGATAAATTTATAAATTTTAATTTCTCTGTTTAAAAATAAAAATAAGGTAAATATAACCTGAAAATAAAAGTATCTTAATATAGAAGAAAGAAAGAAAATATTGATACATTTGCATATTATGGTAATATTATAATATATTATTTACTTTCTGCACCCATAATTATTTATGTATAAATATTGTACATTTCCGCAATATAGATTTATTATATTTGATCGGTGTTCATTCACGATTCAACCATAACACTTGTTTACATTAAATCCACAATTACACAAGCAAAATACCTTCCCTTGTAGATAATTTCACAACATACTTTTAACCATAAGGTTAAAAAATTAGAACTTAACGCCTGGGTTATAACCTGAGATACAGAATAAGAAACAAGGTTAAAATTTTAATGCCTAGTTAAAATTTTACTTTTTAACCATCATTTTTAACCAAATCTTTTTAACCACAAAAGATACAGAATAGACCCGTAAATGTGTTTTAATGAGATAGTTAAAAAAAAAAAACGCAATAATTTATTTGGTTACAAATACAAAATCTCTTCACAATAACATTTTAACAATTTGTCTTAAAGTCCATTAATAACTAGTTGTTATTTGTACATTAATTTCAGATAGCATATTTAAAATAATTTATTTTAAAATAATTTTAAATAAACAAAATATTTAAATATATTATTTAACAAATACGTTCCAAAATAAACCTTTAAATAACACGTAATTTTACAAAGAAAACAAAATTAAACAAAGACAGAAAATTTCACTTCATGCCATAGGACGAGACGAAGCATCTTCTATCCATCGGAAAGAGATAGACTATCTACCAATAGTGGGGAGGCAGCATCTCATTGGATGGGGGAAGATTTAAAATTGTCTTCAGGATTTTGAATATTTTAGAATTAGATGAGTTTTAGTGAGGGTGTGACAGATATTCAGTGCGATTGTGAACACGAGAAATTTACTTTCAAAAACTTTACTATTTTAATAAATTTTAAAGTTTGTGTTGTTTGTGTTAATTAACTCTTTAAACATGTCGTTTGAAGTGCGAAGTGAAACAAGTTCACCAATTTACCAACAAATGTCACCATCATCGTCTTCACCAGTGTATGACAGATCACCAACAAGGTTGATGGACTTGACCAATGCTTCTGAAAAGTATTTACCAGCTACATTACCCCATGAAGCACTCGATCAAGCTTACTACGAGCACTACGAAAAGGCTAACCCAATGAGATATACTCAAGAGGCGAAATACTTCCAGAACTTCGATAGAAACGACGAAAGAATCACCCAAGTAGTTTATGATGATGGTAGATGTACAAACTACATCCGAACTGATTCTTACATTAAAATAGAAGCAATGGACGATAAACCACAGAAAAGTAGAAAAAGAAAAGGTAATTTCTCATCAAATAGCAGTTCATTTGGATCCGATGATGAAAACTCTTGTTCTTCCTCAAAATCTAAAATACGAAGAAGAATGCCGCAAAGTTACGAAGATATTCAAACACAAAGAGTAATGGCCAATGTTCGGGAACGTCAAAGAACTCAATCACTGAACGAAGCGTTTGCGAGTTTGAGAAAAATCATCCCAACTTTACCGTCGGACAAGTTGTCAAAGATTCAGACACTAAAACTAGCAGCGAGGTATATAGACTTTTTGTATCATATCCTGTCGACATCCGGTAGTGATGCATCCGCTGAAACGGATTTGTTAGGGAACACTTGTACATATATGGCACATGAAAAGTTAAGTTATGCTTTTAGTGTTTGGAGAATGGAAGGGGATTGGAATGGACATGTTTAAATGTGATTTAGTTTTAAATTTAAATTATTTACTAAGAGTCTAGAGGTTCTCGCTTAGACCTGTTATTTACTCTAAAACTCCGTTCATTAATTTTCAACCGTAACAGTTGCGATTCTAGAAAATTTCTGCGACGGAAACTTATACGCCAGCATTTTTACGACAAAACGAATTATCTAGAAATAATTTGTATTAGTTTACACCTATATCTTTTGTCATTACAATAGTTTTATCAGAAGTTTTGTCAGAAAAGTTATGCGTTAAGTAAAAATTTTCGTTAAATAAAATTCTACAAATGAACATAATTTTCTTTATAAATATGATTTTGTAAAATTGGTCAAAATATTTTAACACATTGTATGCTAGAAGCAAGAATCGACTTTTTCAGTGGGCGGATTATTGGTTATAACAAATTAGAATTAGTTTTTTGGAGGGAAAATTGTAATGCTGGTGCCGCTTCTGAGAGTAATATCTGGTTAAAACTTTGCCTATCTTTTAATTGAGTCTTTCTGAATGACTCTTAAAGAAAAAATTACAGAAATTTTACCTTTAATTCGAGTAATTTTTGGGGTGTAAAGTAAGATTGGCGCGATTTCGGAGACCCTACATTAAGGGTTAAGAGGATCCTGCAGTCTGTGCGTACGAGACGTTACACATAATAACCAAATATTTCTTTACCTATGACATTCAAGTGATCAAAATCAGACCAAAATATAGGCAAAGACTAGATTGTTATATACTCTGTTCAGAATCAAGTAGTAGTTCACGTGATAGTTCTGACTTTCGTCGTTCGTTGGCTGTTGAGCCGATAAATTTATGCGAGAGCCAATAGGGTGGTGTCCAAATCTTTTGTGATTTTATTGCTTTTTCTGCATTTCGAACAGGGTATAGTTGACGAGACTTTAGATGCCTATCGATAGAGAACCGATTAATAACATATATATTTATTTCACATAGTTCCATGTAAAATTCAATGACGTCTTTGAGCTTCTTATACCCAATGTACGCTCGTAGTTTTTATCTTCGTTTGATATATTTGGATATATTTAGATAAACGTGTGTATTTTTGTATATTAAGCGCTTCTACAGCTGTGACTCGAGCGAGTGAAACAAGACAATTGATTTTCTCACAATCGGAACCAATAGCATCACTTATTTTTTAAGACCTTCTAGATAGAATCATACCATTCTCTGGCTAGCGTCGGTCAAGTAAATCCGCCTCGAATATAGTTGCAAAAATTTATTTTTGAAATATTTGTTAAATTATATTTATTTTAATTCCTAATTAATTCCATGGATAATTAAACATACATGATTCACTTGCTGGATTTTCTTAATTTTACGCGCAAAGGACACGCTTACCCGAATTTGCAAACAATGTGTGCAGATATTTTGAAAAATTTTTTTGGATGAAAAGAGTATTTTAAAATAAGATATTTTCTACAATCGCGTTTAAAATAATTAATAAGCTGGAGTTGTTTTTAATAAGATTTTCATAAGGATGTTTTAGCTGGCTTTCTAAAGTTCTTTTACTATATTAAAAGTACGTTTTAGAGAGTCATGTAAATATAGAAATTAAAAAAGCGGACAGTGCTAAGCGAGTTTAACCAGATATTCTATTATATTTTCCTTCGGATCTTGCAAAATGTATGGGCAAAAAGTTCCAGTCTCAACATTTTGTAAACATTGTCTAATTTTATTTTTGTGGTAATATTGTCATTACGCAACACTTATTGCTATTCTCTGATATGTTTTTACTAGTTTATTAAATTTAGTATTGCTCTTTTAAGTTTTGTCAAAACTATATGGAGTGTAAAATGTATTGTTTTTTTTTCGACACTGTAACAAGATGATTTTACTTTTCTACCCAAACCTTACCACGGACCGGCAAAAATGTTTTTATGTGGACCGATACAATATCCATTTTTTTACGCAGACCGGTAAAGTTTAACCGCTAAAGTAAAATTTATTGTAAAACTCTGCAAATTTCAATTAAATGGTAAATATTTTTTAGTTATTAGTACAAGCAAAAATTTATAATTTTATATGTACGTTCTACTAGCCGTAAATAATTTTCTAAACAATAATACTCTGTTAAATATATTTTTAAAATTTTATTACTATGATCCTATACTGTACACTCAATAAAATCACTGTGAACAGGAATAGTATAACAGGAATTTTTGATCAGATTGTTTTTTCAGAAATTTTTTGAAAATATTGATTATTTTTTAAAATATGTCTAATAAAATGCACTGGCTTTTTTGTAGTTGTGGCGACAGTTGAGATACGCCTTCATTTAAAATTTTAGAATATATATAAATAAATAAAACAAAAAACTGCTGGGATTCGATATTATGTATGCTAGTTGGTTGGTTAGCTCTGTGCTTTCCAACATTTGTCTGGACAGCAGGATTCTGAGTAATTGAGAAATATTTTTAAATAAGTCGGAAAAATATTGCGCGCGGGACTTTGTTACGGCGACTAAACTGATATATGACATATTTTTAGGGTTTAAAACTGCTATAAAAAAGTTTGCAACAAAAGCGATAATAAACGTTCGACGCCAAGAAAATCTATTGAAAAAAAAAAAAAATCCTTAGATCTATATACATACCTACGATTTATAGATCGAGTAATAACGGAGAAAACATATTAAATAAATGCACAAAGCAGGTCAAACGCCTCAGGTAGCAAAGTCACTGTATTTGTAAATATTTCATAAAAAATAACGAATTAAAAAAATACAATAGAATCAACTTATTATACCGGATGAATTATTTAGGGAGCAACATACATGTTTCACATATAATGTTAATGAAGTGAGTTATTTCATTTGCAACATAGCAAATTATGAAAGCAAGCTCATATCCATGGCAACAGATATGTAATAGTGATTAGATATAATAATTATTTGACATGAGTCCTAGAAGGCTAAAAAATAGTAAATTAGAAACTATAAATGAATTTTTATTAGTTTTTTTATATTTACATACAAACAAAATAATGTCCTTAGTAGCTAAGTCCAAAAAAATATTTAAAAAAATAATATTCTGTCTTTTCTATGGATACGATAAGCATTTGTTTTATGGCTATGATGCTTTTGAAATAACTCACTTCATTAACATTATATGTGAAACATGTATGTTGCTCCTTAAATAATTCACCCGGTATATGATCTTTATATATTATTTTGTTTGTTTTTGATCAGTTGCGTAATATGGACAGAAACTGCAAAAGCCAGATTTTATTAACATTAATAACTAATTAAACAGATTTTAATTATGCTATTCAATCGATTAAAATCTATTATTTGTTGATTCTGCTGTATTATTTTTTCTGAATTAATTCTTTATAAATTATATACAAATACAGGGATTTCCTTGCATGTACAGTGTAGGATCCTTTTAAGTAATAAAATAAATTTATGCGGTATTTCTGTGGCAAAACTGTAAGCTTACAGACAAAATCTATGAGAAACTGTCCATAACAACACATAAAACAACTCCTTAGATATATACGATCGTCTGTAGCTTACAGATTTACCACAGAAATGCCGCAATAGCCGCGAACCGGCAGCGGTCCGTTAGCCAATGGTTGGGAAATACTAGCCAATTCTTTAGTTTTGATAAAACTATCCTAAATTATTATAAAGTCCATATTCTTGTTGTTTAAATCTTTGTTTCTACTCTTTTCTTGTATTATTATTATTATTATTATTAAATCAGTTTTCCGTCGGATGTGTTAATTTGCGTGAGCTTTAGTATAATATGATTTATGGTCAAATTCTGTGCAGTTAAATTTTATCATTAATCATGCTGAATGTCCATGTTTTCTCTAATATAAACATAACATAATTATGATTCAGATAGTTAAGTTATTGGTGCAATTTTGATTTATAATTGAGTTTTGTGTAAAAATTCAGATGGTGTTTGGTAATAATGTTTGCCACATATTTTGGTCATATTTTTGGTTGTAATTGGCTCAAAATCAAATATTTTTTTACAAAATGAAATTTCATCTGTTGATCAAAGTGTGAAAGCATCGTTTATAATAATTCCATAATATAAGGTATGGCATGGGTATAAAGATGAATACAAAGGGGTGTCATTGTTCTGAACATCTGTTTATAATAAACAGACCAAAATTAGTGTGATTCTTATGTTATGCTTATGCTATGGGTCTATTATAATTAAAGTCTAGTTTATAATAAATACATACAGTGGCGGCGCTAGCAAAGGGGCGGTCCCCCCAAAATTTGCTCTGGCCCTCAATTGCTCCCCCCCAGAATTGTGTGGAGAAAAATGTATTTTAGAAGTGAGGACCTTTTTTTAGGTCATCACTTGTATTTTCATGTGTAAAGGATAAAAAAATTATTTCAAATATTTCCTGCCCCCCCCAAATTATACTCCAATATTTCCTGCCCCCCCCCCAGATTTTAAGAGCTAGCGCCGCCACTGAATACATAACATGGACATAGCATAAAGATCACAATAATCTCTTAGTTCTGTTTATTAAAAATACTTGTTCAAAGCAATAAGCCCTTTTGTGAAACATTATGGCTATGCTCATGCACTATGTTACTGGACTATTATAAACGGGGCTTTAAGCCTCGCTTATAACTGATACATAGCACAACCATAGCGTAAAAATTATAAGTATTCTCTGTGTTCTATTTATTAAAAATGTACATTCAGAACAGTGAAACCCTTTTGTCCCATGTTTAGGATATGCTATGTATTAAGTTATGTAACTATTATAAACGAGGCTTAGGGCTTGAGAGGATCTAGTAATATTTACGTAATGGTATAATTGCATTTGTAATACATAAAGAGTAACAAATTTAAAAAAATAACACATGTAAAAACGAATAATTATGGTTTTTACATACATTTTGTGTTATTATTTAGTGATAGCAATTTAAATTTATTAAAATATTGCATCAATAATTGCACTGGTTAATGCTACTAATAATTCTTTGCATTTCCGGAAATTTTCAGGAAAATTTTTACTGCATATTCTGTTTAACACAGAATATTTGCAGAAAAGAAATACTAGTTTTCCATTTGGATATAAGTTTAACATACCTAATTGTTAGATTTGCAATAAATGCTGTGGTTGAAGCAAATTTTATCGCGTCCGACGGCAAATTTTTATTGTTTAATTTTCTTTATTTAATTTTTGAGATGAAAATTTCGTTATAAAGGATTAAAAATGTTATAAATTTTAATTTTAAATAGTTGTGTATATTTTGGTACCACATATAAACATTAAGATTATCAATAAGCAATTAAATTTTATAAAAAAAAAAAAAAAACAAAAACTTGCCTTATCTTCAAATTTATGTACCACGACTGTTTAAAGAAATAATTTCAATTTTTTGTACAAAATTTGAAATTAAAAAAAATATACCTTAATAAAAATGAGGCAATTAATTTCTTGTAAATAGTTAGTATATAATATTTATTTTATTATGTATATATTGTTATGTATGTATATATTGCGAAAAACAAATATTAATTTTAGTTAAAATATATGTCATTATTTTATCATTTCTATAAACTGGTGTCTTATTTTTGTCCAACTCCTTTTAGATTTTATACACAGTGGCAGTGAAAGGCAGGGGAGACAGGGGTACAGGTAGCGTTGCCACCTCTTGGCTGTCAAAATCTGGGAGAGGAAAAAAAATACAATATCAATTTTCATAACTTTTTATTTTATTTTGAACTTGAACTATTTTGAACTATTTTGCATGTGATCGTACGGATTTCAAAATATCTGGTCTGGAACTAACAAATTTAAAAAACTCTGTTCATGTTCTTCATTTAAACGGTTTCTTTCCTTAGTCCATATATCGAATACTATACTAAAAACACGCTCGCAGGCAGCGTTTGATACAGGTATAGACAAAACGAATGAAACTACTTTCTTCAACATATCTAACTCTATTTTCGACTGTTGAGAAAAATTTTGCCCACCTCAGATCCACTCTTACATTTGATTTAACAATGCTGTTTTGAACCTCCCTCAAAATGGCGCTTACTCACCGCTCACCGTAGATCGCTGTTGTGCGCGGTGGTGTGATTTTCGATGCTCTCAACCATTTCGTCCGTGCGCATTTTATCGTTATTGTCCGACAGATATTTCGTGACCAGGCGTGAAAGATGCGCGTGAAATTTGTAGTGGGGATTATAATTTTGGCGAATTGCATTATTTCCTACACACGCTATTACAGTCAAGTGCATAAGTGCAAGATTCAAAATATATTAAATATTTAAATTCATGGAGACAAAAAGTAAACTAGGTGGACGTACTATTAATAGTCCAAAATTTTACATTGTTATGTAATTATATTTAGCGGGAAAACATCTGTATTACATTATTACATTTCTATGTAATAATGTAAGCCTTTATTGTTGAACATCTACATGAAATTGCTGGAGTTTGGAAAAAGACGCGAGACGGGGGTGCTCTGGCCAATAAACAAGTCGACAAAGTGAACGGCAAATGCAGTAATAACTTAAATCAAGCAGCTGCGTTTCTATAGTTTTGTTGTTCGACTATGAAGGGAGGAACTTGTCTTTGTAGACGTAATTAACTGATAAATATAATGTACACGTGTAAGAATGTGAACTTGTTTCTCTGACTGTACTCTATATCTGACACTGTCTTTCATAGTGCCCTCTCTGTGCGCATAATAAGCCACGCCCGGCCACGAAATATTTGTCGTACAGTATTTTCGAGAAACTTGATAATTCGGGAGAGTAATATTTATTTTAAATTCCTTCCGGGAGCCGGGAGATTTAAATTTTCAGGGCTCAATTCCGGGGGAATCCCGGAATTCCGGGAGAGGTGGGAACCCTAGGTACAGGCCCAGGACATCAGCTCTTAAGGGCGCGAAAACAAACGCTTAGATATACATATTCTAAGTTATTATTAAGTTTTTCTATTTTTATTTAGATCAAAATCATAAATATTCATTTCTATATCAGTCTCGTACATATTAAATACAAAATTGAATTTAAAGATGTACACATTTATTGGTTATATATTCAGTCTTCTTTTGGACTTCTGCAAAATATATAAAGCATCATACATGCATATATTTGTATATAAATAACAAAGAAAGTCTATTTTTGAATCTTCTGTCTTGTTGAAGACGCTGTTTCGGAAATATTTTTGTAAATAATTTAACGTGTATCGTGCATAGTGCATAGCGCATAGTGCATCGAACAAAATGATTGTTCAGCAGCACGTTGTTTATTGGTAAGGTTACTAATATTTTTAACAGCTTTTATAGAAATATATTTGATTAACTTTCTTATACGTCTGAAAATATCTATAACTGATTTTGGTGGCACATTTAGATATACAATGGCACCTTGACTTACAAATTTAATTTGTTCCTGACCGCGGTTCGTATATTAAAAATTATGTATCTAGAAACCCAATGGGAAATCAATTAATCCGTTCTCAAATTAAATAATAATGGAAAAAATCCAAAAAATTTAAAAAGTAAACTATTTTCAAATAAAGGAGGAGTGAGAAGAAGCATTTTTTCATTATAAATGTGCATTTTGCGTACCATTACATATTAATTTTTATTTATGAAATTTTCTGTTTCACATGATTAGTATGAAAATCATCTTCCTTTAAATTGTGAAAAATGAACAACTTTCTTGTGTCTGGTTTTGTGGTTCAGGAGTTTTCGATTTCTTACATGTAGTAGTAGCCTGTTGATAGCCTGTTTCTAGTACTACTTTGGAAAAAAGTTAAAAAAGTATAATGTTAAACAGGCTTTGATTCATTTAAAAAGAAAAACATCACGGTTCGTATTTAGAGGTCAAAATAGGATATGAAAATAGTTAATAAGTCGATGTACCACTGTTATCAGCAAATTTACCTAGCCATAATTAGTATTAGGTTAAAATATAAAAATATTTAAATTGCAACCATCTAAATCAAAAGAATATGTTTGAAATAAGATTGCGAGCACCTAATCCCCCCTTTTTTGGTACGCCACTACATATTGTAACAAAAGGGCACAGTTTGTCGGGTTTGCCCCGGGCGCCAAAAAAGCTAGCGGCTCTGTCTATACATAATATCAGAGTTACCGTGGTTCCAAATTAATACAATGAAATACGTCGATTAAGGCGGCGCACAACCCTAGAGTTCTCATTAGTTTTTTATACAAAACTAATAATCGGAAATAAAATTAATAACAATCTATATATCAAAATTTGCAGCGAATTTTTATCTATGTAATAGGATGTTTTTAATTGTAGAAAAAACTGTCATGTAATTGTTATTAAGCAAATTGTGTTATAGACGCCATCTTGTAAACCAATCGACGCATATTTGCGTACGATGCGGCAAATTGTAGCTAAAGCTTCCTTCTACATATATGTTTTAAGCTATTTTGCTCTATTGTGAAAACTACTTATAGTAATTGTACTAGGTAATATATTTTTGCCGCCATCCTGAATCTGCCGCGGTTCTCAAAATATGTGTTACGAGTAAAAATGATTTAATTTTTGTGAAGAATACGTGTACCAAGTGGCATTCCAATATAATCAAGTATAATATTTTTTGACGAAGGTTCTAAACTATAAGTAATCAAGTCGAAAAAAATGTTGACCTATTATTTGAACATTTCTACACAAAACTATGTAAATATAAAAGTTATTCGAAACCCACAAATAGATTTAAAAAATTACAGAACAATTTCGCTGGTGTCTATTTTTTAGTTATTGACCGATAATATTTTTACAATAAATGTTTCTACAATTAAAAATATCTTATTAGATAGATAAAAATTCGGTGCAAAATTTGATGTATAGATTAATACTAATTTTATTTCAGATTGTTAGTTTTGTATAAGAAACTGTTAACCTCTGGGTGTTAGACGCAGCCTTAACGAAAAACTTTTGATTTACGAAAAACTTTTAACTTTAAAACCGGAAAAAATTCCATTTAGTTCCGGTTAAACGTTTGGGATAGCCTATAATACAAAAATATTTTAAATAAGTGGAAATATTCCCATTAGTTACGCCACTGTTTAACTTACAGCAGGAGACATCTTTGATCAAAAAATATTATTAATGTTTAGTTAGGTTACAAAAAATAATTTTTTGACGTATATAAAAAAACTGTATATATGATACGATGAGAACTTTCTTGAACAGCTGCAAGATAGACGCCCTTCTGGAGGCGGCGCATCGTACATAAGTCATTAATGTTTAAATTATGTTCTTATTTTTTGATTATAACGACGATTTTTTGTCCTCAATTATTATTAAGAGTTATAATGTTATCGAGTTATGTATAGTCATCAAATTTATATTTTGAAACGATTTTTGTAATCTATATAAAGTATTATATTTTTTGGATATTTAAATAAACTATGAATATATTTTTAAACTTAAATTTTGTTTTATTTTTATGTTCTTCCACTTTATTATTGTCAGGTGTAGATTTTTAATTTACCCTTTTTGTCATTAACCACTCTCTCTGGTTTACTTTTAGCCTGACCAAATCGTACATCTTTCTCTGTTGGACAACAAGTCTTTCCAGGTATTTTCTACACTAATACTCGCTTACTATGTCTTTTTACTGGCCTTCGGTTATTCGGTCTATAATCCTAGTTTCTTTTGTGTAAGTGTTTTAATAGGAGAATTTCACGGCTCGAAATATACCCAGAGCCATAGCAATGTTTTTGGCGCCCTTGGCAAATAAAATAATTTAACCTAAAATAGCGCCCTTTTTATTTTATTTTATTTTTTTGCAGTCACATCAACGTTAAATAAATGTTACTATATGTTCCTCTAATACGAGGGCTACCTTTTAAGTTTTTAGAACAACTAAGAAAGAAAACATTTTTTTTTTGAACTAACTGTTTTATTGCTTTTCAAAATATTCGCCTTTAAGATTTATTCACTTTTGCATGCGTTCAAACCAATTCTCAAAACATTTTATCCACTCTGAAGTTGGTATCTCAAAAGCATGGTTTTCGAAGACTTCAACATCTTCTTGAGGTGATGAAAATAGCTGTCCACGCATTTTTTGTTTGACATTGGGGAATAAAAAAATGTCGTTAGAGGATAAATCAGGTGAATACGGGCAATGAGACATTAATTCGATGTTTTTCTCCTTCAAATAATCAATTGTTTGACGTGATGTGTGAGAGCTTGCATTGTCATGATGAAGAATGATGCTACGTTTTTGGTTGTTTTTCCTGATTTTGTCGACGACTTCTGGCAAATAAATTGTTGGATACCATTCAGCATTAACTGTTCTCCGATCCTTTAAAGGAATGGTTGCGACTTGTCCAGTACAACCGAAAAAACAAGCGATCATTTTCTTGGAAGTGCTTCGGAACTTTTGTGGGTTCCGGTTCATCTTGGAAGACTCAAACAGTGGATTGTTGCTTAGTTTCCGGTTCATATGAATAAATCCGTCACCTGTAATGATGTTGTATACAGATTTTGCAGTGCCTAGGTTGAATTTTTTTAGCATTCCCTTGCACCAATCAACACGAGCCTTTTTTTGAGCTTCGGTCAAATTATGCGGAATCCATAGGGAACAGATCTTTTTCACAGCAAAATGTTCATGCAAAAGAGAATGTATTGGAGTCTGCGATATGCCAAAGGATGCCTCTATCTCACGGTAAGTCACATGCCGATCTTCTTAAATCATTTTGCGCACAGCGTCGATGTTTTTTTGAATCGACATTTGGTCAACCTTTACGAGATTCAGAAAGATTTGGTCAGTCTTTTCTGATGATGCTTCATTACCAAAAATTGACCGAAGCGAGTCTATGCATTGTTGTTGAGTTAGGCCTTTCCTAAAATCGTAAAAAATCATCTAACGAAAACCTTCACGAGTAATATCAATTTTTTCACAAACTTGTTTTTTTTTAACGCTCAATGTCAACAAATTACTCGGTCAATTTATAAGCTGCCACTGTTTTCACAATAAATGTCAAATTTTAAGAATATAGTAATGACACATTTCAATATAGCCATCTAGTAATCGTTTGTAAAAACATAAAAGGTAACCCTCGTATACAAATATTTGCTAAATATTTTGTCAGCTTAACTTCTAAAAGGTCTTTGCGACGTTGATCTGTCTTCTTTACCAAATTATTTTTACCATTATGTAGAGTGACCATCCGTCCCGGTTTTCCGGGATTGTCCCGGTTTTACGTCAATTGTCCCGGTGTCCCGAAAAATGTTCTCGGGACGCCCGATTGTCCCGGTTTTTGAGGTGAGGACTCTTTTTGCTCTTCACTTTGAATTTAGGGGAGGTGAAAGCCTTTTTTTTGCTCTTCACTTTGAATTTGAGAGGTGAGGACCTTTTTTTTTTAGCTCTTCACTTTGAATTATTTGAGAGGTGAGGACCTTTTTTTTTGCTCTTCACTTGGATCTGGGAGGAAACAAAGACCTTCTTTTTTGTTTTCCCTGTTAGACCGGGAGCTCATGACATTTTTGGTCTCCGATTTCATACAGCATGCCTTTTGGAGGAGAGAATATTTACCCTGTGACAACAAAAAAGGGATGGTACTAAACCCCTGCACGCTTTCCGGTCATAGGGAAAATTGCATTTCCACTTGCACAAAATTTTTATGTTTTTCTCTGTTTTAATATTGCTTGCCCATTTGTCAAAAGCAAGTTATAACAAATTTAAAGTCTTTTAATTATAGGCATGCTATATGAAAATGCGGAAAATCATATTTTTTTATTACAAGATCACATGACCGTTTGAGCCCTTTGGGACCCTCCGAATCGCATGCATATATTTAAAAGACTTTAAATTTGTTATAACTTTCTTTTGACAAAAGGGCAAGCAATATTAAATCAGAGAAAAGCACAAAAATTTTGTGTTTAAGTGGAAATGCAATTTTCCCTATGACCGGAAAGCGTGCAGGGGTTTAGTACCATCCCTTTTTTGTTGTCACAGGGTAAATATTCTCTCCTCCAAAAGGCATGCTGTATGAAATCGGAGACCAAAAACTGTCATGAGCTCCCGGTCTATGTGTCCCGGTTTCCCTTCACTGAAATCTTGTCACCCTACCATTATGTCCTCTGCATCATATCCTTCTTCTTCTTTAACTACCATCTCTGTTTCGGTGGTTGACCACCATTTGTTGACCAACATATTACTTTAACTTAGAATGCATTCTGAAAAGATCTATATTTTACATTATTCTTTCATATCGAATGTCCTACAATCGTCTGTCTTTCATTTTCTGGGTGATACTCGGCTTTAAGTACAGTGCTGGGATATCTTAACTCTTGCGGTTTCTCCATTTTTAATTTATTTGAATAAGACCAAAGATTATGTATAGTACGTTGTTTTCAAACACCGTTGAATATTTTTTAATCGAATTATCTAGACTTGTCCGAACAGGTTTAGAAAATTCTAGTACAATAACGTAATATAAAATTCCAAATTACTACAAATAAACCCGTAGTAAAATATTAGGATGTTTTCCCAAATCCAAATAGGGGCGGTTCGGTAATTTGGCTTTTGGGAAAAATCCAGAAGTTTAAGTAGCAACAAAAGTGTAATTTGGAAAATACCGACACTTTTATGATTATTCACAGGTGTACACGTTTCAACTTTATAATATGCAATGTCGATGTTTAACAAAGTGTTACAATTATGGTTGTTAGATGTTACCTTCGGGAAATTTGAAATACGGACAATTAATAATTGTGCGTGACCTGATAATGAAAGACATGTTTTTCTAGGAATTAATATCGATATTCGATATTTTTTAGACATGGATGTTTCTTAACGAACTATGGATTTATTTAACATCAATAAAGGCCCGTTTAAACATGCCCGTTTAATATACTAGGTTTTAATTTTTTTAATTTTCACGATTTTATATACCTTGCATATATTTTAGTTAAAACTACTGCGTAAAAAGAAAACATAGTTTTTTGTTACACAGAACTTTTATTTTCAATGACTGCAGTTTCGACTTTCGCCATGTAAATGATTTCAACCTTATAAGTAACACTCCCCTTGCCCCCTAAATAATCTTCTTATTAAAAACTGCGTTGAAGAGAAGAAAAAAGTTTCCTCTGAGCCTTTTTGTGGACTGTCTTTTTTTACTTTTTTTTGCTGCAAATGTCAAAATTTTAGACCGTAACTCAAAAGTGACCATATACTTGTGATCTAAGGATAAAACTGTATAAGTATACCAATTTTCCAACAAACTTTTTTGACTTCGTATTTAGCTAAAATATAGTTTTACGCTAATTTTGGGGTGAGTATTATGAAAAAAATTATTATAGTCTATCTCAGAATGAGCGATAGTAATAAATCTTTCTGTCAGGCAGTTACCAGTGGCGTGCACAGTTTAAACACGTTTAAATTGGTTTTGTGTATTTCTATATTACTATTTATCATTTTATTAAACGCACGCTTGTGACCATATTTATCATATCATTAAACGCATGCCTGTGACCATATTTTTCTTCAAAATTTTAGGGTAAAATTTTTATGATCTAGTGTGTTTAACCCTAGTTCGTATTCCCATATAAGATGTGCGGCACACTCGGTTGTTTCTTAACAATATTTCGTTTCGAACTATTCATATTTTGTGTGCCGCTTCTGTGTGAAAAAACAATAACTTTTTACAAATAATAAATTTTATTACTATCGCTTTTTCTTAGATAGACTGTAAAAAATTCATGCTTTCCCAGTTTTTGAGTTAGAGCCGATTTGGATAAGTTTTTTGCCTATAATTCCAAAATTTTAGCCCAAACTTTATTATGGACCCAATTTTATTGATTTACGACCAAAAACACATATTTGTACCAATTTTAAATAAATTTGGAGACAAAAATTTTTTGCTTAAAAAACATTATTTTTTTAAAGTTTACCCCTTACGATTTTTTCGATTTTTGGCCATTTTCAATGGTTTTGGATTACTGTCCATAGAAAACTTAATAACTATTTTATTAAAGCCTAATTTTTTTTTAGACTAAATAATGTAGGAGAATTTTAAAAATTCAAACCGCAGATTTCTATCCCTAACAATTTTTTAGTTTTGGATTTGTCAAAATTTTCAAAAAAATGTATATAAAAACGAAAAATTTTCATTTTTTTTTTGTTTCAAAATATGGCTACAAGTCAATTAGGGCATCAAGATTTCAAAAATATCAACCGCAGCTCTTTATCGCATTTCATTTTTGAGATATGTCCATGCGAAGATGAAAATTTCTATCAATATGTTATTTCTATTAACGAACAAGGCCTTAATTTTCTTCTAGATTAAAAAAACTATGAGGAATCAAAAAATTATAACCACAGGTCGCTATCTGTAACCAATTTTGAGTTGTGCTTTTTTTAATTGCCAATTTTCACAAATTTCTAGACTTGTTTCCTATTAAAAAACTTGTCATAATTTCAAAACGCGTTAAACGATTAAAGCCCCAATTTTTTCTAAACCAAATAAACTAAGGAAAATCAATAAATTCTAACCGCAGGTTGCTGTCTCTAACTGTTTTTGAGTTGTGCTTTTTTTAAATTCACAATTTTCAAAAATAAAATAAATTATGCCATTAAAAAAGTCGTAATCTCAAAACGCGTTAAACGAGTAAAGCCCCAAATTTTTTCTAGACTAAACAAACTACGGAGAAACCAAAAATTTCAACGGTAGGTCGCTATCTTTAATAGTTTTTTTTTTTTTTTTAATTTATAATTTTCACAACTAATATAAATTATCCCTTAAATAAATTTTTATTTTTGGCTGAAATAATTCATGGGTATTAGGAATTGGTTCTTATTGATAGAAAAATTAATTAAAATATATTTAAAATATTAATTATTATTTTTATGAAAATAGAGTTTGTGCCATACATGGAATATTATGATTCTACATTATGTTACAAAAAAAAATGATTTCGTATTATTTGCTCATCAATTGCTAGCTTCATTAGGGATTAAAAGCAGTCGCTCTCGAATTTTTAAAAGAAAAGGTCGTATCTTCTAGTTTTCCTTTCTCAATAAATTTAGAGTTATCGTTGAAGTGCAAATTCCGCTTGATATCCTCAAATCTATTGCAGCCCATTACTTGAGATACTGCAGGCTCCATTGCTGTGTATGTGGCATATATGAACATTCATGAAGTAACGTGCTGATTCAGTTTTAAAAGTTAAATAAAAAATAAAAATCGGAATGTGCCATATATGGCACACTATGCGGCAAAGGGTTAAGCCATTAAAAAAAAATTGTCGTAATCTCAAAACGCGTTAAACGAGTAAAGCGCCAATTTTTTTCTAGACTAAGCAAACTACGGAGAATCCAAAAATTGCAAGAGCAGGTCGCTATCTTTAACTGTTTTTGTTTTTTTTTTTAATTCACAATTTTCAAAAATAATATAAATTATACCATTAAAAAAAATTGTCGTATTCTCAAAACGCGTTAAACGATTAAAGCCCCATTTTTATTCTAGACTAAACAAACTACGGAGAATCCAAAAATTGCAACAGCAGGTCGCTATCTTATCCTGTTTTTGTGTGTTTTTTTTTTAGTTCACAATTTTCATAAATAATATAAATTATGCCATTAAAAAAAAATTGTCGTATTCTCAAAACGCGTTAAACGATGAAAGCCCCAATTTTTTTCTAGACTAAATAAACTACGGAGAATCCAAAAATTGCAACGGCAGGTCGGTATCTTTAACTGTTTTTGATTTTTTGTTTATTTCACAATTTTCACAAATAATGTAAATTACGTTATTAAAAAAAAATGTCGTAATCTCAAAACGGTTTAAACGATTAAAACCCCAATTTCTTCTAGACTAAATAAACTACGGTGAATCCAAAATTATAACCGGAGGTCGCTGTCTTTAAACGATTTTAACCCCGAAACACCCTCTTAGAATAAAAATTTTGAGATGCCTTATGGCCTATGTTCGAATACTGGTTTCACTCTATAATCATACCAAATTACGTCAAACAACTTACACATTTAACTTTATACAGGCTATTACGAAAATCGATAAACGATTAGGCGGAACTAAATGTAATTTTCGTTCTATTAGGTTTTCACAAAAAGGGAACTTGCTTGGGTTGTTTTATGTTTCAGGTTTAATATGTGAAAATTTAAAATTCCAACAGTGAAACCATGGAAACGAATGACATACATATGTCAATAATTTTAATAAAATTTACATTTTTCTATATTTTGAAGACAAAAAAATAAAAAAAATAAATAAATCGGAAATTTTTATTAAGAATGACAAAAAATTAAAATGCAATGAAAAGGACATTTTATAATGATTCCAATTTAATCTAGAATTTGCAATGTGAGTATGATTTACAAAGCTTAAACAAAATGACCAAAAGTTCGAATTAATAGAAAAAAATTACTAGATTTCAAAATCTAGCCCCTAAACGTTTGGAATAGCCATATAATCTATCTCAATTTGTAATACGAAACTAGATCTGGTTACTTTGGTGACTGTTTTGGTGTAAACAGACTTTGGCGTATCCGTGTGAACGAATACTATGATAATATTATAAATGTATTGTCAATATACAACATAAAAAATGAACTTTCTCTGTTAGTTCCGTATTACAAAATGAGACAGATAATACCATATCTTCAATAATAAAAAAGTTATGGACTGTAATATAACGTATAATGACTTCAACCATCGATAAAATATGAATGTATGTGTTTAGTCTCATTAATAATTATTTTAAACAATTCTGTTCCTTATTTATTAGTTTTTAATGACTATATTCCTTAATGAGATTTATCAATGATAGCCATCTTGATATGAAGTGACGCGATATTTTTGCAAGTGACAATGTCGTTTTTTCTGGCATTTTTAGTTGTTTTTAAGTGGTTAAAGTGCAAAGGGTACTCGAAAAGTTGTGACATAGTGTGAAGTTTGGTGTTTAGACTCTATGGAGACCAAAATTGGAGTGATTGAACAGGTATTTATAGAAATTTTTGTTAATTTTGTAATGCAAACCATGTAAGACGTGTTTATTTGTAAAATAAGGAAGCATATATCGGGTGTTTTTTTTAGAGGTATAGAACTTTAAATTGCAATAAAACAACGATGGATTATTCGATTGACATGAATTTTTTTTTATTCGAAAGATAATCTTGTGGCATTACATTAAATCATACCAACAAGACGGCGCATCATGTCACACAGCTCGTGCCACAATCGATTTATTGAAAGACACGTTTGGTGACCGCCTAATTTCACGTTTTGGACCTGTGAATTGGCCTCCAAGATCTTGTGATTTAACACCGCTGGACTACTTTCTGTGGGGCTATGTAAAGTCATTGGTCTATGCGGATAAGCCACAAACGCTTGACCATTTGGAAGACAACATTCGCCGTGTTATTGCCGATATACGGCCACAAATGTTGGAAAAAGTAATCGAAAATTGGACGTCCAGATTGGACTACATCCGAGCCAGCCGTGGCGGTCATATGCCAGAAATCATATTTAAAATGTAATGCCACAAGATTATCTTTCGAATAAAAAAAAATTCATGTCAATCGAATAATCCATCGTTGTTTTATTGCAATTTAAAGTTCTATACCTCTAAAAAAAACACCCATTACATATGTACATACGGAAGACAAAATAATTTAAATTATGAATAAGGTTCACACTTCTAAATTTCAAGTGATGATCTAAAAAAAAACAAGGTCCTCGCTTCAGAAATACATAGTGACGACCTAAAACAAAAAAGGTCCTCGCTTCGGAAATACAAAGTGATGACCTAAAAAAAGGGTCTTCACTTCTAAAATACAAGTGATGACCTAAAAAAAAAAGATCATCATCTCTATTTTTAAAATTTTCTAGTGTTGTTTGTGTGTTTTTATTTTTATTTCCTTCCTTCTTAGGGGGAGCCCGGGCCCCTCTCCTGGGTGCGCCACTGCATCATATATATTTAGGTACATACACTAGCTAGATTTTTTATATGTATGTAGATCAATGGTATCTAAACATGGACTCGTATCCAACTGGTATCCTCAATTGGTATCCAACCCTTGCCTAAAACTGCATCCTCGTGCGATTTAGCCTCCATTATATGCATATTAAATAAAATACTATTTTTGAATTTTATGTAGAGAATAGGTAAACAATATAAAGTGGGCACTTTGGTATTACCGATACGCTGCATAAAAATAAAATGAACTTTCTCGTGAGTATTTTCTAAATTTTATTCCTTATCAACTTAATTTGAAGAGCCCCACGAATATCCTCAAAGAGCAGCATGCGACTCTCGAGCCCTGTTATAGTAGAATATGGTTATGATAATAACTTTAAATTTAAAATAACGTCGAATATACAAGGTGTCTCAAAAGAAATTTTATATTTAGTGGATCGATTAAAAAAAAAGTAAGCCGTATATAGAAAAAATGTTTATTACTGATTAAAATACACTTTTTGGGGATTTATTTCTTAAAAATAATATCGTCTAAATGTAGACCCTCGCGTTCTCGGCACTCATTTAATCGAACAGTAAAATTACTTATGACGTCTCGGCAGGTGGACTCAGGGATGGCTGCCATTTCGTGACGGATATTTTCTTTCAAATGCGCCAGTGAAGTCGGTTTATTGGCGTAAACTTTAGATTTAAGATAACCCCATAGGAAAAAGTCCATAGGGGTTAAATCTGGACTGCGTGGAGGACAATTTATGTCACCTCTCCGGGAGATCAATTTGCCTGAGAAAATTTCACGAACACGTGGCAGAGACATATTGGACGTGTGTGAAGTTGCTCCGTCCTGTTGGAACCATGTTCTTTGGTTATAGCCAGGGAAGTTTTGCAGTTCAGGTACCAAGAAGTTGTCTAACATCTCCACATAACGCTCTGAATTCACTGTAACTGCACGCCCCCTTTCGTCTTCAAAAAAGTAAGGGCCGATAATTCCTCGCGCCGACATTGCAGCCCATACGGTCACTTTAGGCGAATGTAGGGGTTTCTGATGTTTGCGTTTCGGATTCGTTGCACTCCAGTAGCGGCAGTTCTGCTTATTTACGTGGCCATTGAGATGAAAATGAGCTTCATCCGAAAACAAAATGTTGATAAACGTTGAAAATCGCTCATCACCTGATTTACGAAATTAAGCCTCTGACTGGCATCTTGGGGCTTTAATTCTTGCACCAATTGAATTTTGTAGGGGTGCAGCTTTAGGTCTTTGTGCATAATGCAATGTAATGATGATCTATGCACATTTAAAGCACTTGCGCGCTTCCGAATTGAAAGGTTCGGGTCGTCACGAACAGACTGATTAACATTCTCCACGTTTTCTACCGCTCTTGATGACCTAGGTCGCCCGGATTTTGATTTATCCAGTTGTACCAGTCTCTTCAAACTTTTTAACCCAAGTGGCGAAAACCTCGAATACTGCAGAATTTTCTACGCGCTACAGTCGCCGAATCACCGTTTTTGTAAAACTCTCGCACGCATAACGCGCGGTCTGCTCCCGAGAAACGCTCCATAGCGACTGAATTCCCAAGAGCCAGGCTACTGATTGACATAACCCCCGCGCCCCTCGGATACGTTGCATTCACGCAGTAAGCTAAATAAATATAAAATTTCTTTTGAGACACCTTGTATAGAGCAGTGGTTCCCAACATTTTTAACTTGCGGAGATCTTTTTAGAATTAATTTCTATGGCGGAGCCCCTTAGGCCTACCTATGTTTAACAAATTAATGGTGTTTAGCAGTAATTTTACGGGGAAGGGGGTAAATTTTTCACTATAAATTCACTTTCTCTTTCACTTATTGATACATAGACAGATTTTTATAAAATTAAGCAAATAATCAAAATACACACGGGTTATTCAAACAACAATGCATTTCGCCGATCACATTCCAGTCATAAACGGGCTATACTTTATCTCCGAAAGACTGATAGTAATATAATTTATTATTTGTAAAACGTTATTGTATTATCACACAGAAGCGGTAAAACAAAAGCGACAAAATATGAATAGTTCGAAACAAAATATTGTTAAAATCAACCGAGTGTGCCGCAAATAGTATATGGGAATACGAACTAGGGTTAAACACAATAGGCCATAAATATTTGACCATAAAATTTTGAGGAAAAATATGGTCACAGGGGTGTGTTTAATGATATGATAAATATGGTCACAGGCGTGCGTTTAATAAAATGATAAATAGTAATATAGAAATACACAAAACCAATTTAAACGTGTTTAAAATGTGCACGCTACTGGTAACTGCCTGAAAAATGATTTATTACTATCAGGCTTTCAGAGATAGAGTATAGAGTCATAAATCACTCGGCATACATTCAACTTGGCCAATTTACGTTCAGAATGTAATTTTCAGTATTCTTATTTTGATTCAATTTTTTATTTCTAATTTTTTTGATTTGATTCAATTTTTATTTATTTTATTTCCTGGAACGGCTGCGGAGCCCCGAGAAGTGCACACGGAGCACAGGTTGGAAACCGATGATATAGATTATAAATTATAGCACAAAACATGTCAAATATTAAAACGATGCTGATATAAAATTGTTGGATTTAGTCTTGTTTTGTGTAGTAAGCAGGGCCGGCGGAAGGCGGGTTCAGCGCGTTCCCAGAACCCGGCCCCGCGGTTTCCGAAAAGTATCCTATATCCGCGGTTTGCAGCCGCGCATGGAGATAAGGACCTTTTTTTTTTTTGCTCCTCACTTGGATCTGAACAGCAGGCCCCGCGGTTCAACAATAGGCCCCGCGCATGGAGAAGAGGACCTTTTTTTTGCTCCATGGTAGTAAGACAGGGAGAGTTCGGATGCATGTATATCGGTAGAGCCCTGCAAATCCACGCTTACCCGTGAATCATGTGCAGATAGCCGCCATTTTTCTGCGCATGTGGATAAATTAGCATTTCAATCGTGCGGATGCGGATTGGATGTGGATAAAATATCATATCTTTTTTATACACCTCTTTTCATGAAAGAGGCGTTTAGAACCCCAAAAATGAATCGCTGGCATTTGGATTGTACCTACTTACGGTAAGTGTGATATAAAGACACGTTACGGCACTTTTTTCACGCTTTTTATTTATTTTTGCTTTTTAGGTCTTTTAAGAACTACTTTATGCTTACTTAAATAGTTGAATATATTATACTTTATATAACAATCGTAGAAAAAATAATTTCTTTGGAATTATTACCAGTTTATGAATTTAAAAATAATTATTTAATGTTTCGCCTTACTTGGCATTTTTTGAAATATTGGTAAAAATTAACCATGGTAATTTTCCACTTTTAAAAACTTATGATCATTAAATTTTAAAAAACAAAGATTTTAAATAATTTGAAATCGTCATAAAACTTTTATTTTTTAATAAGATGATATTAAGAATTTAGTTTTTAACATTTGTTGGTCTTATAGCTCTTTTCTTTTTATTGGTTGGCCATAAATGTGATAAATTAAACTCTTCTTTAAAACAGTAAATATTTTCTTACTTATAAATTTACTGGGTAAAATAAAGGATATATATATATATATATATATATATATATATATATATATATATATATATATATATATATATATATATATATATATATATAGGAAATGAATCAGGCTATATCGCTCGAACATAACATCCACGACTGTGTGCCTAGAGGCAGATATAGTTGCGAACGTGATATCCACGACCGTGTACCTTAAGTGGTTAAATTAAATTATGTATTTCGCAATAATTCCTCTAAAGTGGTTAGCCTTTTTGTTTTTGCGGGATTGTAGTTTTACAAAATCGGTGCAAATATTTTATTTGCATCTTGCATAAAATAACGCTGTAATCTATCAATAAATTGTTTTGCCTTACAGTTAGTTACAGGCACACACAGGAAGATCATCATCATCATCACTGTCTTCGACAATTGCGTCCTCACAATCTCCATTCTCGTCATAACATGGTAAATTGGTGTCAACTGTCGAAAATTCAAGATAATTAACAACTTGTGTAACTTAATTTTCTTCGTCGCTACTGTGCTCTGGATTCTTTATAGATTTTAAACCGCTATAACCAAAACAATTTTGTATTATGCTCAGAGGCGCATAAGGCGGTGGGCGGACTGAGCGGCCACCCGAGGCCTACGAAATCTGGGGGGGGGGGGAACCGAGGCTTACATACAAATATTTCTATTCTATTAAAAATGGTAGAGGGCCCATTTTAATTTTACCGCCCAGGGCCCCCAAGCAACTTAATCCGCCACTGATTGTGCTGGTTTTTACAGCTTGTCAACAGTCAGTTACAAACTGTATTGCCTGTAAAATATTAATTTTATAGGCAATTTTAACCCGGTACCACGGGAATTCACACGATTACTGTCCCGATTAAACGGAATATTTTCTTGAAAAAGCCAAGTAAATTAGTCTTATTTCCTCGGTTTTGTTTCCCTTATTTAGGGTTTGTCCCTAATAAGCAGCTGTCCCGATTAACCGGTCTCCTGATTAAGCGGAATCGATTGTATATCTTAACCCAGTAATGCCGGAGTATTTTTTTACGCAACTTTGCATAAAATATAATTTTAATATTTTGGTATTTAATATGTTCGTAGCTTAGGGCTGCCATACGTCCCGGTACACCGGGACATGTCCCGTTTTTGAGGTTTGTATCCCAGTGTCCCGGTCCAATAGTCATTTGTCTCGGTCGATTTAAAATTTATGCATATTAAAAAATTATTTTTCGATAATTTACTTTTACATATATACATACTATATATAAATTATATAACAGATTCGAGGTCCGAAATGTTCCGGAGTAATGCCGAGTACCAGTCAGCTAGTCACTAGCTGACTGGTACTGACAGATGAGCGCAATTCGTTTTCTATTGACACCGTGAAAAGCATAATTCAATGTGTTTTAAATTATAAAATGTCACGCATTGAATTCTATAATTATATAAAAGGGGAAAAAGAACTGCTCCAAAAAACGAAAACACCAGAGAAGTATGATTGGGCAAAGAAGAGCGATGATAAAGAAGCCACCGAAGTCGGGGAAGGGGGAGAGTAAAGGCAAGAGAAGAATGGAATGTAAGGTTCTATTTGGTTTTATTGAATTGAATCGCCCATTAATTTATATTATATTATTTTAGATTTGATAAAGACGAATCCACAAAAAAAAAACATCAAATTTTTCCAGTCGAACTCAGTGTTCCAAAATGATTCACCATTGATCCCAACGTTTTGCTCTTGGAATACCTATTATCAATCTCTACTTTAATTATTTTTTTTGTCTTTAAATTTTTTTATTTTTTTAAAATATTGTGCAATTTTTTATAATAAAGGTATTATTGTCGATAAAAGTTTTTTTTAAGTTTTTTGTTTTGGGGGGGGGGGTGTCCCGGTCGGTAGTTCGACAATTATGGCAGCTCTATCGTAGCATGATATATTCTCGGAATGTTCACAGGAAGTTTGCAATACATTCGCGATACGTAGATTTTAAGCGAGCATTGTGTTACGCGGTACATTAGAGGATCGGCTCGCTAATCTGGACCCAGCTTAATATTTCAAGATCTCATATACTATACTGCAACTTGTTTGTGTAATATTTAATCTTTACTGTTTCCTTTTACTTCTAATTATTTTTACACCTATAATTCCTATAATAAATAGTGGAAAAACACAATCTTTAAGTAAACAGAAAACTAACAAATACAAGGAAATTAAATTTTACAAATCTTATAATCCTGTCGTAAACTATTTCGCAAAACTATTTCATTCAGTTATTTTTCAACACGAGTGTCTAAGGGCTAGGCAAAGTGATGATGCACTCGGTTTTATGGACTGGGACTTCCTGCCTTGAACATTTCCAGGCATGGTCCATAGCCGGTCCAAACATGCTTAATCCATCGACAGAACACCCCTGGACACAGCGGGATACCACTGTACCACTCATTGTGTAACAGACCCAGGTACTGTTTAAATGTTATTACATTTCTTAATGTTGGTTCAAGTGTTTAGTAAAGGAAATTAGCATTGAAATTTTGTAGGATCTCGGAAATTAAGTTGAAATAAGTATTTTTCAACGTACTGTATTTTCTATATAGTCGGATTGCTGATAAGTGACTGTTCGTTGCTACAAGTATCGCTATTCAATACTATATGCTTTCTCTGTCTATATCATTATAATTATTTGCATACCCATAGTAACGTATAGTGACGCCAGTTGACAACTAACCTTCCAAATTATTTGAATAAAAAACAAAACATTAGAAAGAAATGGCAATATTCGTAGATATTTTTTTTTTTTAATTAGTATTTATTGGTCTTAGTTGCACTGACTATTAACCAGTGATATATACAATAAAATAATATAGCAATAATAATATAAGTTACATATAAAATACATAATAATAGTTAATAACAATAAAATTACAATTACGACTTAGAATAGACATTAAAATACAAATATACAATTTATTTATTCTTCTTCATTTTTATTTTTACCAAAATTTTTGTCCTTAAGAGACTATTAGCCAGAATATATTAGTATTAATGTTTAGTATAAATACAATTTTATTACACTTTAATTTTTTCTACTTTGATGTAGTCAAAGATTATATTATAAATTTTCATCGAGTTTGTGGCCAAAAGTGTTTGAATGTTTGTTGGAAATGGGATATTTTCTGAAATTAATTTATTTAAAAATTTTGTACGATTACCGAAATATAATGGACATTTAAAAAGTAAGTGGTTAACATAACCAATAGACTGGTCATCACATTGACAGTACGGGGTTGATTTCAAGTTTATTCTATGCAGATGAGAAGGCGATAGGTTATGATTAAATCTTAGTCGAATTATAGTACAGATGAAAGCCCTGTTTTGGTCTGACGAGAACCAGTGTTTTTTTGGTAGTGTTGTCTGGATTTCTCCATAATATGATGCTTTATGTTTAAGTGACTGTAGGAAATCATGTTGCCATTGATTTAGAACAATTTCTTTTAATTTTAAATTAATTTCATTGTTGCTAGGTGGTATTTGTAGCGGCATTCCTTTTAAAACGGCCTCCTTTGCTAGAATATCTACTTGATTATTAAATTTGGAGTTCGAGTGGCCCTTGATCCAGCATATTTTTATCGATTTATCTCTAAAGGTTAGATCTTGTACAGATTTTAATATATCATAAATTAAAGAGTTATTATCCTTAGAAAAGTTTGGATATTTTAGTTTCTGGACAGCGCTCTTATTATCACAAAGTATTACGAATTCATTATGAATATGGTTTCTTAAATAGTCTAAACTTAGTTTTATAGCGATCAATTCGGCATTGTATATAAACGTTTGGTCAGGGAGTTTGACTTGATGGTTATGGTTGCACTGTGGATCTAAATAAGCGCAACCTACACCATCTTTCGATTTAGAACCATCAGTGTAAATATGGTGTGCATTTGGCCATTTTAGAGTAATTTTGTCTATGACAGATAAATTTTCCATATTATTCGGATTTGGATTTATAAAAAACGAATGATCGCTGAAGCAGAAATTATTCGGTAATGACAGATGGAATGGAGCTTCGAAACACGGTAATACCTGAGATACATTACGTACTGGGGAAATTTCTGTTAGTTGAAGATAACTTTCGACTAGTAGTGGAATAGTTTTATTTTTCCAATAACTTGACGTTAATACTTCAGCACAATATAGCCCTAATCGAATTGGACTTTTGGTTTGGATACGTGGAAGTAAAAATCGACCTGCAAGAATTTTTCTACGTAATTGTAAAGGCATAATGTTGGCTTCTGCCAATAATGCATTAGTAGGAGTTGAATGGAGGGCACCAATACAGCGTTTGATTGCCTTATTCTGAAGGCTATCCAAAGCCTTTAGAGAAGTCAGCGTTGCGTTGTTAAAAAATATTGAGCCATAATCTATGATAGATAAAATAAGATTTTTATATAGCATTAATGCTGTTTTGGGGTCGGAACCCCAAGAAAAACTGGTAGTAGCTCGGAGAATATTCAAGCGTTGTTCACATTTCTGAATTATATATGATATGTGTTTTTTCCAACTAAGTTTACTATCTAAGTATATTCCCAGAAATTTTACCACTGCAGAAACCTTGAACTGTATATTATTTAGAAATAAATGTTTGGGCAAATGTGTGGACCTATGTCGAGTAAACACAGACACAGTTGATTTATCTGGCACTATAGTAAATCCGTTTTGTAGATTCCAATTGCATAATTGTTTTGTGGCAATATTTAATTCAAATTCTGTATCGATGAATTTTTTTCCTGAGCAATATAGACATATATCATCTGCAAATTGTATAATTTTGACGTTAGGATTAAACAAATATTGCAAATCATTAGTATAGATGTTAAACAGTATGGGAGATAACACACTTCCTTGCGGAAGTCCAATGTTGGAGTTACGTGGACCGATAAGTTTTCCTCGAGATCTTACGAAAAGGGTTCTTGTTTTAATTAGTTCAATAACATTATTTACAAATTGCATTGGCAGTCCGATAGTTATCATCTTCTTATGTAAAACAGAAATTGAGACATGGTCATAAGCGCCTTTGAGGTCTAAGAACAGTGCAGACAAATATGCATTTCTCGAATTACAAATTTCAATGTCAGCTATCAAAGTAGCTATACTGTCGTAGCAATTATGTCCTTTGCGAAAACCATGTTGAAAGTTCGGAAGGATTTTGCTATTTTCTAACCACCATTCTAAACGAATTTTAATGAGACGTTCGTAGGTTTTACTTATACATGATGAGAGTGCAATCGGGCGGTAAGATTCAGGTTTATTCGGATCTTTATTAGGTTTTAATATAGGAATGAGTATCTGGGTGGACCAAGTTGCTGGTGATACGCCTTGAGCCCAAGCATGATTAAATACATTTAACAAAAGTTTTTTACAGAATTGACCTAAATTATTTAACATAGAATATTGGATGTCATCTATTCCTGGCGCTGTATTATTTGAATTCTTGAGAGCATGATTGAGCTCCACGAAAGAAAATGGATCTGTAAGTTTAGACTGGGTATGGGTTATATTTGTATGAACCATGAAAGATTCATTACATGATGATGGAGTGAAGTTATTTAAAAATTGGTCAATCCAGTTATTGTTAACAGGTGGAAATGAGCTAGATTTTTTGAATGAGTTATTTAGAACTTTGATCTTAGACCAAACGTCGGAAATATTAGATTGTTTGTTTAATGAAGTACAAAATTCTCTCCATGTGTTGCGTCTTTTAGATTTGAATAATTGTCGAGTTTTAGCAATGCTTCTTTTACAGTTAATGAAATTATCCCAGTTTGATAGTTCTTTATATTTAATAAAGGCTTCTTTGGACTCAGATAGATGAGATTTACAGTCAGTATCAAACCAGGATTTATGTTTAAACAAATTAACTTGTTTAGTTTGAAATTTTGGGATGCTTAATTCAGAAGCTTGATTTATTATATTGATTAATATGTCATATTTAGTGTTTAACGAGTAATTTGAATATGTGGTAAAAGAGTATTCTTGTGCCATATTATTTGTAGTTGAATAATAAAGACTCCAGTTAGCCTTTTTGGTATCCCATTTTCTAGAGGGAAAAATAGTTTTTTTATAATTGGTTGGTTCACGAAGTTCAATTAAAATAGCGAAATGATTCGAACCTAAGGTATTATCTAGACAATGCCAATCAAATTTGCATGATGAAGAAGGACTACAAATGGTTAAGTCAATAGCTGATTTTTTATTAAATGGATTTGGCAAAAGGGTAGGAGAGCCATCATTTAGAATACACATATTATTTTCATTAATGGAGTCAATCAAATTTTGCCCTGCCCTGTCTATATCTTCACATCCCCATGCTTGGTGGTGAGCATTAAAATCACCACCCAGTAAAAAGGGTTTTGTGAATTGACAAAAAATATTGTTCCAAGCGTCAAATTTTATGTTGCTTCCTGGACTACAATAAGCAGATCCTATTGTTAAATTTTTATTATTTATTAATGCAGTCACTGCACAAATTTGGAGATTGTTAATAGAATGATTAATATCAAGAGTAGCAAAAGGAATATGTTTTTTAAGAAGGATACAACTACCACCGTAGCCATCAACGCGATCTTGTCTAATGATATTATAACCTGATATTTTAAAAAATTCATTAGGTTTTAGCCAAGATTCTGAGATCAAGGCACAAGAAATTTTGTACATGTTAAGAGCTGATTCAATAAATACCTTATTTGCCTTAATTGATCTAGCATTCCACTGGATTATATTAAAACTGTCCATTATGATTATGAGTACTGAGAAAGTCGGAGAGGAGCTGTCTTATTTTAGAAGAATTTGGTATATGATTTCGTGAAAATTGTGAATAAATATTATTTATAAGAATGTCTAATACATCCTGTTCAGTATAGGTAGCGCCCGATTGATTTTTATTTGCATTAGAAGTCCTCATATGAGGCTGTGGTGGGTAGGGGTTGAAGCCAACAACACCGTTCCGTGTAGTGCTGTCGTAGCGACTAGATTGTTGATTTGATTCGTCTCTAAAGTGAGAATTAATATTAATAGACTGGCGAGGAATTGTTTGAATTTGATTCTTTCTAGAATTTCTGCCAGGATTTGGAAAGTGTTGCACCGAATACGGGGGGCTATTTTCAATGTCATTGTCAACAGTATCTAGGGGTTGAAACCTATTTGACGTGCACAGAGGTGGGAAGTCCGTGTTATTATTAAAAAGAACCACATCGGAGAAGTTTCGATATTTTAATTTTGCCTCTCTGTAATTGACATTATGGAATGCCATATATTTTTTAATTAATTTTTGATTATTTAATTCTGGACATTGAGGATCATTACTTTTATGATTACCTTTACATGTTAAACATTTGGGTGCAAGATTGCACTCAGCAGAGTCATGATTATCACCACAATTGACACAGCGTGTAACACTTCGGCATTGTTTTGTACCATGTCCAAATCTACAACAGTTCTGACACTGTATTACGCGATAAATGTACGGCAAAACCGTACACCGAGCACCATAAATACTAATATATTCTGGAAGTGTTTGGCCTCTAAATGTAAGGATTAGTGTTCCTGTATTAATAAACGATACGTCGTTGTTTGATATAATTCGGCGCGTAATGCGTCTAATGTTAACTATTTCACCACTGCAGCAGATGACATTTTGAATTTCTTCGACAGGGATTTGTGTGTCCACATTTCGTACAACACCTTTTCTGTATATAATGGATTCAGGAATGTATGCTTGTAAATTATTATTAATAAAAAATTCCTGCGTATCCAAGATTTTATTGGCTGACACACGATTAGATAATTGGATTTTTATTCTATTAAGACCAGACGTAGAGATGTTTAAAATATTTTTAATTTCATCTTTAAAGTTATTAAAAATCATTTTGCCGACACTCATTTTATGTAATTTTCCAATATGTTTCGTTTTACTTTCCATAATTATAATGAATGGGCCGTTGTCTATGACACTGTACCTGTTATTTTTATTAAGTTCATATGCAGACTTGACGATTGTAGAATTCTCAGCTAAATGAATTATTTGTGTATCAGTGTTGACTTCATTAATTACTTGAGATGTAGCATTCGATCTTTTTGGGTCCGGTGCATTTGTTTGAGCTTGGCTACTTCTTTTATGAGGGTTTCTGGAAGAATTTTTAGAACTTGTGCCGTCAGATAAATATTCCCCAAAGTCTTGATTATTAATTTCATACAAGAATGGAGCTGCATTCACCACTTCCATAGCTTGTATGGCAGCCGAAATTGACGAAGACTCATAGATATCAGGGGGATCAGCACCTCCGCTGTCATCCGCCATGATGACAGCGGATACGGGAATGCACTTTATTAACTATTGGTTTATTTTACCTTATAGTAAATACTGAATTATCGTACACTTATTATTCACAATTCACTTTTTATTGCTAATAATTATTAATTATATTATTTTTAAATATAAATATCTAAATATTTTACACTGACAGCTGTACTTTTGTTTTTTTGTTGACAACCAACAAAATAGCATTGATTCGTAGATATCTTTACTAATTAGAGCGCGAAAATAAATTTACAGCAGTACTCAAACAAACAAAATTATTAATTTTAAGGTTATAATTATAAATAAGGAAAAATGTATACTCATACGTAAATTTTGGATTATAATTTGTTGTTTATTCCAGCAGATTTAAAATTAAAGTTTGTGAATTTAATAATTGACCGCAAGCCGTATTTTAATTAATATTTATTACCAGACACTGACAGTTAACACAAATAACAAAAAACATTTTTAAAATCGCTGAAAAATGGTAACTAGATTATTATGCAGTTCTTGATACATACATGTAACAGTCACCTATCAGCAATCCGACTATACCAGTGTTTCTCAACTGAAAACGTATCGCGGACCAGTAAAATATTTAATTTTCTACCGCGGACCCCTAATAATAAATGTACTATTAAACAAATTATATATGTAAACTCTACATACATCTTAGTAATCAAAAATCACTGAAAAATTAACAAAATACACAGAAAATGAACAAAAAATCATAGAAAAATGAGTAAAAAATCTCCAAAATAATAATATATAATCCTTCGCGGACCACTAAAATTTTGCTAAGGACCACCAGTGGTCCGCGGACCACCTGTTGAACAGTGTTTTTCTATACTATGAAAAACTTAAAATTAAATTGTGAAGTGTTTCACTGATTTCAGGCTTTTGCAGGTATTTAATAAGTGATAAATTGTGGGAACAATTTTAATAAGTGTAAAGCGTGTTCTACATTATACAATTCTCATCAAATTTTCATACTTATTTCTTTGACTAGAACTTGTACTAGAAATAAATCAGTGAAATTGTACAGTGTAGAACACTTTATATAGTCAAGGTCAACTTTATTCAAAACTAGATTTGATCACACTTTTCTTGAAAACACATCCAACTTGGAACTCGGTGCATGCGCAGTAGACACTTTTAACAATAGTACCAACATTAAAATTACGCTTGTAAATATTTTGTATTACCACGTGTTTAATAGTGTTTTGTTGATCATTGGTTTGAATAAGCGAATATATAAATTGTGTTTTGTACGTAAATCAGTAATTTTACAAATCTAATAGCTAGGTTATAAACACTTGACAAGATATGAATTATATTTTTATGTTGGTACTTTAAATGAACTGAAACACGTGTAAGAATTTCATTCTCTACCAAAAAATTGAAAAATAAATTGTATTAAAACTTTGACAACTTCTAGTTCAAAGAAAAAAGTTTAGAAAATTGATGAATAAAGTATAATGTAGAACACACTTAAGAATACAACAGAATGTTGGATGTCTAGGAATATTTTTTCTATATTCACATAAAAATAGACAATTTTTTGTATCATTTTTATTCGGTATTTGAGTACTAAGAGTTTCCATTTAAATTTATTAAGCATAATGCGAAATTTCAGAAATGTATTTCATGTTATTAACAATGTGTTGTTTGATTTATAAGTAGTTTACTACTATAAAAGATTTATTCCTCTTTGATACCATAAAAACAAAAAACTAAAGTAACTCAAAGAATAGGTTGAATCATGACGTATAATAGTAGGCGGAGCTTACTGAACACTAACTCTACACATATGACCATGATTCTCATCTGTTATTTTTTTAATATAATTTATGATTAAAAAAAAAATGCACACTACCTTAGCCATACATGCAAAAAATCCATAACATTATTAGCCATTATAGTTGATAGATAATGGGATTCGGACCAGTCAGAAAATAAAACAAATTTATTAACTTCGCTAACGTTTCGATTTTAATTTAAATCTTCATCAGAGCTACAAAGATATATAGAAATATAGAATTATTAAATTTGTAAGTTTACATGTATAAAATTATAATAATGTTCTCGGAAATGTATAAAATTATATAAGAAGGTCTCGGGTTCGAATCCCGTTCAGGCATGGAAATTTTCTTAAATAAAAAATTGTCCTGGCTAATTGCCACAGCAGCAAAGGCCACTAAAATAATTTAAAAAAAAAATAAATTTTTATGTTTCCCCTAAGTACAAAGTAATAAAATTAAGTAAAAATATATTTATTCATATAATATATTGCTACAAGTTGTATTTAAATGTTTATTTTAATTTTAAAACAATTAGTCGCTGTAATGCATGATATCGTCGTCATCTGAACTATCTCTGTCATTTCCTTTATTTATTATTATTGGATTAATATCATCAACAATCCTTTCCCGCTCCCACCATTCATTTATTAAATTTTCGATTTTTTTAACAAATTTTGCCCAAGTTTCACAACTAATTTGATCACAAGCTACTTGCCACATTTTCAAAGCATCGTTATCCCTATATCCGTGTCGACCAATATGTTTATCATAATATTTTTTTGTTATACCCTAAATTAGTACTTATATACAGTGATAAGGAGGTAATCTTAGTACTTCATGACCATACATTTGTGCCAATGTATCAGTAATATAAACTGGTTCAGATTTTTCTTTCTTAACAATTTTTAAAAGATCACATTTTAAGTCATTTTTTGAAAAAGTTATGTTATTATTTATTAGGCAATTTTGAATTTCGGAATACCAGACACTGACAGTTAAGACAAATAACAAAACACATTTTTAAAATCGCTGAAAAATGGTAACTAGATTATTATATGAATGCACTACTTGATACTTACATGTAACAGTCACCTATCAGCAATCCGACTATAGTGGTCATGTCCCTTCGTCGAGTGACGTATTAAAATATATATTTGTATATATGAGGGTTAGGCATATTATTTTTATATACCAAGTCTACAAGTATGAAATGTGGATTTTTTTCAAACTTGCCGCGCAAACATAGTGTATAGTTCAAAGTTTCAACACATGGCGTTTTGTTAAGTTATCATTAAGTGTCAAATGCGTATAGGTTATAATTTGAAAAGTGATCATATAGTTTTGTTTTACTGTGTTAAAAATGTCAAATTTTATGCCAAATAAAGAGCATTCGCGGACAGTACTACTGTTTTGTTTTCGTTAAAAAAAACTGCTGCTGAATCATACCGACTGCTTCGAGAAGCTTATGGTGAATATGCTCCATCGCAAGATACGTGTGAACGATGGTTTCAAAAGTGGTGACTTTGATCTTACAAACAAAGAACATGGAAAACATCCAAAAAAATATGAAGATACAAAATTGGAAACATTGCTACAGGAAGACGATAGTCAATCACAAAAACCACTAGCAGAGCAGTTAGGCGTTAGTCAACAAGCTGTTTCCAATCGCCTACGAGAGATGGGCAAGATCCAGAAAGTCGGCAGATGGGTTCCGCATGCATTGAATGAGAGGCAGATGGAAAAACGCAAAAACACTTGTGAAATTTTGCTTGCGCGATACAAAAGAAAGTCTTTTTTGCATCGTATCATTACTGGTGATGAAAAATGGATTTATTTTGAAAATCCCAAACGCAAAAAATCATGGGTGAACCCAGGGTCACCATCCACATCAACTGCAAGACCGAATCGCTTTGGCAAAAAGACAATGCTCTGTACTTGGTGGGACCAAAAGGGTGTCGTCTATTATGAATTGTTAAAACCTGGTGAAACAGTTAATACCCAACGCTACCAACAACAACTGATCGAATTGAACCATTCGCTGCTCATAAAACGACCAGAATACGAAAGAAGACAGCACAAGGTAATCTATCTTAACAATAACGGTCCATCACATAAGGCAAAAGCAGTTTGCAACACATTGGAGGCACTCAAGTGGGAAGTGCTACCCCATGCCGCTTACTCACCAGACTTGGCCCCTTCAGATTACCACTTGTTCGCATCGATGGGTTACGCACTTGCCGAGCAGCACTTTTGTTCATATGAAAATGTGAAAGAATGGCTAGATGAATGGTTTGCGGGGAAAGGGGAAGAGTTCTACTGGCGAGGTATTCACAAATTGCCTGAAAGATGGGAAAAATGTATAACTTCTAATTGAGCATACTTTGAATAAATAAACTTTTACTGTTCTTTTGAGTTTAATGTGTTTTATTTTAAAAAAAAATCCGCATTCCATACTTGTAGACCTGGTATTTGTATAAGAGCCAAATATTTCCGCTAATTACCAATATTTAACTAGTTACTAGGAATATAAATTAATAACTAATTAGTTACAATAGTGAAAATTGAATAAAATAAAAAGATGGCTAGTTCGTTCACAGAATACAGCTGTTCATTAAGTTGACATGTGAGACGAGTCCTGGCAAATAAAAGGGGGTCACACACTACACATGACACAAATGATTTTATATCTAACAGAAATATGTCGGAAATAACATAAGAACAACTTGTAAATCACTATTCACTTGTTCCAATTGGAAAGGCGTGCCACATAAAACCAAATATTAAATTAGATTTCACTGATACTGTTGAAAAATATCACAAACAAATGTTTTAATCTGGGCCAAAACTATATGAATTCAAACGTTCAGGTAGCAGTTTTTTTCCCAGTTGTTGTGATCTCTAACTTCATCTATATATCTCAGTGGTTCTGAAATTTTACAAGCTGGAGGGCCCCTTTTGTAAAGGAAATATTTTGGCGAACTCCTATATGTTGGATTGTATTTTTAGACTGATATTAACGCTTTGCACTCCAGCCTAGTCACTCATATACAGATCAATTCTGTAAAAATTTACTGTGTAGTAACGTTACTACAAGATAAAATATTATAAAAAGTATAATGACTTTCATTCATGATAGTAACTGACTTTGCTCATAGAGACAAATTTAGTTACAATGCTCATAGAACTGAGTTATAGAATTGGTCTGATAGTATACTAACAATTCCAGCAGAGCCGCAGTAAGGAAAACTTGCGCTAGGGGCAAAATTGTGTTTTGGCGCCCTTGGCAAAAAAACGGTAGTCACGGTCTCACTTCCCAAAATCCAAGTGACGAGCAAAAAAAAGGTCCTCACCTTCGCAATGTGGCGCCCGTTCAAACTCGTCGGCGCCCTTTTCCTTAGTGCGCTAGGGGCCATCGCCCCCTCGGCCTCCCCCCCTTACTGCGGTCTGAATTCCAGCACTATATTAGTTACTTTCGTATATTAGTAAGTTTTTGCTGTTAAGTCATTAGTAAAGGAGGTTTATAAAACTTGTAATTTTTGGAGTTTTCCCGCCATAACTTTCCAAATATTTATCCAATCAAAAAAATGCATTGAGATAAAAGATTTGTCTTCTTATTCTAAACAATTTTTGTAATTTAAGTTTTTGCTGAAATTACACTGATTTTTCCTTAAAGAGACAAATTTTTAAAATACGCATATTATCGCCGACGTTTAAGTGTTAAACTAAACACACGTATCAGTTTATACATAAGCGCCCAAATTAGTAAAACAAGCGTGTCGCCGTAGCAGCGACAGTGGATTTAAAGTTCATATTTTAAATGTCGCATTATCGGCGACAACTGAGTGCAAAGGGTTAATTAATAATTAAGTTGCCAAAATTCACGCCGTCTGCACAGACTGTGTGCACAGTGCAGTTTTTTCAAAACTGTTGTCCTTTTTAGGGTTTTGTAGGTATGACCAAAAAACCCTTATACAGTCATTTTGTCTTCTGTCTGTCTGTCTGTCTGTCTGTCTGTTCGGTAAAAATTGTAGCCAAACGGTTAAACCTAGAGAGTTGAAATTTGGCATGCTTATACAACTCTTTAACCCGCACATAGGAAAAATACTAAAACATGTAAAAAACATGTCCCCCTAAAAATATAAACAAATATGTGCTCATCGAAAAAAAAAAAAAATATATATTATTTTTAAATTCTGAGTAGGGTATCAAATGAAAGCCTTTAGTACATGGATTAATGATCAAAATTTTATTTTTGCAAAATAATTATTCTGACGCGATTTTTGCCAAAATTGTTCAAAAAATTTTTTGTCCCACACCCTGTAGCCTAGATGGTTTAAACTAAAAATCTAAAAAAATTCTAAGTAATGTACATTGGTGTGAACTGGAATAGTACAACAGGAATTTTTGATCAGATTATGTTTTCGGAAAATAACGCATTTTTTGTGTTTTTAACTAAAATATGTTAAATATTTAATTCGATATGTAACACAGTAGATAAGTAAGCACTCGTAGCGTAGTGCGTTGTGTCGTCGCTTTGTAATTTGCAAACTAGAGTTCGATTCCTGTCAATTTTAATTTTTGTGTTTTTTTTTTTGCATTTTGGTTGTTTAAATTATTTTATCAAAATTCTAGTTATGTTTTGGTAAATGTTGCATTTAATTTTTAAAAGCGTAAATTTAATAACCAGTGGGAAGTCTTGAAATTATTATTTAATTCTATGTTTGAATGTATACGAAATCAGAGGGCGGGGCTTATGATTTAAGCAACCAATGGAAGCCATAGGCACAATTTTCAAACTCGTAATGAACCTTGCTATATAAAAAAAAATACTGCACATATTTAGAAACTTACATAATGGTATTAGGCATTCGAATTAAAATTCATAAAAAAATATTTTGACACAAAATTTGTTTTGGCATTCCAAATAATTATCATTCAGTTACTAAATACCTGCAAAACCTTGAAATGTGTAAAAATTCACACTTCACACCACTTTTTGTAGGTATTTGTACTTATGACAAAAAACCATTACAAAGTCACTTATGTGTCTGTCTGTCAGTCTGTAAAGTAGAAATTGTGGCCAAACGGTTAGACATACACATACACACATATAGAAAAATTATCGAGAGTGCAAGTAAACAAATCGCGGGAAAAATATAAACAAAAATGTATTCAAAGAAAAAAAAAAAAAAAAAAAATTTCATGTGGTTGTATCAAATGAAACCTCTCAAATTTTTCAAAACTCAATCTTTTTATGATAATTTTGAAAAAAGGGTCAAGTAACGTCCCCCACCCTATTTCCACGAGTCGCATCCATACGTTAATGTGAGCAGGTAGATCGTTTTGTATACTAAGACTTTTGTGGCGCTACTTATTTCTTTATTATTTATTATAATTTTTACCCCCTCTGCTTTCTACTATAGCTCCTAGATACTTAAAGCTGTTGACCTGTTCAATTTTCACTAGGTCCAAAGTTAAATTTATCTGGTCTTCCTCTTTACTAGTGATTATTACCTTGGTTTTACTGTGGTTTATTTCCATATTTATTTTAAGTAATGCCTTCTTCCATTTACATTTACTTGTAAATCTCCCTTATTTTTTGCACATATCACTATGTCCAGGGCCGGTGCTAGACTTTTTGCCGCCACAGGCAATATTTTTTTGCCGCCCTAATAGTTAAACAAGAAACGGTTTTTTATGAACTATAAAATATAAATAATACGAGTACAATTAAATACAATTACAAAAAAAAAATCAGCTGTGGCCACCACAGGACCGACCGCCATCATAAAGTACTTATATAAATTACATTCTAGCAGCAGAGTAGAAATAACTAGACCTAATATTTTCTAACAGAGATATTATTTATCGTGACCATGGAAACGTTACTTATAAATATGAAAAAATTGAGACGGAAAAAATTTCGAAAAATATTACAGAAATTATTAGAAATTTTCAAAATCAAAAAACGTATCAAATAAAATTATTAGTTATTGCTTTTATAGCAACTTTTGTTAAATAAATTTTTTCGAAATATTTTTCTGTTGTGAAATATTCGCAACAGAAAATCGTTCGTAAAAATCTTAAAATCGACACAAGCAAACTCCAATTTTTAGTCAACCGATTTTTACCAAAAGTTGATCAACTCGTGCCATTGATGGCAGAAGCTTAAATATGAAGTTTCATAAAAATCCTTTCAGCCGAATTTGCTCTGCACGTGTGCACAGACAGACGGACAGACGTACAGACGGACAGACGGACAGACGGACAGACGGACAGACGGACAGACGGACAGACGGACAGACGGACAGACGGACAGACGGACAGACGGACAGACGGACAGACGGACAGACGGACAGACGGACAGACGGACGGACAGACGGACAGACGGACAGACAGACGGACAGACAGACGGACGGACAAACCGACAGACATCATGCTAAAAATAGTCAAAACGTTATGTAGGGACCTCAATTCTTGGAGATCCATCGAAATCTAGAAATGTCAAAATTGGTATGATCACAATACCTCCCTTATATATGTTGGCGGTCGGTAAAAACACGGATTTATTAACTATTCATTTATAGATATAATATAATAATAATAATCCCATTTGTAATAAAAAATTGCCTCAAACAATAATAATAATTAAATCAAAATATAAATAAGGAATAATAATAGTAACAACCATTAAATAAACAAAAAAAAGCTTTTACTTTCTTTGGTCACTCACTTATGCAAAATACAGGAAAAATTGGATACCTCTATCTGGTGTTACAACTTAACGTATAACAAAAAGATTAAAATCTTCTTGCTTTTATATTTGTAAAATCTCGTAGTATATCTTCTTTGTCTATTGCTCTCGAAATATCATTTTCAATGGACAAAATAGCTAGCCCAGATAGTCGGTTTGGTGTCATGGATGATCTTATATATTTTTTTATTAGTTTTAGACGAGAAAAACTTTTTTCTCCACTAACTGGTATTGTTAATAATATTTTTAGAGCAATATATAGGATTTGGATAGATTGGTATAACTCATTCTGTAAAATATATTTCAAAACATCGTTCGGATCATCTGATGGTTTCAGCAAACTTGAAATAAATATTAATTCTTCTGACAGTTGAACACTTTTAATGTCTTTTTGGTTACCATCGCTCAGTATAACTTCTAAATCCTTAAAATATCTTCTTTCTTCCATGTAGTTAATTTCGAAATGGAATGTAAGAAGCCAAATGTATTATTATAATATGATATCTGTTGAAAACGTTCCTCTATTGAGTGTATAGCGACGTCTAACAAATTAAAATAAATGTCAATTTTAAATTTTTGTGTTAAATCTTTCATTGGTTCGTCACTCGCTTCGTATTCAAAATTCCGTTTGCGTTTTTTAATTCGCACTGTTTCAAATTTGGATTCCAAATCAATTGTTTCTGCTAATTCACGAGCAGTGATAAAAAGGTTCTGGAATTCTTCGTCGGTTCTGATCTTTTTCAAATTATTAAGAACGGACTTAATTGTATTACTATAAATATGCCGCTACAGGCAGCCGCCTGCTCTGCCTGTGCGTAACGCCGGCACTGACTATGTCATCTGCAAACACACATTCGACAAACTCACTGGCTTTAGGTTTCTGTATCCAAAATTCATCCATTAAAATGATGAAAAGTATTGGATTCAGGACTCCCTCCTGACTTACATCTCCTGTTGTTATAAATTCTTCCGACTGCATTTTCCCTTGCCTGATGGTTGGTTATTTCTGGCGGTTGCGTAGGGGCTATGTATTGCCTGGATTAAATTTTCTTCTCCTCCGAGTTTCGAACGCTTTGAACTTTGTCGAACGCTTTCACCATATCAAAGAAACATAAGTACGCTGTTCTGTTATGTTTGTTCAGTTTTTTTTGATTTGCCTAATAGAAAAAAATGACGTGAAGTGTGAATTTTTACACATTTCAGGATTTTGTACGTATTTAGTCAGTGAACGATGATTATTAGAAGGCCAAACGATGAATTCTTGTCACTACTTAACACAATTACAAGTGTTGGTTTTAAATCCTTAAAATCGATAGGCACGACAAGAAGGTTGCAGTTAGATTTTTTCTACCGTGTATCATATATCTCTAATAATACCATAATATATATTTTAACGATTTTTTTTATATATATAGTTCAAATCCAGACCTGGCAACACTGCGGGCGATATTTTGTCACGCAAGACCATAACGCCTACAGAGACATTGTTCATATTGCGACTATATGAAAAACTAACAGCTTCTCTACTAGAAATGGAATTCCAGCAACCGGCCAGTTATTTATTTATTTTTCTAGTCAATATTTGCAAAATAAATTTACGTACCTCTTCTCTACCCATAATAAAATGTATCCATGTATATACAAATATTTTTTTTTAATTTTAGTTAAGATATTAAACAAAAATCTTAATACTCGGCAAAATTTAGTCAAAATGATATGTATTTCAAAAATCAATTACCGTTCCTTAATTTGCACTTAAAGAGTTTCCATTTAATATCCCCACAATAAAATTTATATTAAAAAAAAAATTCAATAACAAAAACTGTACTATTTTCCAAAAACGAAATCTGATAAAAAATTCCTCGCGTATGTTTCCGGTTCATAGCAATATACATTGCTTAGCAATTTTTCAGATTTTTAATTTAAACTCTTAGGGTTAAAAGGTGCGGGACATTTACTTTTTTGGAAAAAATCGTATTAAAAAAAAAAAAAATAAATAAAAAACTACTTCCCGTTCCTTTATTTACGTCTTAAGAGTTTTCTTTCGATACCACACAATAAATTTTAAAAAAAGAATTTTTTTTTCAACGACCGGTTCCCATCAATGCACATTTATGAGATTTTTTTTAGATTTTTAGTTCAACCCCTCTGGGAGATAGGGTGAGGGACAAAAGATTTTTGCCATTATATTGACAAAACCTTCATAAAAAAAAAGATTTTTCAAAAATAAAAATTTGTTTGTGCATCCACGCATTAAGAGTATCATTTGATACCTAACTCAAAATGAAAAAAAAAAATATTTGTTTCCATTAAATACATATTTGTTTATATTTTTCCCGCGCTGTATTTTTTTGAACTGTCTATAGCTTTCCTATATGTGGGTCAAAAAGTTGTACAAGTACACATATGTCAAATTTCAACTTTCTACGTTTAACCGTTTGGCTACAATTTCTAACGTACAGACAGACAGACAGACACATGAGTGACGTTATAAGAGTTTTTTGGTGGTCATACCTACAAAACCCTAAAAATGTGGCCCTGGGTGCTATGTCCTCTTCAATAGGTTTCTAGCTTGCTTCCAATAAAATTATTTAACTTCGCCTCCAGTATCAATTCATATTTTTTTTCTGCAGCTCTCAGTAGAGATATGCCCTTATAGTTTTTGCAGTCTCCCTTTTTATATATTGGGACTATTATTGCGCATTCCCAGTCACGAGGAGTTTTCCCAGTTTTCTAAGCTGCATTAAATATTCTGTATAATGTATCTACTCCATTTTCTTCCAAATGCTTTAGCATATCTGGCCTAATATCATTATATCCTGCTGCTTTCGCCACTTTAATCTGTTTTAAACTACACCATATTTCGTTTTTACTGATTCCATCTGTTTCATTATTTAACATTATGAAACTACTATTTTTGCATAGTATTGCACCTGTTTTGTGTATTTGCTTCACTCGTAAAAGTTCCACAAAATTATTTCTCCATCTTCCATGATCTACCCTTTACCACTTAATATATTTCCGTCCTTGTTGTTTATTTCTGGTCTCAGCTAATAATATATAAATAAAACTTGATTTTCTTCTGATTTTTGATTTTTTGTGTAACGAGTGGGTACGCTGCTGAGCTGTACGATATTTTCAAGGCCCTGTGTTTTGTTTCGTCAGAGCAAAGTCGGTCAAGTGTTATCTTGACGGACTCACTGAGTGCTCTGAACAGTATCCAAGATCCAGATCCAGTGCATCCTCTTGTACTAAAAATCTGGTTGCTACTCTACAATCTGAATGCTCAGAATGTGAGGGTAGAGCGGTTTTGGATACCGGGACATATTGGTATTAAAGGCAACGAAGCGGCTGATGTAGCTGTAAAAGCCGCCTCCCACAGACCTATGATTGATGTGAGTTTCATATTTCCAGATGACGCGATGATGAGTCATCTGAAACATCTTGTTTTAGCCATGTGGCAACATGAGTGGAGCATCATACAGGACGTTAAGTTGAGACAGATTAAAGGAGACGTTAAACCATGGGGTTCTTCCTGCAGGAACCGCAGGGAGGAAACCGCCATCACACGCCTTCGTATAGGTCAATGTTGGTGGCACCTCCTTCGAGGGGAAGAGTCCCCTATCTGTGAGACGTGTAACACAGATTTGTCTGTCCTACACTTTTTAACCGAATGTGCGCAGTTCGAGGATATCAGGGAGAGGCTAGGCCTGTGCTATGACCTGTCAGTTGCTTTAGGTGACGACAGAGTACTCATGGACAGGCTGATATTCTTCCTGAGAGAATCGAACTTACTATTTTATGTGTGAATTCTTGAACCTTATTTTAATGTATTCTATTTCTAAACTGTGATATTCGATGTTAATTGGCCCCTTTACAGCCTCTAACCATCACCCTAGGTCTGTTCAAATTTTCGAACAGACTTTTTATCTTATTTATTTGTGTTTGTCTGTGCAAGATTTCTTTTATTGAGTATGTGTAATATTATTGATTTTATCTATTTATTGATTGTTTAGTTTGTTGTTTTTCATATGTAGTGTAGTCATTTAGATGGGCTGCGTTATGCGCAAATAGCCTTTGTTGCTGTGCGCCAAAAATTTTAACTAACTAACGTCCTTGTTCTTTATTTCTGGTCTCAGCTTATAATATATAAATAAAACTTGACTTTCTTCTGATTTTTGATTTTTTTGAGTGAGTCCGCTGTTTGATTTGCGTCAGGATCCGCGCTTACTTGGGCCAATCCTGGCTATGGCGCCCTTGTGCAATGCACACCTGCTTGCGGTGGCCCTGATTGCAGCTGTAGTTTTTGTATCTCACAGAAATAATTAAATTTAGCTTTTTAATAAAAATATTTCCCCTGTGCTATAGTTTAGCTGGAAGTTGATATATTCTGAAAATTTATGAGCGGAACACTCAGAGATGGGCGTCTACGCGTAAACTTGAATTTTTTACGTCTACGTGTAAATTTACCGTAGACAGCGTAGAGAAGTGTAGACTGTGTAGACACGTAGAATCTGGCGTAGAATAATGAAAAATGAGGTTATGTAACGTTTAACAAATAAAATACCGCCAGTTTTAAGTAGAAGAAGAAGTAAAGAACTCAAATTTAATATTTTTGACAGCTTCCTGATCCTTCCTGATTAAAACAACTGTTAACTTTTAATTTTAATTTTACTTTGTAGTTCATACAAACAGAAACCAAGTAATTTATGTTGTCATAACAACATACGATTTGTGAGATAACATTTTTGGAAACAATATATGTAATTAGAACTACATAAAATTGAAATAAACATAAACATTAAAGTAAATTTAAACTATTACCATTCTATTATTTCAAATATTACATTTAAACGTACTGCGCATGTACAGTTTACATTCTACATTCGACACGTAAACAAAGGCATATTCTACTTGACATGTTTACGCGTAAAATCTACATTAGTCTACATCATGTATTCTACGCGCCCATCACTGGGAACACTAATAAGTAAATGTTAAAATGATTCATTGCTATCATCCATATGGGTAAATTAACAAGTAAATGCCATATCCGCGATGTAAAACTTAAAAAAATGGGCGTTTAAAAAGTAAATGTAAAAAATGTCTAGCTATTTAAAAATCCACCGCCTATAGACTGTAATATAATACAACCTATAGCATTCGTCGAATAATTCAATGACGAATATTCTCGGAAGATGACAGTGTCATGAACGAGTTATGACGTCTTGCGAAGTTGACGGCGATGCTGACATCTGCCGACGGCGCTGACAGACGCACGTGTCGTATTCCATCATCGCCGTTTCTCTCTACGTCTGTGTGTGTATGTGTATATATATGTATGCGTGCTTGAAAGAAGAAACTACAATCTCACGGGAAACAGGATTAATGTTAACAGGATATGCTTATGTGAATATGAGAGCTGCAAAATCACAAAGAAAATTGTTTAGATTAGAATTTTCATCAGCTCATAAACTTATCGTTAACCGCACAGAACCCGTTTCCTTCAGTCTCCTATTCACATAATTAAATGCCCGTGAATTTGGAAGTTGGAAATAAGGGAACCGATTCCGATATTTTCTTCCAACGGCCATAGCGTCATTATTATGAGAACTCGTAAATAAAAACAACCAGCATACTCGCTAAATGATGAAATATTAGATATTGTTGCTTTGACCTGGTTATTATCGTTAAACGAAGAACTGTTACAACAGACAACATCAGTTGTTAAATCCGTTTCCTTCAGTCTTTTATCATGAGTGCAGAGGCGGTGAAAGACAGGGGCGACAGGGGCACAGGCCTAGGGCGACAGGTCTTAGGGGCGCCAAAACAAACGCTTAAATATACATATTATTAAGTTTTTATTAAGTTTTTCAATTTTTATTTAGATCAAAATAAAAGTTTTTATGTCTATACTAGGTTATTACCCGTCAACAATGACGGATTTATAATATAAAAATTTCAATTGTTTGTATGTGTATTTGGTTTTATTTTTGAACGTATCTTAATTTCGTCGCCAGTCTGCGAATCATGGGGCAGGATATCACCAATTAGCTAATCACGGGAGAGGGCGTCACCTGTCAGCCAATCAAGAAACAGGGTGTCTCCAGTTAGCCAATCACGAGAACTTTAGAAAAATACAAATAGACACTTTTACATTTTTACTTAGAACATTACATTTATATTGTTAAAACTAAAAATAATTTGAGACGTTAATTTATGCCTACGACCCTAGACATTTCTATATGTAATTATATTCGTAGATACTTAGAGAATAAATCTGCAAAATATTGTTCATGTCGGTTAAAGGATATAGGCTTGTCTAGAGTTTCTCGTTTATGCCTACGAAACCCAAAACATTTATATATAAAATTTTATCCGCAGTTTCTTAGAGAATAAATCTGCAAAATATTGTTCATATCGGTCAAAGGAAACATGAGTATCTACAGTCTCTTGTTTATGCCTATGAAACTCTAGACATTTATTTATGTAATTATATTCGTAGATTCTTAGAGAATAAATGTGCAAAATATTGTTCATATCGGTCAAAGGAAACAGGAGTATCTAGTCTCTTGTTTATGGCTACGAAACCCTAGGCATTTATGTATGTAATTATATTCGTAGATTCTTAGAGAATAAATCTGCAAAATATTGTTTATATCGGTCAAAGGAAACAGGAGTATCTAGAGTCTCTTGTTTATGCCTACGAAACTCTAGACATTTATGCATATAATTATATTCATAGATTTTTAGAAAATAAATCTGAAAAATACTGTTCATATCGGTCAAAGGATATAGGAGTACCGTAGGGTTTCTTGTTTATGCCCACGAAACCCTATACATTTCTATAGGTTATTTTATCCGCAGATTTTAAATAATAAATCTGCAAAATATTTTTCATATCGATCAAAGAATATAGAAGTGTCTACAGTTTCTTATTTATGCCTACGAAACTCTAGATGTTTCTATACGATGTTTTATCCGCAGATTTTTAGAGAATAAATTTGCAAAATGTTTTTCATATTGATCAAAGAATATAGGAATGTCTAGAGTTTCTTATTTATATCTACGAAACCCTAGATATTTCTGTATGTTATTTTATCCGAAGATTCTTAGAGAATAAATCTGCAAAATATTGTTCATATCGGTCAAAGGATATAGGAGTCTCTTGTTTATGCCTACGAAACTCTAGACATTTATGTATGTAATTATATTTGTAGATTCTTAGAGAATATATCTGCAAAATATTGTTCATATTGGTCAAAGGATATAGCAGTGTCTAGAGGTTTCTTGTTTATGCTTACGAAACCCTAGACATTTCTGTAAATAATTATATTTGTAGATTCTAAGAAAATAAATCTGCAAAATATTATTCATATTCGTCGAAGGATATAGCAGTGTATATAGTTTCTTGTTTATTATTTTAATTTTATTATTTATTTTACTCGGCCTTTATTTCTGCAACGAGGCTAATCGCCGAACTTTCTTGTTTATGCCTACGAAACCCTAGACATTTCTATATGTTATTTTATTTGCAGTTTCTTGGAGAATAAATCTGCAAAATATTGGACATATCGGTCAAACCATATAGGAGTATCTAGTTTTTTTTTTGTTTATCCCTACGAAATCCCACACATTTCTATATGTAATTATATTCGTAGACTCTTAGAGAATAAATCTGCAAAATACCTGTCAATCAAGTCAAACTGGGAACACCCTGTTTCCCAGTTAGCCAATCACGAGAACCTTAGGGAAAATGACGTCACAGTGTTACGAAGATCACTATCACACGGTAGCTAAATATATATGTACGATTAATCTTGTACATATTAAATACAAAATTGAATTTAAAGATATACATATTTATTGATTATATTATAATATTTAGTCTTCTTTTGGACCTGCAAAATATTTAAAGCATCATATATGCATATATTTGTATATAAATAACAAAGAAAGTCCATTTTTCAATCTTCTTACTTGTTTAAAGATGGTGTTTCGGACAGTTTTTAAATAATTTAAAGTAGAAAATGATCGTTCAGTAGTACGTTGTTTACTGGTAACGTTACTAATATTCTTAACAGCTTCTATTTTTGATTAACTTTCTTACACATCTGAAAAGATCTATAACTGATTTTGAATGCACATTTAGATATACAATGGAATCTTGACTTACAAACTTAATTTGTGCCTGACCGCGGTTCGTATCTTAAACAGTATGTATTTAGGAACTCAATTTTCCATTATATTAATTAATTCGTTCCCAGATTAAAAAATCATAACGAAAATCCAAAAAATTAAAAAAATAAAAAACTATTCTCTAACTTCAATTCTCTAAAATGCAAAGAAATGGAGGAGTGAGTAGCATTTTTTCACTATAAATATGCAATTTGTATACCATTAGATATTAATTTTTATTTATGAAATTTTATATTTTACATAATTAGTATGATAATCATCTTCCATTAAATTGTAAAAAAAAGGACAACTTTCTTGTGTCTGGTTTTGTGGTTCAGGAGTTTACGATTTGTTGCTTGTAGTAGTAGCCTTTTAGTAGTCTGTTTCTAGTATACTAGGGAAAAAAGTTAAAAAAGTATAATGTAAGGCTTTAATTCATTTGAAAAGAAAAACATCACGGTTCGTATCTAAAGGTCAAAATAGGATATGAAAATAGTGTGTACCTCGAAAAGTTCGTATGTCGAGAGATTTGTAAGTCGAGGTACTACTGTATTAGCAAATTTACTGAGCCATAAATAGTATTCGGTTATACCCTCCCCCATTTTCGGTACACCACTCATATAAAAACAAAAGGGCGCAGTTTGGCGGGTTTGTCCCGGGCGCCAAAAAAGCTAGCGCCGGCTCTGCATGAGTGGCAGTGGTAAGAAAATAGAAATTGCAAAAGAAAACATGGTTTGCCAAACAATTTTCTTACTGAATAGGGTCTGCGACATTAAAGGCTGGCCGCCTCTGGTTTAGAGCAGCGGTTCCCAACCTTATCCAGCTGACGGTCCATTTGAGACGTGGAAAGACCGCGGGGCACGGCGGACCACATTTTCATAACGTTGACAGGAAAAATCTTCTTTTTCTCCCATTGTAATATTCGTTTACAGAAACTCTCTGAGTAAAGACCAACCTTTACTTCTCACGGACTTGCGCCGTTCTAAAGACTTCTAGCGACGTCTGTAGTATTTTCGACCTTATGTCCTGTAGATTTCTCCAATGATTGAAGACTTACCTCGTTTCCTCTTGCTATTTACCTTTCCTTGAGCAAGAGTTTTCTGTAGGTTCTCAGTTCTTCTTGTTATATGTTATATGGCCTAGGAATTTTAGGATACGAGTATAGGTACCAGAAAGGCGCATTTGAGGTTTTATTTCATGAAGCGCAAATGTGTTGGTTCGCTACGCTGTCCATGGAATTTTAAGTCTCCAGCAGAGCTGGCGGTAGCTCTTTTGGCGCCCGGGGAAAACCCGCTAAACTGCGCCCTTTTGTTAGAATATGATTAGCGAAATTACCGAAAATGGGGGGGGGAGGTACAAACGAATACTAGTTATGGCTCAGTAAATTTCCTAATACAATGGTACCTCGACTTACAAACCTCTATACTTATACCTTATCCCTAGTACTAGAAACAGGCTACTAAAAGGTTACTACTACAAGCAACAAACGTAAACTCCTGATCCAAAAAACCAGACACAAGAAAGTTGGTCTTTTTTTACAATTTAATTGAAGATGAATTTCATACTAATTACGTAAAACATAAAATTTCATAAATAAAAATTTATATGTAATGGTATACAAATTGCATATTTATAGTGAAAAAATGCTCCTTCTCACTCCTTCGCCATTTCTTTGCATTTTCTTCATTTAGTTGAGAATAGTTTATTTTTTTTATTTTTTGAATTTTCTTTACGATTTTTGTGGGGACTGGACTGGAGCGGATTATTTAATTTCCCACAATATATAATGGATAATTGAATTTCTAAATACATACTTTTTAAGATACGAACCGCGGTCAGTAACAAATTAAGTTTGTAAGTCCAGGTGTCATTGTATATCTAAATGTTCAACGAAAAACAGTTATATATGTTTTCAGATGTATAAAAAAGTTGATCAAATATAAAAGCTGTTAAAAATATTAGTTACCAGTAACGATTATTTTCTGCGTTAAATTATTTAAATAACTCTCTCCGAAACACCGTCTTTAAACAAGTAAGAAGATTGAAAAATGGACTTTCTTTGTTATTTATATACAAATATTATATATGCATATATGATGTTTTAAATATTTTGCGGAAATCCAAAAGAAGACTGATAATTATTATATAATCAATAAATGTGTACATCTTTAAATTTAATATTGTATTTAATATGTACAAGATTAATATACACATAAAAATTTATATTTTGATCTACATAAAAATAGAAAAACTTAATAAAAACCTTGAATATGTATATTTAAGCGTTTATTTTGGCGACCCTAAGAGCTGGCGCCCTGGGATTGTGCCCCTGTCTTTCACCGCCACTGGTCTCCAGTAATCAGTAGCCTAACTAGATGTTGGCATCGGATCCAAAGGCTCTGGTACTTAAAAATCGGCATACGCCCCTTTCCAAATACCTGAATATTCTCCTTAGGATAGGGTGACCATTCGTCCCGCATTTTAACATTTATTCCCGCATTTTGGATTTGGGAGGTGAGGACCTTTTTTTTTGCTCTTCACTTGGATTTGGGAGGTAAGGACCTTTTTTTTTGCTCTTCACTTGGATTTGGGAGGTGAGGATCTTTTTTTTTTTTTGCTCTTCACTTGGATTTGGAAGGTGAGGACCTTTTTTTTTGCTCCGTCCCGCATTGCCTTCTTAAGAAAATGGTCACCCTACTCTAGGAGCTATAGAGAACCAAGGGCTTCGAAATCCTAATTACTATTGTTAAATTTACTATTGTTAAATCCTAATTATTCACTTGCAGATTTTCTTTGGGCCCGCTAAAGTAGGGTTGTCAACTTTGTCCAAGAGAACAAAAAAAAAGGTTTTTACGGTTCGAAGGCCACGAGGCCATAGCGAAGCTACTGTGGTAATTTTTTTTTGTCGTTCTCACGAATTGTCCACGTTTCAGATGAATATTGAAATATAGAATATACTAAGGAATTTACGAGAAGAATATAAATCTAAATATATTATTTTAAATCTGTTAAACCCAGATCGTTTCACGCTCTCTCCGTATTTTGCTCTATTGCTCCTGCGTTGAAATTAAAGTTTATTAAGTATTATAAATATTATTCCATGCTCGTTGTGTGTAAAAAGTAGTTTACAGTACACGAGAAAATGATCGGTATTACCGGTATGAAACATGCACTTGACAAAAAAATTGAATAAGCAAACTAACATAAATAAACAAACTATAAAACTATCCAGAATACTGGCGTTTTAACGCAATCAGTATTAGGTTCCCAGACCAGTATTCGTAAACATGAAAACTAATTTAACATTTCAATTAAACCAGGGACGGCTGGTTGTTGGAACGAAGGGGGCCGGGCCCGATTAGTAAAGATTACTTATTACTGTAGCTTTACGCGCCCTATTGAAACAAAATATCGATATTTTCAAGTATCGAAAGGAAAAATGAATATATGTTCTATAAAACGTAAAAAACATTTTATTCATACAATAACAATTTAATTGTATCACAATAATAAATAGATTAATGTTAAAGGCTATTCCAAACGTTAAGGCGGAACTAAATGGGAATTTCGTTCTTTTAGGTTGTCACGAGTCACGAGAACTTTGCTTGGGTTATTTAATTTTTCAGGTTGGTATGTGAAAATTTCAAATTCCTACAGTGAAAGTGAGTAAGAACTGTGAGTAAAACTATGGAAACGAATGACATTTATTAAAAATTTTAGTACTTTTTTACAATTTTGAAGACAAAAAAATAAATAAATGGGAAATTTTTATTAAGAATGACAAAAAATTAAAATGCAATGGAAAGGACATTTTATAATGACAATCAATTTAACCTAGAATTTAATATGTGAGTATGATTTACAAAGCTTAAACAAAATCTCCAAAAGTCCGAATTAATAGATAAAAATTACTAGATTTTAAAATCTAGTTCCACCTAAACGTTTGGAATAGCCTATATCTGCTGTTCACTTTTGTAAAAAAAAAAAAACAAAGAGGAAATTTTGATTTCTGTTTCTGCATACAGTGGCTCCTGCTTTCGAAAATAAGCGCTCTGAAGGAACTGACGTCGCTAGAGTACGTTCATCTTAACTGCATCACAGGGTATCATAAATTACGTCACCAATTGCTGATCACACTGACGTACATTAGGGTTTTAAACAATTGTTGTGGAAACCAAACACACAAAATCATGTATTTCAAATACATTTTTACTCATTTTAGTACACGGTATACCTTGAAACGTACGAGAAATAAAAAATAATAACGGAAATAAACAAACAACATCGCACAATACGCGTAGTTAAACACAAATCAAAGTAAGTGACGCCACCGAAATGTGTTAAGCTAGCTGTTGGTAATGTAATGGAAGAAATTTGGTTTCTGCGCAAGGGACTGGTAATATTCGCCTGTGATGAAGTTAACTTGAACGTACTCTACTACAGACAATAATTTGTGAGCAATTTTATATAAGTTAGGGAAGACTGTCTTCATATCGTCCCAAACCAGTAGCGGATTGGACAACAGACTGGATGAAGAAACTGGATTTCAGACTTCAGACTTCAGACGTGAAACTGGATTTTTCAAATACAGTGATAGTTCATATTTAGTTTTGCTAGAAACACGTTGGCCTGTGCCTGATTTTAGTTTCGTCTTCCCATGTGCAATGTCAGTATGTTCCAGCAACCAGATGGTTGCTGAAAAAAAAAAAACGATTCGATACGATACTGGGTCAAATGTACTGATATTAGTAAAGTATCGGAAGATTAGTATCGATAATAAAATCGCGATATCGAATGAAAAATATCGATACTGGTATCGTATCAGTCGTATCGGAACATCCCTACATACAAGTAGCAGGAGACAAACTTGTAATCACACACATATAATTCATTTGTTTACAAAAAAGAATAGGTTAGAACAACAAAGAAAACTGCACAATCTTAACAAAGCGTTCGTCTTTGACTTTCTTGCACAGTGTACACAGTGATCCCGTGACAAAAATCTTGCACGGCATAGAATTAACAATGCACGGTTATGCCGAACGCACCTGAAGTTAAGAATTATTTGTTGAATATTTCTATTTATCTTCAAGAACATATATTTTTTTAAAGTATGAATTGTTTTGAAGGCAAGGCCGGCGTGACGCATGGGCGACCGGGGTAATTTCCCAAGCTTCACACTTACTGGGACTCCCTGCTTGTACTATACGAGGGTTACCTTTTATGTTTTTACAAACGACCACTAGATGGCAATATTTAAATGTATCATTACTATATTTGTAAAATTGTTATTGTCAAATCAGTGGCAGCTTACAAATAGACCGAGTAGTTTGTTGACAGTGAGCGTTTAAAAAAAAGTTGGTGAAAAAATGGATAGTACTCGTGAAGGTTTTAGTTGGATGATTTTTTACGATTTTAGTAAAGGCCTAACTCAACAACAATGCATAGATTCGCTTCGTTCAACTTTTGGTAATGAAGCATCATCAGAAAAGACTGTTTACAATTGGTTTGCAGAATTTCGTCGTGGTCGTGCGTCCGTCAGTGATGAATCTCGTGAAGGTCGACCAAAATTGGTTGTGATTCAAACAAACATCGATGCTGTGCGCAAAATTGAAGAAGATCAGTATGTGAATTACCGTGAGATAGAGGCACCTTTGGCATATCGCAGACTGCAATACATTCGATTTTCCATGAAAATTTAGCTCTGAAAAAGATCTGTTCCTGATGGATTTCGCATAATTTGACAGAAGCTCAAAAAAGGCTCGTGTTGATTGGTGTACGGGAATGCTAAAAAAATTCAACCTAGACACTGCTAAATCCGTATACAACATCGTTACAGGTGACGAAACTTGGATTTATTTATTCTGTTTGGGTTTTCCAAGATGAACCGAAACCCACAAAAGTTGTTCGTTCACGAAGCACTTCCAAGACAATGATCGCTTGTTTCTTCGGTTGTACTGGATATGTCGTAACCATTCCTTTAGAGGATCGGACAACAGGTAATGCTGAATGGTATACAACAATTTGTTTGTCAGAAGTCATCGACAAAATCAGGAAAAACAACCAAAAACGTCGCATCATTCTTCATCATGACAATGCAAGCTCCCACACAGTACGTCAAACAATTAATTATTTGAAGGAGAAAAACATCGAATTAATGCCTCATTGCCCGTATTCACCTGATTTATCCCCGATTTTTTTTGTTCCCCAATGTCAAACAAAAAATACGTGGACAGGGATTTTCATCCCCTCAAGAAGCTGTTGAAGCCTTTGAAAACCATATTTTTGAGATCCCAACTTCAGAGTGGATTTTTTTTTCTTCTAAAATTGGTTTGAACGCCTGCAAAAGTGTATAAATCTTAAAAGCGAATATTTTGAAAATCAATAAAACAGTTTGTTAAAAAAAAAATTTTCTCTCTTAGATTTTATAAAAACTTAAAAGGTAACCTCGTACAGGTTGATAGTCGCTCAGATTTTTTGCTTGAGGTGCTTCTTGAGGTGATGAAGCCTTCGAAAACCATGGTTTTTGATATCAACTTCAGAGTAGAAAAACTGTTTCGAGAATTGGTTTGAATGCATGTAAAAGTATATAAACGAATATTTTGAAAAACAATAAAACAGTTTGTACAAAAAATATTTTTTTGTAAAAACTTAAAAGGTAGCCCTCGTGAATAAACCATTTTTAGTTGTTATTTTTCTGAATCCTCCCGTCCTCAGCAAGTACAGTCAGCATTCGTTTGCAGAGGCCCCCGTAAAGTTTGGCTGGTTCTGTATGAAAGGCAGATTTAATTTTATTGCAGATAATATATCTGGGCTTCATAATATCAGATCTAAGTAAAATATATCACGGGTGACATGTGTGGAGGCGGCGTAGTGGTATTTTATTATTGCAAACAAGGATTACGGTGGCATAGCTGAGTGACGGTGTCGGAGGCAGTGTCAGACAGTGCATAAAGTACGAACACCGGATTTATACCTTCCTTATGTTAGTTAGTTTTACGAGGCAGTGCGACAAGAAGCTGACTTGAAATGATCTTTACGTTGCGCTTTGGTAATCTTCAAGCACCGCCGGAACTTTGAACTAGTTCTAGTTTATGATTTTTGTTTGTTTTGTTACTAAGAAAGGAACTTTATATTTTAAAAACAGAAGATATCGACTTTAAAAGTAATACAGTGATGGATAGAATCAATTTAAACCAACCGAGATCTCGGAATTTTAACCCGTACGTTACGGTGTTCTTTGGTTGCGGTGTGAGGTACAAATGTACCCCATTTTTATTTTATCGTAAATAAATAATTTATTAATAATTTGTATTCAGGTTTACTATGGAATATATTAAAAATGTTTTTTTAGCTGAAATTACAATATTTTCAATTGCAAGTTTGTCATACGTCCAACATTCATAAAGTCTTGTTACATACTAACCAACTAAATTTCTAGCAAAGCATAGTATACGCCCAACCTACAACTGCTACGTAGAGATTCAGACTGAATTGCTTGTTTATGCGTAGCTGCTTTGCAATAATCTGGGAATTTACCCGAGCTGACTCCGCCCTTTACTTAAAAATAACCAATAAAATTCATGAAAAATAAATTAATTATTATTAGGTGTTTAAAATAAAAAATGAAAAAAATATTTACCTATATTTCATAAGTAGGTAAATAAAGTATGTATGGTATTTATAAAACTCAAGAACGATTATTTTATTCAAAATTTGTGGGGTACATTTTAAATAGCACCGCTCCGTAAGAGGTAATCTCTAATCCTAACGGCGGTGTAACAATTCAACTCAATAAGTGAGGTCCAGTGGCAGCAATATCTTTTAAAATCTGAGGGCTTTTAATATTTGGGACCATTTTTAGGGTTTTGTTGCTATGACCACCAAAAAATCCTTATAACGTCAATCATGTATATGTCTGTCTGTACAGTAGAAATTGTAGCCAAACGGCTTAACATAGAAAGTTGAAATTTGGCATGCTTATACAACACTTTGACTCACATATAGAAAATTACTGAGAGTTCAAAAAAGCACATTCCGAGATAAATATAAACAATTATGTATTCAATAAAAAAAAATATTTTTTTTAAATTTTGACTGGCATACCAAACGAAACCTCTTAATGTGGTCCACATAAGCACATTTTTATTTTTGAATAATTATTTTTTTATGGGATTTTTGCCAAAATATGTCAAAACTTTTGTCACTCTCAGAGGGGTTGATCTAAATATCTGAAAAAAATCTCCATAACGAACATTAATGGGAACCGGAATAATTCAACAGGAATTTTTGATCAGATTAGTTTTTCGAAAAATGTCGATTTCTAGTTTCGTCGACAAAAAAAAATAATAATTAAAACAAAAATATTGTGTGGTATCGAAAGAAAGCTCCTAAGACGTATATTCAGGAACGAAAAGTGTTTTTTTTTAGTCAAAAATGTGCTAAAAAAGTTCTTGTGCCGCCCCTTTTCCCTAGAAAGGTTAAACTAAAAATCTAAAAAAATTATAGGTAATATATGAGCCGTTGATTTTGAAAGTGAGATAAGTCCATTTTGTGGAAAATATGAGTTAATGTTACGTCTTATTACAAATTGAGATTAACTTCATGTTTTTAATCATTTAAAATAAATATCGACTCGATATCAGTACAAATTTGTTACTGTTAGTTTATATGGTCAACAGTATTTCAAATGCATTGATTTTGAAAGTGAGACAAGTCCACTCGAATAAATTCTCACGGACCGAAACCCGATTAATACCCCAGGATTATTATAAATTGTTACAAAAATGTCGCAAGCATAATCCCTTTTTAGGACATGAAATGAAAAGTGAAGACTTTTACTCTACCAAACCTCTCGAGGAGGCAATTTTAAAAAGAAGGGAAAATACTGATGGAGAAATAGTTAACTGGTTGATTATTTTTAACTGGATAAGATTTTTGAGAAATGCGCCATATAAAATGTTTTATAAAACATCAATAGAAAAAGATTCACAAATTAAAACTCTTGATTTATAACACAAAAGCGCGGTAGGCCGTGTAATTTCGGAAAAATAATATTACCATCTTTATATGAAAAAACTAGGGCTATTACTAAAGAAAAATATAAAGATATGATGGATTCATCATGGATACTTTAAAAATCTTAAAAGTCTAAACTAACAAAATATAATTTATATGTATACAACTTATAATTGAATATTTTTTCATATTTTATCAATTTTTTCCTATAAAATTAAATTTTTGCTTTGTTTTTATTGTTATTTTTCTAACAAAGAATAAAATTATATTGAAGTAATTAAATAAAATTTTCATTTGTTTGCTACTATAATTATTTCCATTTCATTAGGAGAAATCAACATTTTCAGCAAATCATTGCCTTTGAAAGTGAGACCAGTCCATTGAGGTACACCAAAAGCACGACTTTTTTCAAATAACGCCGATAACACTTATCGTATAATAAAATTACATGCATTGAGGCTACCAAAAATGTAAAATAAGTCTATTACTCCTTACGAATATTTTTAATTCCATTCAAATGCAAAACATTAAAATCTAGAAGTAACGAAAAGTGGACTTGACTCACTTTCAAAATTACGGCTCATATATTGATTTCAGCCGGAACCGTAAGAGAGAAATTTTTGATCCGATTGCATTTTTAAAAAATGTTGCAGTTTTTGTGTTTTTGAGAAAATAATTATTTTTTTAATTAAATAGGTTTCTGAAGTTAAAAAAATAAAATAAATAATCCTTTTATCAATATATTTCTTATTAATCTAATGGAGACCTGAATACGAAGCAAATGCTGGGATTTTTGGCACGGTAATTTTGTTTAAAAAATTAAATGGAAGCTCTTAGTACTCAAATAACGAATAAAAATGATTATCAAAAATCTGTTGATTTTGATGTGATTATAGAACAAATATTCCTAGACATCCAGTATTATGTTCTTACACTTAATAAATACCTACAAAACCATGAAATGTGTGAAAATTTTCACTTCACATCATTTTTTTAATGCTTAAATATTAATGAAAAAATGATGATTTTGAATTTTGAAAAGATGAAAGCAATGTAGCCATCTCAATTTTATTCAGCTACTGAAGATGACTATTTCGTAGCCAAAATGTACGTCTAGTGACATTAAAATAATATGTGAAATAAAAAATTAACGTTAAGTTTACCTTAGCTACCTTTTTTTTTATTCAGGGAAAATCTTTTATAGTCACCAATCTGGTAGTGTCGGAATCTCCTCCAATTAGCCTACCGACTAAAACCCCTGCTTGCCCCTTTTTCCCATCAAGGAATTATCTGTGGTGATTTTTATCTTGGAGGGAACAGGATAGCTCAACCTATCCTCACATTCCCCTATTCTGTTTTTCTGGCTCGTCTGTCTCCTTCCTCTTCACAATGGCTGACAGCATCTGCTGCACCGTTTCCTAGTTTTCCCTGCAGTGTCGCATAACCTGGGCCATGTTGTCGGGTGTCAGGTTCTCGTCGTCGTCCTGGTCCTTCCCAATCCTCAGGGTGAAGAACTTAAAAGACCCATGGGCTATCAGGGCTTGCGTGACATAATAGTTTATGTTCCTGAACTTGCAGGCCAGCCATTCTGGTATGTTGGGGATGAGCCTTTTTGACCACTGCACTTTGTCTAGCTACCCTAGATATATCTATATATTGGGCTTCTGAGCAAACTCGAGCCAGGATCCATGCAAATGATACTCATTAACAGTGTGTAAATTGTGAATGTTTCTATTTTGAATAAAATGCATGTTTTGATTTTATACTTTACCTATTATTCGTCCCTCCCCCTTAGTAGTAGGTATATTTTTGAAGTGAAATGTTGTGTTTTAACTTGTTGGCAATCATTTGCTTTCTAATATGACATTATGAAGCAGTAAATAATACATTAATAAAATATTCATTCATGAACTTTTCAACATATCTAAATTTAGATCACTCTGTTAATTCTCACAATTTGTTCTTTTATAACTAGCCAAATTTAATTTTAAATAAACTCATAATTTTAAATAATAATATCAGGAAAAAGCGTGGGTAAATTTATTCTGTTAAAATTGTGCAAAAATTAAATATTTTGATATATAATTAAAGGACTTAAAACAATATTTAGTGTGGATTAAAGATGAAAAATATTTTTATCTACGACCATCTAATAATAAATTCATTATGTGTCCAACTGTAAATACTTGTTAAGTAAAATACTATTAAAAGTTTCAGGTATGATTAAAAATCCTTATACTGCCCCTTATGTGTCTGTCGGTACGGTAGAAAGTGTGGAGAAACGACTAGACCTATAGGAGTTGAAATGTGGCATGCATATACAGTTCTATGACCCGCATGTACAATAAATACTGATACTTCAAAAAACACGTCGCCAAAAAAATATCAACAAATATGTATTTAACGAAGAAATAAATATGTTTTATAAAGTTATACCCTAAAACTTCCAAACTAACCAAATAAATTCTAATTTTTAAAAAACAAATACATTTTTACGATTTTCGTAAAAATGTTAATAAAATTTTATTCCATACCCTATTATTCAAAAAGAATGGTTTAAAAATCTGCAACAATAATTATAGTGCTACAAATTGATGTAAATAGCAATAGTACGCTCAATATTTTTTCCACAGTTGTCTCATTTTTAAGGTTTTGTTGGTATGTCCAAAAAACCCTTATACCGTCATTTTGTCGTCTGTCTGATTGTCTGTCTGTCTGTGTGTTCCGTAAAAATTGTAGCCAAACGGCTAAACCATGAGAGTTGAAATTTGGCATGCTTATACAACTCTTTGACCCGCATATAGGAAAAATACTAAAACATCTAAAAAACATATCCCCCAAATAAAGAAATACGTGCTCATCGAAAAAAAAATATATTTTTTTAAAATTCTGAGTAGGGTATCAGATGAAAGCCCTTAGTACGTGGATTAACGCTCAAAATTTTATTTTTGCAAAATAAATTATTTTGACGCGATTTTTGCCAAATTTGTGCAAAAATAATTTGTCCCACACCCTGTAGCCCAAATGGTTTAAACTAAAAATCTGAAAAAATTCTAAGTAATGCACATTTGTGTAAACCGGAATAGTATAACAGGAATCTTTGATCAGATTATGTTTTCGGAAAATAACGCATTTTTTTGTGTTTTTAACTAAAATATGTAAAATATTTAATTCGTTATGTAACACAGTAAACGAGTAAACATCCGTATCTAATGGTTAGCATTCTCGCTTCCTAAGTTGCAAACTACGGTTCGCTTCCTGAATTTGTTTTTTCTGTTTTTTTTTTGCTTAAATTTTTATTTTGTTTAAATTATTTTGTCAAAATTTTAGTTATATTTTGGTAAATGTTGCATTTAATTTTTAAAAGCGTAGACCAGTGGGAAGGGTTGAAATTATAATTTAATTCTATGTTTCAATGTATACGAAATTAGAGGGGCGGAGCTTATGAACAACAAATGGAAGCCATAGCCTTAATATATCACCATATCATTCGCCTTACAATTAACAAAATAATATTTTAATATAAAATTTGTTTTGGCATCCCAAATAATCATCATTCATTTACTAAATACCTGCGAAACCCTGAAATGTGTGAAAATTCACACTTCACATTAATTTTTTGTATTGTTGGAAATTTTCTTCAAAATTATGTGATGAAAATCAAATGACATATCCTAAATCGTAGAAAGATTTCAAAATATCATTTTTTTTTTGTAATTTTGATTATTTTTAGGGTTTTGTAGATATGGCCCCAAAAAAACTCTTATAACGTCACTCATGTGTCTGTCTGTCTATTTGTATGGTAGAAATTGTAACCAAACGGCTGAACATAAGTTGAAATTCGGTATCCTTGTTTGACCCATTTATAAAATTTAAATAATTCAAAATACATATCGCGAGATAATTATAGTGAAAAAATGTATATTTTTTTGATATTTTGATTGGGATATTAAATGAAATTTCCTAATTCGAAGATAAACAAACAAATTTTTCATTAAAAAAAATTTTTTATAGGATTTTCGCAAAATATATTACAAAAAACCTTTGTTCTTCTCTATTTTCCAGAGGGATTGATCTAAAAATCTGAAAAAAAACCTCAATAATGTACACTGATGGGAAACGAAATAGTATAACAGGAATGTTTGATTAGATAAGTTTTTCGAAAAATATTGATTTGTGTTGTAGAAAAAAATATATTTATTTAAAATTTATTGTGTGGTATCAAAAGAAAGCTCTCGATACGTAGAATAAGGAATGTAAAGTAGTTTTTTAACATTTCTTTATTTTAACCCTTTTTTTTACTGGTAGTTTTTAACCCAAAGGAGTAAACTAAAAAGCTAAAAAAATTCTTAGTACTGTACATTGATCTGAACCGGAAACGTATGGAAGGAAATTTTGATTAGATTTCGTTTTTGGAAAATATTGCAATATTTGTTATTATATTTTATTGTTTTTGACTTATTTAATTATTTTTTTAATTTATGGCTAAATTATGGCTAATAATGTTAAGGATTTTTTGTATTTATTGCTAAGGTAATCTTTATTTGAAATATAAAATATAATAAAACATTTTTAACAGCTGAGAACCGAGTTAATGTGTAAGCTCCTCCTACTATTATACGTCCATGATTCAACCTATTATTTCAATAATTTTAGTTTTTTTAGGCATCAAAGAGGAATAAATCATTTATAGGGGTGAAATACTTATAAAACAAATAATACATTGTTAATAGTGAGAATTACGGTTCTGAAATTGAAAAAGATGAAGCCATTTATTAATATATTACTTATTAATTTAAGGAAGACTTAGATACGAAGCAAATGCAGAAAAAATCGCTAGGAATTTTTAATTTAAATTTTATTGTGACGAAATTATTTACAAATAAAAATGATAATCAAAAAACTGTTGATTTTGATGCAGTGGTGGCGCTAGTTTTTAATATCTGGAGGGGCCAGGAAATATTTGAGTAAAATGTGGGGGGGGGGCAGATGCAATATTCGAGGAGGACATCAATTTTTATGGACAGGTGAAAAATACAAGTGATGACCTAAAAAAAGTCCTCACTTCTAAAATATAAGGGATGATTTTCTTATATAACAGATCCTATTTTTCTTCAAGCATTTCTGTGGGAGCCACAGCAAATTGCACCCCCACCTCCCTCCCGCCCCCGGACCTCCCGGTAGAGCCGCCACAGTTTTGATGTGATTATAGAAGAAATATTTTCCTAGACATTCAACATTCTGTTGGCTTCTTACTCTTATTAAATAACTAGAAGACCATAAAATATATGAAAAGTCAATTACAACCAGTGGCACAACGAGGAGGGAGGCCGTATTGGCCCTGGTCCTTCCCAAGAGAATTTCATAATTCTGCGGATAATTTGTATATCATCGGCCGGGATAAGGAACCGATCATGTACAAACCACCCTTTATTCTCATTCATTACTGAAATACTTTGAATTCTCCATATGGGACATTAATCTTTTTTAAACCATTATTCATGTAGTGACATCTACAGTTCATTCTATTAATTTACTTCCAAATGTAGTGTCAGTAATGTCTGTCTTAGAAGCCTTCAAAATTAAAACAGAATGTTTACATGATAATACATGTTTGCTTTTTCAGTTAAAAGCAGTGTAAGGTTACACACATTACCCTTATTTGTTTACATCTCCACGGGCTTCTGTCACACGAACACTGTGCGTTCACTGTCTCTACTCTCTCCTACGCCTGTTGACTGCATCGTGCCGTGTTACCAGCTACAGGTTCCTTTTAACGCGCTGCACGAAATAATATACAAAATGCGACAAAAAGTTCATGCGTTGAGAAAAATAAAACAGACTATACTGATCTTGATCATTATCAATATAAAAATTTATGTTATTCTTATTTTTTGTGACATAAGACAGAATTCATGAACAACATCATAAAAACACGGAACATGTTCCATATTCAAATACGGGCAGAGCCGGAATAGCGCAAGGGCGACTGGGATAATAACGCAGGGCCCCGCACTAGAAATGACGAGAATTAGAAATTTATTGAACCGGATACCCACCATAATAACCCGGATATTACCCGCTACCCGTTAATTACTCACTACCCGTTAATTATCCGGTACCCGTTTATTACCCGTTAACCGTTAATTACCCGCTACCAGATAATTACCCGCTAACCGATAATTACCCGTTACCCGTTAATTACTTGCTACCAGTTAATATATAAAAATGAAAAGTTAATATAGAAAAATTAATAAAGGAGTGAAATGTGAATTTTCACGCATTTCAGGGTTTTGTAGGTATTTAATAAGTGTAAGAAGCCAACTGCTGGATGTCTAAAAATAATTTTTTGATAAAAAACAACTTTATTCGATATTTGAGTACTAAGAGCTTCCATTTAATTGTTTTAAACTAAATTTAAATAATGTCATGATTTATTTTTTTCTAGCACATTTTTGGACAATCGTGTTAAAAGAAACAAATTTTTAAACACTACTTAGTGTCCCTAATCTACGTCTTAAGAGCTTTCTTTTGATACCACACAATAAATTTAAAAAACCTTAATGTACGTCTTAAGAGCTTTCTTTTGATACCACACAATAAATTTAAAAAAAATATATATATTTTTTTTAACAACAAAATTTTTTAATAAAAAAATCGATATTTTTAGAAAAACAAATCTGAACAAAAATTCCTATTTATTATTTATTTACTATTTCGGTTCCTATCAATGTACATTATTAAGATTTTTTAAATTATTTTAGATCAACCCCTCTAGGAGATAGGGTGGGGGATACAAGTTTTTTGGCACATATTTGATGACAATGTAAAAAAAATGGTTTTTCAAAAATAAAAATTTGCTTGTTGATCTACGCATTAAGAGGTTTCATTTAATATTAGGGATGGGAAAAAAACATTGATGTATCGAAAACATCGATGTTTGTTTTGAAAACATCGATGTTTTTACCATCGATGGTCAGCCATGGTTTACCATCGATGTCTACTACCGATGTCGATGTTTAAACTTTGAAATTCAGAAACTACCGCTAGAAGCGCTGGAATCTTAAAAATTTAATTTTTATTAAAATTAGTACAATAAATATAAGCGCCATCTATTGTGATATAACAATACTAATAGTGTTAGTTCTTATTCTTCTTAGCAGTTAGCAGAATACGCAAAAATAAGAAGAAACTTCTAATTTTTGCAAATAATGCGAACGACCAAAGACGCCAACACACTTTTTCTTTTTGAGTCTTGTTGACACTTTCCCAGTTGTTATTCCTCCAATCCCTGGATTTTTGTAAGTTGTCATTAGCTATTTTTTTATATATTGAAGTTGGCTTTTCCTGAACAAAATTATCAATTCAATTAATCTTCAATTAATCGGTAAAAGTAACTAGAATTGAAAATCTAGTTCCACCTAAACCAAAGGAACAGACTTTATTTCAACTTAAAAAAGTATAAAAATAATTGTGTATGACAGCGTTATTTTTATGTTAAATAATATAAAATTAACATTAAGATTACTATATTAGTATTGTAATAAAATCCAATATTTCATTTTAGAAATGTAAAAATAGTAAGGTTTGTTCCTTTGGTTTAGGCGGAACTAGATTTTCAATTCTAGTTACTTTTACCGATTGATTGAAGCTTTTGATCATTTTGTTCAAGAAAAGCCAACTTCAATGTATAAAAAAATATTTATTGACAAATTACAAAAATGAAAATTGCGGTTAGTTCCGCCTAATCGTTTGGAATAGACTGTAGGTAAAAATTAGGATTATATATTGGGTATAATAATGTTAATGTGAAATTAATTACTATTAAAAAGGAATATTTCTATTTCAAAATCTAATAAATGCTTTTTGTGTATTATATGTTACTTTTTTCGTATTTTATCTTTACATTATTAAATAAAACCTATGTAATATAAATAAATAGCTTTTTTTAATATTAATAAAACATCGATGTTTCCGATACATCGATGTTTTTCCTTCGATGTTTTTTCAACATCGATAGTAAATGCCGATGTTAACATCTATGTTAAACATCGATGTTTTGCCTTCGATGTACAACCCTATTTAATATGCTACTCAAAATTTTAAAAAATATTTATTTTTTCATTAAACACATATTTATATTATATATGGTTTATATTTATTTCGTGATGTGTTTTTTGAACTCTTAGTATTTTTCCTATATGAGGGTCAAAGAGTTGTATAAGCATACCAAATTTCAACTTCCTGTCTTAAGCCGTTTAGCTACAATTTCGACCATAGACAAACAGACAGACAAATGAGTGACGTTATAAAGATTTTTTGGTGGTCATACCAACAAAACCCTAAAAACACTAGATTTCAAAATTTAGTTCCGCACGAAGCTAAGAAATGAATAATAAATTGTTTTTCTTTTTTTTGCAATAAGGTAGAAGGTTGGTGATTCTGAAAGTTAGTTCATTTTAATTTCATTATAAGTACTCTTGTACAAAAATGAATATTTATGTATCAAATATGTATAATTAGCAGTGGTGCAGCCAGGATTTTTTTTGGAGGGGACCCGGAAGACAGTATTATTTAAATTATAAATAATGTTCTCATTTAAAAAAAAAAAGATCGTCACCTCCAAAATCCAAGTGATGAGCAAAAAAAAAAGTTCTCACCTCCAAAACCCATGTGAAGGGCAAAATAAAGGTCCTCACCTCCAAAAACTACAAGTGATGGCAAAAAACTCTTCCTTGGAGGTGGGGGGGCTTGGCTGCGCCACTGATAGTTAGTAACTTTTAACTCCTATAACCTATAATAAATAGTACCTAGAAAAGTTGCAACCCCTATATTTTTGCAGCATGAGCTGCCACTGAAATTAAGCGTTGCATATCGTGGCGTTACAAAGCGAAATATATCTATCTGATCTTCCACATTATTATTCCAGTTAAATTACAAAATTTAATTTTATATGATAGGAGACGTTTTTATATTTGGTGACCCAAAAATTCATTATGTACAAATATAAATACGTCCACAGTTCATTTGGGATTCCATTATACAATGTAATATTAACGGCCCAGTTAAAGACTGTGAAAAGACATTTAGTGATAGTTAAAAGTATAGTTTTGCAAAGGCAGGAAGCCAATGTAGTTTATTTATTTCTGAAACACTTAAAATAATATTTTTGGCAATAGGCTATCGTAAATCATAATCAAATAAATAAAGTTATTAATATCTTTGGAAATAATCGAAAATACTTTCTATATAGAAATTCATCAAGATTTTTCCAAATCTGAATTAAATTTTCTCTGCAGTAAGTTCAATGAATGCAGTGATACGCAAGCAGGGTGTCGTGACACTCTAGACTCTAGGGTGCCGTAGGTATATAAAAGGAATACCAAGAATTCCGAAGAAAAAGTACGGTTATAATTACGGTGACCATACATTATTGGAACAAAGAAAAAATCTGAAAAAATTACATGAAAATAAAAAAATTGATGTGAAGTGTGAATTTTCGCACATTTCAGGGTTTTGTAGGTATTTAACAAATATAAGAAGCCACCAGCTGGATGTCTAGGAATATTTATTACTATAATCACGTCGAAATCAACAGTTGTTTGATAATCGTTTTTATTCGTTATTTGAGTACTATGGTCTTCCATTTAATGTTTTAAACAAAATTTAAATAATTTGCAAAAATTCGATATAATAAAATTTAAAATAAAAAATTTCAGCGATTTTTGAAGTGTCAGGTTACGAAGTGAAACGCTCATTCGATTTCTCCGAGCGAGAAAAAAACAGACGCTCAACGCCCAACATACACTTATAAGAAATTTTTTTTATAATTAATTATAATAAATAATAATTATAATTATATCACTATATATTGGAACAAGCAACGGAATGGAGGTCTCCAGTCTACATTCTGTTCGTTGATTTTGAAAAAGCCTTCGATAGACTTAACCGCAATGTACTGTGGCAGATATTAGAAAAAAATTTATGTGAAGTGTGAATTTTCACACATCAGGGTTTCGCAGGTATTTAGTAAGTGAATAATAATTATTTGGAATGCCAAAACAAATTTTGTTATTTTTTATTTATTTATTTATTTTTTTTTTTTGTTAATTTTAATTCTAATACCATTATGTAAGTTTCTAAATATGTGCAGTATTTTTCTTTTATATAGCAAGGTTCAATAAAATTTTGAAAAAATTCCTCTTAGATAGATATATAATCTAAAAATATTAAGTGAAGGCGGAATGCTGAGTGTGTAGGACATATTTTGCTTTGTAGTATTCACTGTAAAATGAACAATATTTTAAAAATAATTTATCATCTCTTAATCTAAGAGCTTTAAAAACAAATTTTATGTTAAAATATTTTTATGTTAATTTTAATTCGAGTGCCTAATACCTAAGTATTTAGGTTTCTTAATATGTGCAGTATTTTTTTTATATACCAAGGTTCATTAAGATTTTGAAAATTGCGCCTATGGCTTCATTGGTTGTTTCTAGTCATAGCTCCTCCCTTTGATTTCGTGTACATTCAAACAGAATTAAATTATAATTTCAACAATTTCCACTGGCTATTAAATTTATGCTTTTAAAAATTAAATGCAACATTTGCCAAAATATAACTAGAATTTTGACAAAATAATTTAAACAAAATAAAAATGCAAAAAAAAATAAAAAATAATATTGTCTTTTCTCGTGGGATTCGAACTCATTTTCTTGGGCAGAACGGTAGTACCGTAACCATTGCACCAAGATACACGTTACAGTTTAGTGTGTTATATAACTACAAGTTTTCAACATTATTAGCAAAAAAACACAAAAAATGCTTTTTTTTCCAAAACCATAATCTGATCAAAAATTCCTGTTGTACTATTCCGGTTCACACCAATGTACATTACTTAGAATTTTTTCAGATTTTTAGTTTAAACCATCTGGGCTACAGGGTGTGGGACAAATTTTTTTTTGCACAATTTTGGCAAAAAAGGCTTCAAAATAATTTATTTTGCAAAAATAAAAATTTGATCGTTAATCCACGTACCAAGGGCTTTCATTTGATACCCTACTCAGAATTTAAAAAAAATATTTTTTTTTTCGATGAGCACATATTTGTTTATATTTTTAGGGGGATATGTTTTTTAGATGTTTTAGTATTTTTCCTATGTGCGGGTCAAAGAGCTGTATAAGCATGCCAAATTTCACGCACAGTCGGGAGTGAAGCAAGGCTGCGTATTGTCCCCACTGCTATTTCTCATCAGTATAGATGCAGTCGTGCGTGCAGTAAACTCCTCGCAAAGAGGCATCCAATGGAACTTTGCCACTCGCCTAGCGGATCTGGACTAGGTTGATGATCTCTGCCTACTTGCCCAGTCACTTATATATATATATATATATATATATATATATATATATAAATTAATTTATGTCCTGATTCGTCCTGTAATATCCATAATAATATTAATATCATTGATATATACAGTGGAACCTCGAGATACGAGCACCTCTATATACGAGAAATTCGATATACGAGGAAAGTATGGGCGAAAAATCTCTAAATACGAGCATTGACTCGAGTAACGAGCAACGAGCCAGGCTGTTAAGCCAAGCAAGCGTTAATAGACAAGTTTTTGGTAAAGTAATCTGCAACTAAAAGAAAGTTAAGTGATTCTAACCCAGAACCTGCTTCCAGTGGGGTAAAATTCCTAAGAAGAGAGAGCCTTCCTGAATCAGAGGGGGACTCTCCTTCCCCACAGTAACCCGTTTCGTCTTCCCCACATCCCTATCGCCAGTCAGGACTCTTCATAAAGATAAACTACGGTTATATTATTTACCAGTGTTATTTATAAGGATAATTGATTTTTATGTTGATATTTTTGGGGGTTCGGATTGGATTAACTGGATTTCCATTATTATCAATGGGGAAGTTTGTTTCTAGATACGAGAAATTCGTAACGAATCCTGCAACGAATTAAACTCGTATCAGAATTTTTTCAGATCTTTAGTTTTACTCCTTTGCGTTAAAGGGTGCTTGGTAAAGCTTTTTAGTATATTTTTGGTAAAACTTGTGATAAAATTATAAAAAAGTACTTTCCATTCTTTAATCTACGTCTTAAGAGCTTTCTTTTGTTACCACACAATAATTTTATTCCAAAAATGTACTAAAAAAAATACTGTCCCGCACTCTTTAACGCAAAGGGGTTAGAGTAAAAATCTGAAAAATTCTTAGTAATGTGCATTGATCTAAACCGGAAACGAGAGAAGTTTTTGATTAAATTTCTTTTTTGTAAAATATTGCAGTTGTACACAACAACTGCAATATTTTTAACAAAATTAATTATTTTTTTATTTTATGGCTAAATTATGTCTAGTAATGTTATGGATTTTTTGTATTTATGGCTAATGTAGTGTGTGTCTTTTTTTGAAATTAAAATTATAAGAAACATTTTTTAACAGCTGAGAACCTAATTCATATGTGTAGAGTGTAGTGCGTAGTGTTCAATAGGTTCTGCGAACTATTAAACGTCGTGATTCAATCTATTGTTTGAATTACTTTAGTTTCTTGTTTTTAAGTTATAAAAGAGGAATAAATCATTTATAGTAATGAAATACTTATAAATCAAATTTTATGTTAAAATATTTTTTTGTATACAATTTAAATATGTCGTTATTCACTTCAAAGTTATTACTCAAATTATTTATATTTTATGTAAAAAAATTAAATGGAAGGTCTTAGTACTCAAATAACAAATAAAAATGATTATCAAAAACTGTTAATTTTGATGTCATTATAGAAGAAATATTCCTAGACATCCAGCATTATGTTTGTTTTTTATTTTTATTACATAGGTACCTATAAATCCCTGAAATGTGTGAAACTTTACACTACACAAAAAAATTTCACTGGTTCACATTTCCTTAATTATCGCCCTACACTCCTCATCACGACACAATTGTTGGTGCACGAGATTTACAACCAAATTTGCGTACTTTAAAAGACAAAAAAATAATACAGAACGTCAGTGGCTTTTGAGAAATAAATAAATCTAAAGGACAACGCTTTAAAATAAAGGACTGCCCTTTTTTTAATTTAAATAAAGCACTTCGACCAAACTGGTCATTTGTGCTAATAAGCATTTACATTTTTATATAGCATATTTACATTTTATTATACATGGTATTATTTCTAATTTTCTTTGCAGGTTTTGTGTTATAATTTTTTTATAATTTGTGTTTCGTGTAAGTATTTTATGATGTTATGTGTGTTGTTCTCTGATAGGGCGTCTTTTATGTTTTGTGGTATATTGTATTTTGTACGCTGTGTATTGTATTTTATACATTCTAATATTAAGTGTTGTACTGTTACTTGTTTCTGGCATGTGTTACATATTTCGGGTGGTGTGTTTTGTAATATGTATTGGTGTGTTGTTTGTATGTCCTATCCTAAGCCGTGTGAGAGCTATTTGGTTTCTTCTGTTTTCGCTTGTTGCCCATCTTCTTGTATCTTCCTTTATGTTCCTCAAATGGTTGTTAGACACCTCTATCCATTCTTCTGTATATTTCATCTTTTGTTTATTTCTTGCAGTAGTTTTAAGATCTTCAGTAGGAATACGTGTTTTAATTATTTCTTCTTTTGCTGCTTCTTTAGCTGCTTTATCGGCCTCTTCATTTCCTTTAATTCCGACGTGGGATGGTATCCATATGAAACGAATGGATTTATTTGCATTTTTCTGTAGAGAAAATATTTCTTGTTGTATTTCCTTTATTATTTCTTTTTTGCTATATATATATATATATATATATATATGTAAGGGTCAGATCTAGTTCTTGGACGTCCATTGTAATATGTTACGATAGAACTCTGGATGGTCAGGGACCTCAAGGACTTGTTGGACCTAAAATGGTCGTGTTTGTTTTGTTGACTCTGGATGGTCAGGGACCTCAAGGAGTTCAGAGGAACTCTGGATGGTCAGGGACCTCAAGGAGTTCTGAGGAACTCTGGATGGTCAGGGACCTCAAGGAGATGTGTTTGTTTTGTTCGACGCTGAATGTTCAAGGACCTCAAGGAGTTCAGTGAAACTCTGGATGGTCAGAAACCTCAAGGAGACGGGCAAAACTAACATTATGTTTTCGTTTACTCTGTTTTATTTTGCAGTTATTAAATTCTGATGATGCCGCGAGGACGTGGCAGCAGCAGGACGGCCGTGTTACGATAATAAGTTGTTTTATTTTCCAGTTAAAATTGTGGATGCCGCGAGGACGCGGCAAGATCAGGACGGCCGTGTAAGGGTCAGATCTAGTTCTTGGACGTCCATTGTAATATGTTACGATAGTAACGATAACATAATGAGATATGTGTGACAGATTGTACATAGACGTAGTAATAAATGCTTATATGTGCTTGGATTTGTGTGTTTTAATTGATATTATCATAAACGCTATAAAGCGTTCTATCATATATATATATATATATATATATATATATGATAGAACGTTGTCCCATATGACTGCAGCTCCGGTTTTATCATCTAACTTTGACCCATCGGTATAAATAAATTGATAATTTTTATATTTTTCTTTTATTTCTTGAAATTTAGCATGATAGAGTGTATGTGGGGTTTCTTGTTTTATGAATTTTGACAGACTATGGACTGCCAAGGAAGTATGGTAGTTTCAACCAAATCAAACAATGATAGGGTGTCATTACCAAACAAAGGTTTAGAACTACTGGGTTAGTGTACTGGTATTTAAATAATAGCTCGCGGAACTATAGGGCCTACAAATTATTTTTTAAAATTATCCGCGTTGTCTCCTTCGAATACGTATATGTTTATATTTATTGTATATAATTGAAAGCTATAGCTGTATTATCATATTTTCGTCCTCACACTGCGTTTCTACACGTTTCAGGATTTTTACATCAATTTCTGTCTGTCTGTTTGTCCGAGGTTCAAGCAAAAACGGCTGAACATATATTCATGTAATTTGGTATGATGCCAGAACAAAACCAAGATTTGAACAAAGGCAATATGGAATTTTAAAATTGCATTCTAAGGGTGTGTTTCGGCCCAAAACACTTCGTATCTGCTTAGGTAGACAATTATAAGAGTATATATCCCCATTTAACAAAGGAAAATATATTTATTTGAAAATACCAAATCCTGAAAGGCTTCTGATGCACTTCTTTATCAATTCTGGCGCCTCTTTGTTTCAAGTAAAGATGCGGCGAGTGCCTCACTCGTCTCATCCTCGGCACGGCCTTGCATGAAGATATCCACAAAACAATTCAACAGTGGTAAAAGGTTATGGAGAGTGGTGAAGATACTTTGCAGTCTTAATCTTGTACTGTGCTTTATCAATAAATTGCACTATGATTGAATAAAAAACATTGAAAACTTACGGATAAACCTAATATAATATTTCCTCTCAATTAAGTACGAGAAAGTTTTATTACAAAAAGCACTGATTTGACACTAAATGAGTATGCCACATTCGAAAATAGTCCAGCTAAAATGTCATATATAATATTATAATTAGCCATGGCAAGCGCAATAATTTGTTGTCAATTTTACACATGTGTTTAAGTTTTCTGGACGATTGTATCCACATATAGAGCTTTTAACAGCACGTGACTTCTTACATTAGCAAACCGTAATCAAATATAGGAACAAATTAAACTTATTTTTTATTTTGGTCAAAAATATTTTTTGACAACCTAAATACGAGGAGTGTTTAGATCGCAAGTTTGATATTATTTCTGACATTCAATGGCGTATTCAGGGGGGGGGGGGGGAGAACACTGGGAGCAATCCGAAGACGACAATAATGGGAAAATCAAAATAAGATCTGGAATGAGAGGATGATGTGTATGTGGAGTGAAAACCTCCTTTATTTACTAGATACCAGGGCTTCGAACCGGAACTGAACCGAAAACCGAAAAAAAACGTTATTTTTGTCGGAACGAAAACCGGAACTGAACCGAAAACCGAAAAAACCGTTATTTTTGTCGAAACGAAAACCGGAGCTGAACCGAAAAAATATATCGGTTTATTTCGGTTCAGATAATGTTTATGGGAGTGAACCAAAATATAAAATATATTTTATTTAAGAATATTTAAAACTAATGAGCAGAAAAAAAAACGTAATTTTTTTAACTCTTAAGTAAAAAAATGTGTTTCTATTATTTCCGGGGGAGGGGGGTTGAACGCCCCGGATTTGCCGGAGCAAAAACCGGAACTGAGCTGATATAGGTATATTTTTTAATTGAACCGGAACAAAAACCGAAACGAAAAAATAACGATTCGAAGCCCTGCTAGATACCCACGAAATCCTTAAATGTGTAAGAGCTCACACTTCACAGTATATTTTCTTATGAGAATTATTCTTAAGTCAAATTTATTGATGTGGTTAAGGCAAATCGTGGTGCGGTATCGCGACATCTCTCCAGGATAATGTCACGTGACTGGAGCACGTTCTATATTCATCTAGTCGTAAACAGTACATAATTGGACTGTTTACGTGTTAGTGGAGACATTTACTGGTTTGCTTTGACAATACGGCTCAAAATATACTTTCAATCTATGCAAGTCGCCCATCAAAAAAACAACTATTTCCACCAAGTCAAAATACAATGGAAACTATTTAAGATGAAAATGTGTAGCATGAAAAATATGTTAACATATAAATATATTCTGGCCTTGACAAAATGCTATGTGATTTCATATATTTATTTTCTTTTAGCTATAGAGGATTCCAACTAAGCGATACGTTAACTAACGGACAATATGTGAAGCTCGACAGTCTACATTAATCAGCTGTCATATGCATTGTTAACATAAGGTGCGTTCGGCATAAGCTAATAATCTACACACTCTGCACAAGATTCTTGTGTAAATGTGTAAATTATGCAGAATGTGTAGATTATTAGCTTATGCCGAACACAACCTATACTGTTTACTTGTTTCTTAATTCTTTTATGGTTTTATTGTTACGTCAGTCAGAGGCGCATTAAGCGATGGGCGGACTGGGTGGCCGCCCGGGGTCCATGAAACCGGGGGGCCCACCGACGTACATACAAATATTTCCATTCTATTTAAAATGTTAGAGGACCCATTTTAATTTTACCGCCCAGGGCCCCCAAGCAACTTAATTCGCCACTGACGTCAGTTGTTATTTTGTTGGTGTTCTGTTGTTATTCTTAATTTGTTGCTTTTGTTGTTGTCGCTTTTTGCCCTTTTTCTTTGATATTTTGTTATTGTCATTGCCAGGACTCGAAAATGGCCTCAAATTGCTGTGTTCCAAGTGCAAATCATTACGAAAAAGAAACCCGAAACTCAGTTTTCATAAATTTTCTGCCGATTCGGAAAAAGGAAAGTTCAAATTAATAATCAAGAAATTGTGAGTCGACGCAAGGTTTGAGTTAATCGATTGAAAATTGATAAAGATGTATGAATTTATGAAAGTATGCTCTCTTCATTTTCTTCTCTTCATTTCTCATAAGGAGATCGAATATGTTGAAGTTTTTCTCAGTGAACTTACATATTGTAAAAACAAATTAGAGGAGGAAGTGAATAGAAGAATCTCTATTAGTCCAGGAAATTGATTTCAAAACAATGGCCTTAGAGAAAGTTTTGAAAATTGGTGGGATAAATAGGTCTTGAGGTATTGATTTCGAGGTCATATTTTGCGACTAAAATTTTTTGCCAGAACTTTGTAATGGTATAAAAATGCTGTTTTGCAAATATCGCCGTTCCATTGCAAAATTCGAAAAAATATATCAATACTAAATTAAAGAAAAATAATTTTTCTATAATTTAGCATGCATAAGTTTTTTATTGTGGGATGAACGGTTTCGCCGTACTTTTCGCTTTATAACTTCCATTCTGCTAATTTCCAAAATATACAATAGGGGATACGCATAGAATTTATATTTTCTTAAAAGTACATTTTTTTGATACGTTAATATTAGTTATGTCACCTAACAAAACAAAAATCACATTTTAATTAATATTATAGCCAAATTTTCTAATTAAAATATTGTAAATTTGAAATAAGCCGACCACGGCGCGAAGGTTGCCGAGTAGATACGACTGAGTATAACGTCAAACTACTGGACTTTCTCGTCACAGATACAGCTACCACATAATCTTTACGTTTGTAAATTGTATTGTTCGCGAGTTTTGTATTTGTTTTTAAACAATTTTTCACGCATTTATTATTAAAATGGCAGATAAATATTTTGTTAGGGCTCAGAGTGATAATTTACCCAACATTGATGCATTTATGCTCATGGAATATATGAAAAATAATGATTGCTACAGTGCTGAAGAAATACGTGGTACAAATTTCGCCTTTTCTGTTGTTTTTCGCCATTAGGTAATGATATAAATAGTTTTTTTTCTGGATTTCTATTTGAACTATTTGTGCACATCGGTACTAAACAATATTTTCGACTATGTTTCGAAGTACTGGGACCTGGATCTTCCATATTTTATATATTTTAATATAAAATTTATTTCGGTAAACATGTATAAATTGTTTTTATAGAATTAAACTTTATTTTAATTAAAATCAATCTAACTTTACATAACCTATAAAAGTTATACAAGCAAATAAATTCACAACAGACTGTGCCGGCTGTATGCTGGGAAGTCTATACGCACGCAGTAAATTGTGTAGGCTAGCAGTGTACTGCGTCACTAAATTGGACTATAACGTCACACGTCGTTTTCGCGCGCTACATACATTTATGATTTTTTTAAGCCTTCAAATTAAAAAAAAAAAAAATGCAAAACTGTTTTTTATGGTTATATGCAATAAGAGGAATATAATAAAAAAAAATTAAAAAATCATGCCTATCCCCTGTTATTTTTAAAACTTTCTTGTTCTGGAAATATAATAGAATATTGTGTTTTATTTCTACGAGGATATTACGCTGAACAATTAAAGATATCAGTGCTTTGCAAAATCAGCCAACAAAAGTAGGTTTAACATCTCTTCTCTGCCGCTGACAGAGGCAGCAGTTCCTGAGCATTCACTCCGGAAATTCCATCAGATCCAGAGCTGGTATGGAGCCTCGAAAGGTTTACAGGAATGGCGACGAAAAAAAAAAAAAAAAAGATGGGTTAAATCCAGTTGCCACACTCCAGTTTACCTTCCACAAGTTTACGCAAAAAAAAAAAATTTAAATAATCGTATACTATATAGCTTTCGATTTTATTAATATTGTCACGTGGGTGGTTTGATTGAAAGACAACTCCTGGTTTAAACAATACAAATTTATTAATTATATATCCAATTTACAATGTAATAGTATGAATTTGCCCATGGAGTTGGGGAAGTCTTCGGTCCGCCCCGTGTTGGCCAGGTTCGGCTTGGACCTATCTCCGAGGCCGGGGCTACCCATCATGGAGTCGAGGAGCCTGGAGAAGCCTTCTCCCACTCACATGGTACTGCTTGCTTGGCTCGCCAGCTGTACGAGTATATGGCGTCGGTATCTCGGTCGTCACCGTATGGACTGGAACGTGTAGAGGAGTTGGCTAGGTTCGTCTGCATCGATACCGTGCGATGTCCATGCATTTGTACTACTGGTTGACTTAGTTTCAATATTCATTCGTCATGACAAATATTTCCTAATTACGAAAATGCAGCGTGTGCATTTCGTAATCAGGTAACATATGCTAGACTCTAACAAATGTCTAGGTGTCGCAATCCTGACCTAGGATTACCTTTGAGACAATATAGATGATCTATAAGAAGTAGGTATTAGTTTATTAAGATAGTTTAAAGAAGGGGGCAGGTTCACATTTCGTCGGCTCTAAGCCTTTTTGTGGTCTTTTTTTACTTTTTTTGCCGCAAATGTAAAAATTTTAGACCGTAGCTCAATAGTGACCATATACTTGTGATCTAAGGCTAAAAATGTATAAGTATACCAATTTTCGGACCAAATTAAAAAAAATTATTTCCAAAAATTTTGAAATTTTGATCAAAATTTGTTGACTCCGATTTTAGCCAAAATATAGTTTTAAGCTAATTTTGGGATGAGGATTATGAAAAAAATATTTAAAAAATTCATGCTTTCCCAGTTTTTGAGTTAGAGCTGATTTTTATCAGTTTTTTGCCTATAATTCCAAAAATTTTGCCCAAACTTCAAAATGGACCCAATTTAATTAATCTGTGACCAAAAATACATATTCGTACCAATTTTCAATAAAATCGGAGACAAAAACTTTTTGCTTAAAAAACACGATTTTTTTAAGGTCTACTCCTTGGTTTATTAAAGCTCAATTTTTTATTAAATTAAACAATGTAGTCGAATATTAAAAATTTCTATATCTAACCATTTTTTTAAAAAAAATATATATATATATTTAAAAAAAAAAATTTTCTTCAAAATATGATTACGTCAATTAAGACCTTAAGATTTCAAAAATTTCAATCGCTGGTCTTTACCGCATTTCGTTTTTGAGATACGTCCCAGCAAAAATGAAAATTTCAATAAATCACGCCATATTAAAATTTGTCATAATTTTAAAATACGCAAAACAAAAAAGACCTTAAATTTTTTCTAGACTAAATAAATTACAAAAAATAAAAAAATTCTAACTGTAGGTCTCTATATCTAACCATTTTAGAGTTGTGCTTTTTTAAATTATCGTAATCTCAAAACGCTTTAAACGATTAAAGCCCCTATTTTTTTCTAGACTAAATAAACTACGAAGAAGACAAAAATTTCAACAGCAGGTTGCTATCTTGAACCGTTTTTGAGTTGTGCTTTTCTTAATTCACAATTTTCACAAATAATGTAAATTATACCATTTAAAAAAAAATTGGCGCAATCTCAAAATGCGTTAAACGATTAAAGCCACAATTTTTTTCTACACTAAATAAATTACGCAGAATCCAAAAATTCTAACCGGATGTCGCTATCCTTAACCACTTTTAAGTTTTGCTATTTTTATTTCACAATTTTCACAAATAAGGTAAATTATGCCATTAAAAAAAATGTGGTCATCTAAAAACCCTTTGAACGATTAAAACCCAAATATTTTTCTAGACTAAATAAAATACGGAGAATCCAAAAATGTCAATTGCTGGCCGCTATCTCGAACCGTTTTTTAATTGTGCTTTTTTTAATTCACAATTTTCACAAATAATGTAAAATATACCATTAAAAAAAATTTCGTAATCTCAAAACCATTAAAGCTCCAACTTTTTTTATTTCTAGGTAAAACAAACTACGGAGAGTCAAAAAATTCCATCCGCAGGTCGCTATTTTAACCGTTTTTGGTTGTGCTTTTTTTTTAATTCAAAATTTTCACAAATAATGTAAATTATACCATTTAAAAAGGTTGTGTACATTTCCTAAATGCATAAAAATATTAGGAGCGTGGGACTAGAGCGCGATGCCTGAAAAACAAATATCTGAGCCGGTCCTGGAATCAATGCAGCACGATATTATAGAATACACGCCTGCAACTTTCCTACCACCATAACATATCAGTATGTGGCATTGCATAACCTACAACGAATATACCGTGATAACTTTTACCCCAGAACTGTGCGATTGATGCTCCCCCTATTAACTTACAGACTTCGTAATGAATTTAATAGAAATATAATTCTTCTGTTTCGTGTCCAATAATACCGAAAACTTGTACAATCGGTTTTATAATTTTCAGTTTTTAGTGTTTTAATAATAATAATAATTTAATAATAATTTATTTAGCTCATTTGATCAATACAATGATAAATGAGATGTCAGTAACTTAAAATATAGGTCTAAATTTCTTATAAAGAATTATTATTACGGTCATAAAATCAATAAAAGAAAAGAAAACATTAATTAATAAATTGTCACTAGAATAAAATAAAATAAAATAATAAAATAATATAAATAGTCATTAATTAAAATAAATTGAGGCAGTGATGGGCGCGTAGAATACATGATGTAGACTAATGTAGATTTTACGCGTAAACATGTCAAGTAGAATATGCCTTTGTTTACGTGTCGAATGTAGAATGTAAACTGTACATGCGCAGTACGTTTAAATGTAATATTTGAAATAATAGAATGGTAATAGTTTAAATAGTTTACTTTAATGTTTATGTTTATTTCAATTTTATGCAGTTCTAATTACATATATTGTTTCCAAAAATGTTATCTCACAAATCGTATGTTGTTATGGACAATATAAATTACTTGGTTTCTGTCTGTATGAACTACTAAAGTAAATTTAAAATTAAAAGTTAGTAGTTGTTTTAATCAGGAAGCTGTCAAAAATATTAAATTTGAGTTCTTTACTGCCTCTTCTGCTTAAAACTGGCGGTATTTTATTTTTTAAACGTTACATAACCTCTTTTTCATTATTCTACGCTAGATTCTACGTGTCTACACAGGCTACACTTCTCTACGCTGTCTACGGTAAATTTACACGTAGACGTAAAAAATTCAAGTTTACGCGTAGACGCCCATCTCTGAATTGAGGTAGATAGTACATGAGTGTAAAAAAAAAAAAAAAACTAAAGAGAATTAAATTACCTAATCAATTTTAACTTGTTAACATATCTAAATTTTAAGATAAAACAATACAATAAAATAAATTATAAAATATACGAATGCAGAAACAGCGAAATAATGAAATATTTTATTAATAATATTTATTGTTCAAGAGATCATTATTATATACATATATAGAACAGAATTGTACAGAGCCGCAGTAAGGGGGAGGGCGACGGCCCCTAGCGCACTAAGAAAAAGGGCGCCGATGAGCTTGACTAAGGGGCGCCACATTGTGAAAGTGAGGACCTTTTTTTTTTGCTCTTCACTTGGACTTTGGGAGGTGAGGACCTTTTTTTTGCTCTTCACTTGGATATTGGGAGGTGAGGACCTTTTTTTTTGCTCTTCACTTGGATTTTGGGAGGTGAGGACCTTTTTTTTTGCTCTTCACTTAGATTTTGGGAGGTGAGGACCTTTTTTTTGCTCTTCACTGGGAATTACATATCACTATTTGCCAATTTTTTACATTTATTTGCCAAGGGGCGCCAAAACGCAGTTGTGCCCCTAGCGCAAGTTTTCCTTACTGCGGCTCTGGAATTGTATATTAGAAGTCAAGAAGTACAAATACAATACAGGATATAAATAATAGTAAGTGTACACGTATATAAAAATAAAAATTTGAGGAATAAACAAATCGAAATAAGTGTGTGATTTTTATAATGTAGATAGAATCTTGGGAATATTAGATAGAATAGTGAACTTAAAAATTCACTAATCGTATAAAAGCATTTCAAGAGTAAATATTTTTTTAGTTCGAGTTTAAAGCAGTTAAAAGTTGACATTTCTTGTAGACTTTGAGGTAGTTTATTATATAATTTTATTGCCATGTATTCAGGACTATTTTCATACAAGGTCAATCGGTGTCGCGGAACTATCAAATATTTACTAGCATACCGAGTGCCATATGAGTGATGGTGTCCTAATCCCAAATTTTGTAGGTATGACCACCAAAAAACCCTTATAAAGTCACTCATCTGTCTGTTTGTACCGTAGAAATTGTAGCCAAACGGTTTAACATAGAAAGTTGAAATTTGGTATGCTTATACAACTCTTTGCCCCACATATAGGATAAATACTAAGAGTTCAAAAAAACACTTCGCGATATAAATATAAACAATTATGTATTTAATAAAAAAAAAATATTTCTTTAAAACTTTAAGTGGCATACCAAATGAAACCTCTTAATGCGTGGATCAAATTTTTGAAAAAAGGGATTTTCGCTAAAGATATGTCAAAAAAACTTTTGTCTCCCTCACTATCTCTCAAAGGGGTTGTATTAAAAATTTGAAAAAAATCTCTATAAAGAACATTGATGGGAACCGGAATAGTTCAACAGGAATTTTTGATCAGATTTTTCGAAGAAGTCGTCGAAAAAAAAATTATTTAAATTTTTTTTATTGTGTTGTATAAAAAGAAAGCTCTTAGGACGTAGATTAAGGAACGAAAAGTAGTTTTTTAAAATTCGTTTTTTTAACACGATTTTAGCCAAAAATGTGTTAAAAAAGCTCTTAACCCTCTCCCTTTTACCCAAAGGGGTTAAATTAAAAATCTGAAAAAATTATAGGTAATGTACATTGATCTGAGCCGGAAACGTACAAGAGGAATTTTTGATCCGATTGCGTTTTTGAAAAATATTGCACTTTTTGTGTTTTTGACAAAATTAATTATTTTTTTAATTCATGTCTTAATTATGGCTGATAATGTTATGGGTTTTTTGTATTTATGGCTAAGATAGTGTGTGTCTTTTTATGAAATAAAAAATATAATAAAAAAAATTTAACAGCGAGGACCGAGTTTAGAACACCACACTAATACATTGTTAATAGAACAAATATTCATAGACATCCAGTATTATGTTGGCTTCTTACACTTATTAAATACCTACAAAAACCTGAAATGTGTGAAAATTCACACTTCACATCATTTTTTTAATTTCTTTTGTTAAGAAACGTGGGAAAATTCTTCATCATCACTGGCGCGACAGCCCGAAGTGAGCCAAGGCCACCTGTTTCCAAGTTTCATGACCATGCTTTCAATCTATGTACATTTAAGAGTAATATGGTCAGTATTACGTCCATTTTTTAGCGTACACAGAAAGGCACCTACAGTTAAAAGCCGGTTGCGAACGGTTAAGCAGAACCCGTAATTTATTTAAATATTTTTACACAAACTATTTGACATAAGCAGGGGGAAAATTCTTAATGAATTTATTTTTTAAATAATCACGCATCGCCATGTAATTAACAGGTAAAACAAAATAACATGGTTTTATTTGTGAGATTCATACTTAATCACGAAAAAAATGTATTCCCTTGATTTTGGCTTGCTATTGATTCATAAGAATCTTCAATATAGAGTCCAAAGAATTTTGGAAGAGATGTAAAGGAATATTTAGATCACTCGTTTCCAAATCGATGGAATGGTCGAGGTGACGCAATCTAGATCTCCTGATTACAGGCGCGCACCCAAGAATTTTAATGAGGGGGGGGGTTATATCACAAACTTGTTTTAATAGGGTAGGACACGGTAACAAATGCTGGCCAAAAGCACTTAATTTTCCAGAAGGCAAATGTTGACCTAAAAAAACGATCCTGGCCTCTAAAATTCAAGTGTATTCCTTAAAAACGCTTAAATCACGTGTTTATTAAGCTGGAGGGGGGCTTAGGCCCGTGCTCCCCCCTTCTGGACCCGCGCCTGCTTGCTTTGACACCTTGTGATTTCTTTTTGTGGGGTCACCTAAAGCAAAACTTATGAAACCCGTCACCCAAAATATTAATTCTTTGAGGAATGCAATTTTTACAATATGCGTCTTTTTAAAATAAATAGACAACTAGTCAATGTATGTAATTCTTTTTATAACAGAATGGGATATTGTTTATCACCGAACGGTGACTTATTTGAACATTTATTATAAGAAAAATAAGGAATAATAAATTTATATTAAAATTGAATTAACAATCGTTTAAATGTTTAAATTATCTAATGTTAATATTGATAGGTAAAATTACATTGATCGACCGGTGTAGCTTAGTGGTAAGACACATGTCCTGCGTTGTTGTGGTATCGGGTTCAAACCCTTTGTTCAGTCATGGAATTTTCAAAAATTACAATGATTCTTGCTAATTGCCGAAGTAGCAAACAGGGATGGGGAGTCGGAGTCGGGAGTAGAGGAGTCGAAGCTTTTTGGAGGAGTCGGAGTCGGGAGTCGGAAAAAGTTATCGACTCCCGACTCTTTAATTCAATTTATATCAAGGATGAAAACAAACCGAAAACGAAAGCAAAATAACCATATTACCAGAATTTTTTAAAGCACGGAAACAGGAACGACAATTTTTACACTGTTCAAGAATAAAACTGAAATTAAAAATATTCAATACCTACCGGTTTTACCCGGTTTCCTTCATGCTTTCCAGTTTAATACTGTTCGTATTAACAGATTAATACGATGCAGTAAAGATATTTTTTTAAATCATATCCAATTTATTATTTTCTGTACACTATGTTTAAGCGGTACTAAACTGGATTTTTAGTTTCTGAAGTTGTAACGAGCTTCGTGATTATTTCATGTTTCATGTTGGCAGCCAAAATCTAAATGTCAAAAGGAAAAAGTGACATATTATGAAAAATAAAGTATATAAAATAGTTAAAATACAATAATTTTTACCGACCGTCACATATATAAGGGAGGTATTGTGATCATATCGATTTTGACATTTCGAGATTTCGATGGATCTCCACGAATTGAGGTCCCTACATAACGTTTCGACTATTTTTAGCATGATGTCTGTCGGTCTGTCTGTCTGTCCAACTGTCTGTCCGTCTGTCTGTCCGTCTGTCTGTCCGTCTGTGTACACGTGCAGAGCAAATTCGGCTGAAAGGATTTTTATGAAACTTCATATTTAAGCTTCTGCCATCAATGGCACGAGTTGATCAACTTTTGGTAAAAATCGGTTGACTAAAAATGGGAGTTTACTCGTGTTGATTTTAAGATTTTTGTGAATATTTCACAACAGAAAAATATTTCGAAAAAAATTATTGAACAAAAGTTGTTATAAAAGCAATAACTAATAACTTTTATTTGAGACGTTTTTTGATAAAACGAAAAATTTCGAATAATTTCTGTAAAATTTTTCGAAAGTCTCAATTTTTTATACTTATATGTAACGTTTCCATGGTCATGATAAATAATATCTCTGTTAGAAAATATTAGGCCAAGTTATTTCTACTCTGTTGTCGATAATGATAATGATGATGGCGGTCGGTCCTGTGGTGGCCACAGCTGATTTTTTTTTTTAAATTACACAAAATATCTAGATGAAATGAAAATGACTTATTTATAAAAACAACTCATCGCAACTCAAGATATTTAATGTAAGTATATTCTCTTTCTTTAGTTTCAGCGGAACTAAATATTAAAATTTACTAACTTTTAACGATTGAATGAGGCTTTTTATCATTTTGTTTAACAAAAGCCCACTTTCATCGTTAAAAGTAGGACTTAAGTAATAACTTAAGAAAATAAAAAATACATTAGGCCCGCTTAAACATTTGGAATAGACTTTACAATTTACGAGTGAAAGGAGTCTGGAATCGGAGTCAGAGTTGGAGTCAGAAGTCGGAGACGGAGTCGGTAATTTTTCTGCCGACGCCCCATCCTTGGTAGCAAAGGCCATTAAAACCAAAATTACATTATTTTGTTTTATTTAAATTCATGGCAATGGGTGATTATTTAAAAACCAAATTCATTATAAATTTTCAAGACCAGTGGTTCCCAACCTTTTTCGGTTCCAGGCGCCCTTAATGTATTAAAATTTTCCCGCGGCGCACAGTGGGGCAGGAGAGCTTCAAAACTGGCATCAATTCAGGTATTATAGGACTGGATTTCTAAGTTAGATATTTGTTTTAAGGGCACTTGGTAGACTTAAGAAAAATGCATTGACAGATTTTTAAATGTTTATTTACTAATATAATTATTATATAATGTCTTACAAATTAGTATAAAAATTAAAATAAATAAAATAACTGCTTCAAAATTCATATTCATCTTCGGAATTTGAAAATATATCATCATTTTCATCGGAATTGTCACTGGTATCATCATCATCATCACTGTTATCCCGATGACTAATGACATGTACGTCTGGAGGTTTTAATAAATCTAGTGCATCTTTTGGAAGGTTTTGTAGATTTTTTTTAGGTAATGTTCGTTTACTAGAGATAACGGGGTCAGAACTCAATAAAAAGAAGTTAAAAATATCAGCATTTGTTTTCTCTCGGCTACATTTTCTAGCGTAATTCTCTCTATATTTAATACTCTAAATTTTGTAACATCAATTTCATGTCCACATGCCACTGCTATCATAATTATATGCATTTTTTTTATCAAAACTATATCTATTTTTGTTATATCAGCCGAAATTTCTGCGCTCGCAAAGAAGCGTCTTGCTGTGTTGCCATCATTCGTATTACCGAATCCTGGTTTCGGTTTATCAACAATCAAACCACAGCGTTCTCTAAATTCTTTTTGAATTCGAGCTTTATTGTTTGCAACAATTTCTTTGTCACTTCCTCGAGCTTGCCACTTCTTGATTGGCAAGCTTAATTAATTTTCAAACTTATCGCTACTATGAAAACGTATATTTCAATGTACATGCTTTGAGGAAATATTGCAAAAATATAAAAACCATAAAAATGTATTGTCCTATAAAAAATATCTCAAATAAAAGTTGTCAGCTTTAACTTGTTTAACAATTTATGTTGAACACATTTTTGCGAAATATTACTTTTTTAAGAAATATTCGTCAAATACTAATACGGCTAAAATAATAATAAGATGAACTAATACGTCCGGCGGACGGACTTTTATAAATATCTACGGCACGGGCAAAACGGACACAAAAAAAAAACAGATTTATAATCTGTAATCATCAGCCATTATAAAAAACCAAAAATCGAAGCTGGGACGGGTTTGGAACATAAACATAAAGTCCATTGTTTCACAAAATTACATATAAATGCAAAATATTTCTGGCCATTTTTCAGAAGCCTATTTATATATACTGCATGCACTTAAATATTATTTTATTATTACTAAAAGTTAGCTACAAACCTGAAGTTGAAGGATCCATGAAAATTTTTTTGAATTTTTCAAAAACTATGGCTTAAACACACCAGAAACACAGGACTGAAAATAACTCGCGCAAGAGACGTGTAGTGTACGCTAAAGAGTTGCGTTAATTAAGGGCTGTAAGGGGCTAAAGGGCAGTTTTGAGCTGGCCAAAATGGGCGGATAAGTTGGTCCAGAGTCTCTAGTATACATTACCCCCAAAAAATTTAACGTTACGCCCATTTTCATTTTTCGACTTTCTGCCAGGTTTTTTGCGATCTTGCCCCACTGTGCGGCGCCCCCAAGTCAATATATTCAATTTTTCATTTTATTTGATTAGACAGTTGAAAATATGAAACTATAAGTGATGATCTAAAAAGGGTCCTCACTTCTAAACTACAAAGTGATCACACAAAAGAAAAAAGGTCTTAGGTCTTCGCGGCACACAGTTTGGGCAACGCTGTTCAAGACAATTATTTGCACCACATTTACAAAAAATTTCAAGACAATTTTTTGCACCAAAATCATACGAACGATTTTAAGGAAGCGATACAAACACTGTGTACACCTGTGTGTGTGCACACCTGTGTGAGCGATTTCGGCGCCCCTAAGCCACCAAGATTCGGCGGCCCTAGGCAAGAATCTAGTACGCTGTATTTGAATCTCTTTTTATGCGGTAGATACGTACCAAAGAAAATCGCACATAAAAAAAATCGCACAAGTAGAAATCGCACATAAACAGATAATGAAAAGAGACCCGTTCACATAAAAAATTGTACATTAAACATTTCAAATGCTCACTGCTTACACATTTACTACTTGTTGTATATTCAATAGATGTTTAAGAAAAATAGTAAAATAGAATTTTTATATGCTGCACATAAGTAATAATTTCATGGCCTTCCGGCGGCCCCATCCCGTGGCGCCCCTAGACTCACCTAATGGTAAAATACATTAGAATGCTGCTTGATATGAATGTTAAAAACATTTTTTTTTAAATATTAATTGTGTTCGTTCCTTACACAACACTTTTGATATTTGCATCTATTACACACAATAAAAAAAAAATGATGTGAAGTGTGAATTTTCACACATTTCAGGGTTTTGCAGGTATTTAGTAACTGAATGATGATTATTTGGGATGGCAAAACAAATTTTATGTCAAAATATTTTTTTATGAATTTTAATTCGAATGCCTAATTATTTAAGTTTCTAAATATGTGCAGTATTTTTTTTATATACCAAGGTTCATTAAGATTTTGAAAATTGCGCCTATGGCTTCCATTGGTTGCTTAAATCATAAGCCCCGCCCTTTGATTTCATATACATTCAAACATAGAATTAAATTATAATTTCAACACTTCCCACTGGTTATTAAATTTACGCTTTTAAAAATTAAATGCAACATTTACCAAAATATAACTAGAATTTTGACAAAATAATTTAAACAAAATAAAAATGCAAAAAAAAAAACAGAAAAATTAAAATTGACAGGAATCGAACTCTAGTTTGCAAATTACAAAGCAACGACAAAACGCATTACGCTACAAAGCTTACTAATCTACTGTGTTACATAGCGAATTAAATATTTAACATATTTTAGTTAAAAGCACCAAAAATACGTTATTTTCTGAAAACATAATTTGATCAAAAATTCCTGTTGTACTATTCCGGTTCACACCAATGTACATTACTTAGAATTTTTTCAGATTTTTAGTTTAAACAATCTGGGCTATAGGGTGTGGGACAAAAATTTTTTTGCACAATTTTGTCAAAAATAGCATCAAAATAATTTATTTTGCAAAAAGAAAATTTTGATCGTTAATCCACGTATTAAGGGCTTTCATTTAATACCCTACACAGAATTTTAAAAAAATATTTTTTTTTTCGATGGGCACATATTTGTTTATATTTTTAGGGGGTATGTTTTTTAGATATTTTAGTATTTTTCCTATGTGCGGGTTAAAGAGTTATATAAGCATGCCAAATTTCAACTCTCTAGGTTTAGCCGTTTGGCTACAATTTTTACCGAACAGACAGACAGACAGACAGACAGGCAGACAGACAGACAGACAGACAGACAGACAGACAGACAGACAGACAGACAGACAGACGACAAAATGACAAACAAAATGTAGGTATGACCAAAAAACCCTAAAAAGGTAATAGTATAGTAAATAATATATCTACTGATAAAATATTTCAATAATTTATTAAAAATCTTATTTTACATACATTTATTCTAGTATTGTAATTAAAAAAGAATTAATAATCCCCGCAAATCTTATCTTCTGTATCAAACGGTTCAATTTCTGAAAAATAATATTTCGTTGATTCTTCATCAACATTAAAATAGCATTCTTCTGATCCAAAGCTATCCTTGACACAATAAGCGTCCTTCCTGTGATCATGTTCCATTGCTTGGGCGTCTAACCAAGAGTTCTTCTGGTTATAAAGGACAATTTTAGGCAGCCATTTCCTTATCAAATCATTGCAAGGGCACAACCAAGGATTTAAATCAGCAGTAAGTTCCACAGTGATATTAGTTTTGCCCATAAATTCATTTGACAGATAATTCAATTTATTAGCTCTTAGATTCAGATAATTTATTTCGATTTTTTTAGATGAAAAATGTGTAGGTTTTAACTCAGTAAGTTCATTGTAACTTAAGTCTATATAGGTATATCTTCTTTGAGATAAAGCACCTTCTTTGATTTCGTTTAATTTGTTATAACTCATATGAAGCTCCCATAAGTTGGTGAATACTTTAAAGTTTTCTGGAACTGTTGTTATTTTATTTCCTGTTAGTCTTAAGCTTTGTAAGGAGTCAGTATCCTTGAACCATGATGATGACACAGTGTTTAAATCATTACAACTTAAAATTAATGTTTCAAGTTCATCACCAAAAGCTCCATCATCGATTTTGTTAATTTGATTTCTTGAAAGATCAATGTATTTTGGAGTTATCTGACTCAATGATTCACTATCAATATGTGAAATTTGATTCCCAATTATTTTAATAGAATTAATTAATTTTAAATCAGTAAATAAAGGCAATTTTAATTGTCCGATATTATTCATTTCTATTTCTCTTAAACCATTCATTTTTGTTATGGATAATATTTGATCATCTTCTTCAGTTTCCTCTTCTTCGAAGAATAGTTTAGATACGAACCCTCTTTTTATTATGCTTGAAGAAATATGTCTTTTGTTTATTGTCACTTGACGCCATGGTCCAATTATTCCAGTTTGAATGTTAATGATAACACTTTGAACACTGTATATTAAGAACACAAACACGATCAGGTTTCGTAACATCTTCACTGTTAAACGGATTCTGTATAAATGACCCCTCTAATGTTGTTTCTAGCAAATATAGCAGAGCCGTATTGTGTATTTTTGAGAAGTCATTGGGAATTCCAGATACAAATATTTGTAAATTGCTGCGTGACCATGGAAAGAAAAAAATTAAGCATGTATAATTACTTTTATAGTATTCGTTGTATTTTACTATGGGTTTAAGCAATGGTGGACATACTTTATTTAACAGAGGGCAAATTTGCGTTAAAGGAATATGACTGGCAGCCAAACTTAATAATAGGTTGTGACCAAAAAAACCCTCTTGTGTCTGTCTGTCTATTCCAGTGGTTCACAAACTTATTTGGCCTACCAAGGGGGCGGTCAGAAAAAAATTACTCAGCGCCCCCTGGAAATCTACATTCTTTAAACGTACAAACAGAAAGATATATGTGCCTATATTTCTACCTACGTTCTAAAATATAGTAAAGAAAGATGTTGTAAATAAGACACCTTGAAGCTTGAAATTAAAAATTATTTATTAAAATCACATTCTCATCTAATGAGAAGGATGAACCTGGTGCGCTGATATCAATGTATCAATCCTCGGCTCTATTTTTGTCAGCAGTATTCTTAAATCACCGCGATTAGCTATTTGCAGTCGATTACTTTTTTTTTTTTTTTGTTTATAGATTTGTGACCGCACTGAACCCACGTTCCTCTAAATATGACGAAGAAAATGCAATCAACAACTTTTGTATTATAGCCCATGATAAGCTGTAGGAATCTGCTTTTGCAGCCAGAACTGTTGGTAGCCGTCTTTAAATTTAAATTCGTAATTTGTTATTACTTCCATCAGTTCTTCTTGTAATTTTGGAGTGTTTGCACTTGAAAAAGAATCCAAAATCCAATCGGGTATGTTCATTTTAAAAATATCTTCAAATTGTTGGTTGAAGTCAGAATGGAGAGCATCCAAGTGCTGACAATAATAAGTAAGCAAGTCTTCATCATCCCCCCCCCCATGCTCCTGAGGCTACTATCGCTCCCTGGATCGTTCCAGCGCCCCCCAAGGGGCGGTATCGCCCACCTTGAATCACTGGTCTATTCGGTACAAATTGTAGTCAAACGGCTGAACATAGAAAGTTGAAATTTGGTATGCTTGTACAATTCTTTGAGCCACATGTAGGAAAACTATTGAGAGTTCAAAAAAACACATCACAGAAAAAAGAAAATATGTTTTTAATTTGTATTTAATATTTATATGTAGTGTTCAGTTCAGAATAGAAATAAATAAAATAATAAATAAATATTAAATGAACATATTTTTTAAAATTTGGAGTGCGATATCAAATGAAACCTCGAAAAGCGTTGATAAATTGAAATTTTTTATGTATGAACAATCAATTTTTTTACGATATTTTCGCCAAAATTTTGACTCCCACCCTATATCCCAGAGGGGTTAACTTAACATATGAAAAAATTCTTATTAATGTACATTTATGGGAACCCGAATAGCTCAACAGCAATTTTTTATCAAATCAATTTTTCGAAAATATCAAAGGAAAGTTCTGAAGACGTAGATTAAGGAACTAATAGTTATTTGTGTACCATGGCCAAAAAGTAGATCTTTTTCGGCTGCATCTGTATTTGAAGGCCGAGGCGGAGCCGAGACAGATAAGGACGAAAAAATCTTTTCGGCCAAAGTGCACATTATGTTTTTTGGGCGACCAAAAGTAATTTTTATTAGAAAAATTAAATTTATTTATTTAAATTGGATAATTTATGGTTACTGAACAATTATTACAATTATAATTTTTGCCTGTCAATTGTTTCAATGTAACATGGAGATCATGTAACTTTAGAAATGACACATAGATGACTTTAGGGGCAAAAAGAAAAATAAATAATTAATTAAACGAATCGGCCTAGGCCGAAAAAGATTTACTTTATGGCCGGTACTAGATGATATCAAAAAGGACTGTTTTTGATGTGGTCGCCTAAAAAAGTAGTTTTTTTAATTTATTTATTTTATTTTTTAAATTTCTGTTCAATGCACATTAACGCGAACCGAAATGGTAGAACAAAAATTTTTGATCAGATTATATTTTCGGAAACAAAATTTATTATTTTTGTAATTCATAGTTAAATTATGGCTAATAAGGTTATGGATTTTTTGTATTTATGGTTAAGGCAGTGTATGGTATTTAAAAAAAAAATAATAATAAAACTTTTTTAACAGTTGAGAATTGAATCTCTATCCACGAGCTACACTACATTATGCAATGCAAGTTGCGCTGCGTGCATGTGTGAAACCTTCGCTCATTATTATACGTCATGAATCGACCTATTGTTTGAATTTAGTTTTTAAAGCATCAAAGAGGAATAAATCATTTATATTTGTGAAATACTTACTTATAAATCAAATAACACATTAGACGTTAACGTTTAGTCAGTCAGATTAATCCGAGCGATCCAAGTGCTCCCGATCCGTTCATAAAGTCACTTTGAGCGTACATATTAGCTTATTTTTAGTCCATCAGATTGATGCGCTAGAGTGCTCGGAGCATCACTAAACAATCTGATGACTAGCAGGATTGCTGGGATTAATGAATTGCTGGTGGTGGGGGTTAGCGCGCGTAATTTAAATCTTACAGCCAGTTGGAAAGTGATGTAAACATAACTTAACAAAAAGGACGAAATAAGGGCCATTTGTGATAGTATTCCATTATTGGTAATAAATATTTATAAAACAAAACGCGGTAGCTGTTGTAATCAACGACAGAAATTTGACAGTTGCATTTAGCACCACCGTCACCAGGCGTCACTACTTAACTTCAGACTTATATTGTTTAGGAAGATATTAATAAAATCTGAGCAAGCCGACTAATCTTCTGACGTCACCAGATCAATCTGAGCAATCTTGTGGATTGAATAAGCGTAAACGCCATAGTGAGAATTACATTTCTGAAATTGAAAAAAATTAAGCCATTTATCAATATATTTTATATTAATTTAATGAACACAGATACAAAGCAAATTGCAGAAAAAATCGCTGGGTTTTTTAATTTAAATTTTATTGAGAAGAAATTTTCCCAAATTATATAAATTCATTCAAAGCATTCATTCAAAAATTAAATGAATCTTTTTGGTACTCGAATTAATGAATAAGAGTGATTATAAAAAAGTCAAAAGAGAACAATGACAAAAAAAAAATCATTTTGATGTTTGATGGGCCCTCAATAAAGTGCCCCCTACCCGCGAAGGCGGACGTAGTGGTCCCATAGTTACGCCACTGGTAACAGCTCTGCTCACGACCCATAATTTAAGAAATAATGACCTTTTAAACACATTGTTATTGAGTAAAAACAAAAAAAGAAGTATTGCCAGCACAGAATTTTAATTTGGTACTTTATTTTTACAAAAAATAGGGAAAATAATAATACAGTTTTGGGAATTCCGAGTCCGTCACTGGACTGACTTGACCAGTTTTGATTTATATCAGTCTGAAAGGTCAGTAAATGTACAGATATTCATTCTGTATAATAAACATTATTTATCAGTATAGGATTGAAACTAACAACAATTTGATAACACTTTGTCATAATCATAATAATACTTTGTGGAATATTTAGAAAAGGCTGTTTAAATTTATATTAATACATACACAGGACTCAGAAACCAAAATATTTTCTTAGCGGGGCTCTGAATCAATTTTTTTTTTCTTACGGGGTCACGGTTTTTTGGGGGACTTACATACAATTACAAGAAAAATGTGTCCTTGAAAACTTGTTATTTGAGTGCTGGGGGGGGGGGGGGGGTATAAGACCCTGAGCACCCATGGGTGTCCGCCTGAATACGTTGTTTTATTAATAGTTTTTATTTAGGGTTTTGGAGATATGACCGAAAACCCTTTTAATGTAATTCTATTTGGCAAGCTTTTGCAGCCCTTTGAACCACATATAGGAAAACTATAGTTCTCAAATTTATTTATTTTTATATTCGTCTATTTTATATAGGCAACTATTTTTATTATGCCTATTTTATATTTGCATCAAATGTTAAACAAATTTTAGTTCATGTGCATTTACTCGTTTCAAGTTTACATTAACGCTACGTCCATCCCAAAGATTAATAGTTTCTTATACACAACTATACTCTATCTCCGAAAGACTGATAGTAATAAAATTTATTATTTGTAAAAAGTTATTGTATTATCACACAGAAGCGGCAAAACAAAAGCGACAAAATATGAATAGTTCGAAACGAAATATTGTTAAAAACAACCGAGTGTGCCGCACATATTATATGGGAATACGAACTAGGGTTAAACACAATAGACCATGAAAATTTGACCCTAAAATTTTGAGGAAAAATATGGTCACAGGGGTGTGTTTAATGATATGATAAATATGGTCACAGGTGTGCGTTTAATAAAATGATAAATAGTAATATAGAAATACACAAAACCAATTTAACCGTGTTTAAAATGTGCACGCCACTGGTAACTGCCTGACAAAATGATTTATTACTATCAGTCTTTCAGAGATAGACTATAACAATCTGAATAAAATTGACAATCAATACATCCAATTTTGCACAAGGATATTTTTGATTTTAGAAAAAAACTATTGTAAAAATATTATTGCTTAATAACTTAATAATAGGTATCACACAACAATGTTCTGTAATTTTTTAAATATATTTGTAGGTTTCAAATAAGTTTTATATTTAAACAGTTTTGTGTAGAACTGTTCAAATAATACGTCAACATTTTTTTCGACATGATATTTTATAGTTTAGAACCTTCGTCGAAAAATATTATACTTGATGATAATGAAATGTCACTCGGTACAAGTATTCTTTACAGGGCCGGCGGAAGCGGGCGGCGCTGCGAGGGGGGCGCTGTCGTGAGACTCAAAAGGGTGCCAAATTAATGTAAAAGTAATTAGTGAAATATAATTTTGGAACGAGGACCTTTTTTTGTCATCATTTGAATTTTAGAAGTGAGGTCCTTTTTTTTTGTTTTGGTCATCACTTATATTTTAGAAGTAAGAACTTGTTTTGTTTCCAGAACATTTATAAAATCTTACGCGGGGCTCGAAAAAAGCTAGTTACGCCCTAATACATAATTTTTATCCGCAGTACCTATATTGAGAATTGCAGCAGATTCGAGGTGGCGGCAAAAGTAGATTACAAAGTCCAATATTTATAATTAGTTTTAACAATAAAACAAAATATCATGAAATATATTTGTAGAATGAAGTTTTAGCTACAATTTTCCGCACGCTTCTCAAATATGCGTCGAATGGTTTACAAGATGGTGTCTATAATGCAATTTATTTACAATTACATGACAGTTCTTTTTACAATTAAAAATATCCTATTAGATATATAAAAATTCTCTGAAAATTTTGATGCATAGATTGTTATTAATTTTATTTCAGATTGTTAGTCTTGTGTAATAAACTATATGGTTGTGCGCACCCTTCGGAACACTGGAGCACTTCGGGCCTCGGAAAGGGTAAGCAGCGGCGCCGAGAGAAGGCCTGGACCCGGTGAAACAATAATTTCGCCGTAAAACTTTGCGTACATAGCAATTGTACTTTATTTTTTCTGTAATATAATATATACATATGTTTATTTGACGTACTCATTTTACACACGGAAGCTACCGATAGAAGCGCCACAAAAGGGCCCAAATACTAAGGTAACCATACGTCCCGAATTGGCCGGGACAGTCCAGAATAAAGTCTAATCTAATCTAATCTAATCTAATTTCCGCCTTGCATCCCGTAATTTTTCAGAGGCAATATTTGTCCCGAATTTTAGGAAAGGTACTTATTTTCAATATTTATTTTTAATATATTTCAACTAAAATTATTTTTACAAAACTTTCAACAAATAAGGGTACCTTGATTTGCAGTGATGAACTTGAACAGCATTTGGACAAGTGACAAGACTCAACTTGATGTAGAGATATTAAAAGCAATATTACTGATTAAAGTAAATTATGAAGAAAACTTATGAATATATATATAAGTTAATTACCTGTGATTGGAAATTTTTATTTATAATAAATTATAATTATTTATTGTATATAATTTGTATTAAAACAAATTAATTAACAATTACATTTGAATAATCAACCCCCCCCCCCCGCGGCTATGAGCTCCCGTCCAGAATTTGGACTTAAAAAATATGGTCACCTTACAAATACTGATAACTGATGACAGCTAACTACGTAAACAAAGTGTGCAGACAAATCAAGTTTGGCCCGGACGTATGAACACTATTATTTCAATTATTACGTCAACTATGAGGTCAATTATGGCGGCTGATCGTTTACCTGGTTTGAGTATATTAAGTGTGCACATGGAAAAGGATTACTAATAATAGAGTAGATTTTGTAGATTTTCTATTTAAATAGTGTTCTGTATTCACGAAAGTTACACAAATTAAATAAATTAGAAATTTAAATAAAGTACTATATATTTTCAAAAATATGCCTTCATATTTTGCCCACTTTGAAACAAATTCTGAGGGCATCCATGTAAACGTCGTTAATGTTTATATTTATTTAATTTTGGGGGTGCTACATGTCTTATCTACCAGCCGCCACTGTATATATATTTGTTTATGGGTTCTCTGCTCATCGATTGCCGATCGCATCAAGATTTTTTACCAATAGGCGCTTTCCAGGTTGCTGTAAAGAGTAGCTCGGAGTTGCTCGAAACAGTTCGCTAGTTGTTCCAAGTAAAAGAACTTCACACTCTCAACTACACCAGAATTTCCTTCCCCCGTCCCCTGAAGTACCTACCTTTATTTTAGAACTTGGAGTTCCTTTGTAGTGGGGGTAAACAGCTGATGCAATTCAAACTTGTTAAAGATTTATCACGCATTTATAACTGTGTATTTTTTTAATATAAAATAAAATCCGTTTATCTTATCATAAATATGTAAAATTTAAAATAATTTGTACATTTAGGATAGGAGTGTTCTCCTTTGAAATTTGTTAATTTGTAAGATAGCAGCGCCTCTTTCCATTAAATACTCAACTAAAGTGTTCCACATGCAAAAATTTGCAATAAATTTTATAGTAGTTTGGAGTAGAACAGTTCGGAGTAGTTCAGAGTATTTTACACCTATCTGGAAAGCACCTATTATAATTGAAGACCCTGGGATAAGAAGGATTTAAGCCACAAAACTGAGTTTTTGAGTTATTTCATTTAGAATATTTTAGAAGAATCTATAAATCGTATGCACGTTATTAAACAATTTTTAATATACGCAAGATCTTTAATAGATTCAATAATATTTACTAGGATGGAAATAGTGTAAATAATGTTTACATGTTAATAATAATAAGGATTTTTGTTTAAAAAATGAGGCATGTAGCCTTTTTATATTAAAATATATCATACTTTTCATGGCTTGTATTCTTTTTATGCAAACAGTCATAATTAATTATTTAATTACAAAACAATATTAATGTTACAATCAATAACAAGAAAACTGTCCCTCTAAAAAAATCTGTATTGTTCAAAATTAAATATTCAACTGACGGATGAATGTTTTGTTATGATCTAATAATAACAGGTGCCATATTAAATTCAGCTACTCTGGTTCTTCATTTTCCGGAAAATCATCATTAATTTCGTCAACTTCATTATTAAATCCGCTTAAACTGGTATAAAAGCCATGATGTATTGGCGGTATATATGGTAAAAGTTTCTTTGTCTTTAATTTTTTTGAAATTAACTCTAATAGGACCAACGTACTTTGGTTTCAATTATTTTAAATTATAACAAATTGATCGACCCCTTTTCTACTATTTTACACATACATATTTTACAAACACAGTATTTGGATAATTGGTATCAAATTTAAAACAACGTACATTGCAAAATTTTAAAGGCTCTTTGTCTATGAATAAGAACCCATCTTGAAAACACTGTGGCTTATGACCATATTCTGCAAATTTCAACGAAAAATATCTGAATAGCAAAAACAATATATCAGTTATTGAAATGTTAAATTATATTTTTGTGTAGCAAATATCGTTTTTACGATCATAATCCAATAAACAACTAAAAATTATACAAAGTGTGGCTTGTAGCCTTCTTATCCCAGGGTCTTCAATTCTACTATCCATTACTCAGTAGAGCGTGGTGATTTGTCTGCATACACCCGCGTAGTGCGTGTTGCGTGCAAGAACAGAATTGCTAGAAGTATACAAGTTGCCGTATTTTTAATTCTTTAAAATTTCAAAACAAAGCGTATTTCTTCTCTAATCATAAATACTTAATGCTATAAAATTATTAGTAATAATTTAGCATAAATTTAAAATAATAATCATTGTTTTCAAAAATAAGAAAAAAAACGATATTTTCCGTTTAAGTTAATTTGACCAAAAATTACTGTTGTACCACGTCTCAGTATTTTTGTTGTACTACGACATGTACATCACGAGGGCTACCTTTTAAGTTTTTACAAAAACTAAGAAAGAAAAATATTTTTTTTTTTTTGGAACAAACTGATTTATTGCTTTTCAAAATATTCGCCTTTAATATTTATACACTTTTGCATGCGTTCAAACCAATTCTCGAAACATTTTTTCCACTCTGAAGTTGGTATCTCAAAAACATGGTTTTCGAAGGCTTCAGCAGCTTCTTGAGATGATGAAAATCGCAGTCCACGCATTTTTTGTTTGACATTGGGGAACAAAAAAAGGTCGTTAGGGGATAAATCAGGTGAATACGGGCAATGAGACATTAATTCGATGTTTTTCTCCTTCAAATAATCAATTGTTTGACGTGCTGTGTGGAAGCTTGCATTGTCATGATGAAGAATGATGAGATGTTTTTGGTTGTTTTTTCTGATTTTGTCGATGACTTCTGGCAAACAAATTGTGGTATACCATTCAGCATTAACTGTTCTCTGATCAGACAGACAGACAGACATCATGCTAAAAATAGTAAAAACGTTATGTAGGGACCTCAATTCGTGGAGATCCATCGAAATCTCGAAATGTCAAAATCGGTATGATCACAATACCTCCCTTATATATTTTGGCGGTCGATAATAATCAGTTTTGTCAAAAACACAAAAATTCGACATCTTCGAAAAATATAATCTGATCAAAAATACCCGTTCCTTTTTCAAAAATATTGAATTTTTGTCGTTAAAACAAATAATATATACCTATATATTTTTAAATTTATTGTGTGATCTCAAAATAAAGCTTTTACGACGTAAAGAACTCAAAGTAGTTTATTAAAATTCTTTATTTTAACACGATTTCTGCAAAAATGTGCTAAAAACTTTAAAACTCATCGTTTACCATTATGTAACGCTCAAGATTTAATGATCGCACTGTATCTATACCGTGAGTTTATTTTATTATAGAACATAAAGGTTTCATTTACCAACCGGCGTAGCGTAGTGGTAGCACATGTACTCTACGTTGCTAAGGTCTCGGTTTCGAATCCCGTTGGAATTTTTCACAAATAAAAATTGTCCTGGCTAATTGCCACAGCAGCAAAGGCCATTAAATTAAAAAAAAAGGTTTCTGCATAGCCACTGGCGCACACAAAGGGGAGGGGTCCAACAGGTCCGGACCACCCCCTTACCAAAATTTTAAGTGTACCTACGTTGAAATACATTGTACAAATGTTCATAAAAACATTGCCAAAATGATTATAAATTATAAATAATATTACAATAAATTTCATAATCATTGTTATTGTTTATAATAAGTTTTAAATATATAATATTTCTATATTAATTAAATATAAAATTATGTCTATAATTGGACCCCCCCAGCCAAAAATCTGTGTGCGCCACTGTGCATAGCTCACTCGATTATAGAGATAAATAAACGCAAAACATTTTTGTTAGGAATAAATAAGAATGAAAAATTAGAAATATATTTATCAAACAAACATAAAATTTAAAATTTGGAAAAAACGAAATAAAAATAATCTACAATGGAGGAATATTTGAAAAACAATACCCCCAAACAGTCCTAAAATTTTTGCATAACATCAATTAACTGCATCGGTCTTATTCTGTGGGATTCGTTTTCTATTCTAGCTTTTCGTTCTACTATAGTTAAATTTTTTCATATCTCTCCAATAAAAATATCGTCTGACGAACTAGCGGCCATTCTATTCGCCGCCACGTCCATCCAACATCAAGGAAATATATGTTTTAAAAATGTTTTAATTATTCTGGAATTATGCGGTGGGGCACCGTCGTGCTGAAACCATACTTCACCTGGAATATTTACTGCATTTAATCCAGATATTTTTTGGCAGTAAGGTTCCAGTCTATAAAAAAAGGACCAATGTTATGCGTTCCTACCAAACCTGCCCAAACGGTCATCTTTTCTGGCCGTTGTGTTCTAGTTAAATTTTTTCATATCTCTCCAATAAAAATATCGTCTGACGAACTAGCGGCCATTCTATTCGCCGCCACGTCCATCCAACATCAAGGAAATATATGTTTTAAAAATGTTTTAATTATTCTGGAATTATGCGGTGGGGCACCGTCGTGCTGAAACCATACTTCACCTGGAATATTTACTGCATTTAATCCAGATATTTTTTGGCAGTAAGGTTCCAGTCTATAAAAAAAGGACCAATGTTATGCGTTCCTACCAAACCTGCCCAAACGGTCATCTTTTCTGGCCGTTGTGTTCTGTGTTATAGTGTCTGGTAGTATTATACAAATGTAAATTTTCCTGACTCTAATACCGGTGGTTTTGAGAATTAACTTCACCTTGAATGTAAATTCATCGGTAAAAAGAATTTTCTTTACATTATTTTCATTATTATTAATTCTCTCCATCATTATTTCGCATAAATGATTTATACATTTCACAGCTTTTTACTTTTAAGCAAATGTAGTAACAAGTTGACAATTTCTGTTCAATTTTAAAATAAGCGCATTTTACATTGCTGTCAATCAACGGATGTAATACAAATGAAACCTCTAAGTTCTATGATAAAATAAACTCACATGCCGACCTGCGTAGCGTAGTGGTAACCAGTGTAACAGGCAAAAACTACTAAATAATCTCTTATTTAAAATCCCATTGCTGGCACCAATTTCTAACAGACAGGGAGGGGTTGATTTTGGAAAAATAATTTCGCTGATTTTTACCAGTTTCTCTGTTGTTGGGAATTTTAAAGTCAAACAAGTGGGAAAATTTTAACAAAGTAAATTTATTATGTATAAAGAAAAAAAAAATCAATAAATGAAAAACAAAACATTTTAAAACAGAATGATATTAAAAAAAATAAATAAAATATGCAAGTTACAAAAATAAACTTACGTGGTCGACCGGACTCAGCTCTTGACTGGATCTGATGCATTGCATATACACCAGACCTCAGCCAGGAACCAAGTCAATTACAATAAATTTTGATTTCCATTTATACAACACATAATTTGCTAATGTTATTATTTATATTCTGTCTAACCTTCATGATAAAATTGTTAACACAGCAAAATTATGAATTGCATAAACACATATTGTTATGAATAATATCTTTACTATCAAAATAATTCTGATGGTGCAACTGTTACACCAGGGATGGGGAGTCGGAGTCGGGAGTCGAGGAGTCGAAGCTTTTTGGAGGAGTCGGGAGTCGGAAAAAGTTATCGACTCCCGACTCTTTGATTAAATTTTTATCAAGGATGAAAATACCATACTACCAGAATTTTTTAAAGCACGGAAACAGGAACCACATTTTGTTCTCTGTTAATGAACGAAAATGAAATTAAAAATATTCAATACCGGTTTTACACGGTTTCCTTCATGCTTTGCAGTTAAAAATTTAATTAATATTATTAGTATTAATAGATTAATGATGTAGGATAAAGATTTTTGTTTTTAGTCATATCTAATTTTTCTTTTTCTGTATACTTTGTTTATAATGTTTAAACGTAACTAAACTGGATTTTTATTTTCTCAAGTTGTAACGAGCTTTGTGATTATTTCATGTTTCATGTTGGCAGCTAAAATCTAAATGGCAAAAGAAAAAAGTGACATGTTATGAAATGACATGAAAAAAAAGTATATAAAATACAAAACAAAAATTTTTAAAACTAATATATTCGAAAATTTGTATTAAAAATGACTCAATAGTCAAGATGAAATGAAAATAACATTTTATAAAAACTGTGCCCGATTCCGGATACCCGGTTTCGGATACTCGGTTTCGGATACCCGGTTTCGAATACCCGGTTCCAGATACGCGATTCCGAGTTCATAGATTAGATACCCGGTTCTAGGGTCGGGAAAATACCAAAGGAATTCGCATAAATACAAATTCCCGATGTTGATGTAAGTAAACTGTAAATATAAATATATTAAAATTTACTGGGACCCGACCGGGCTAGGAACCGAAATCATAAAATAAAGTCAGAGAGAAAATAGTGCGAACTTACTAAATTTCTAGCCATAGCCATAGGCGAGATAATTTTGGTGCTGGGAACCAAAACCGGTTTTTCGGCTACCCGGTTTCGGTTTTTGGGTAAAACCGGTTCCGATTACCAGGTTCCGAAACCGGGTAACCGGGTAAACCCGAAACCGTTTTTTTGCCGGTTCTGGTTCCTTCAAAATCGATTTCTGACAGCACAAATAAATAGCTCTTGAACAAAGTTAAAAAAATTTACAGTTTCGAAGGATATTTTTGCGGAATCATTTACTACTAAATTAAGACTGTGAGCTGAACATGGTACAAAAAACGCCCTAGGATTTAAATCTAAAATTTTTGTTGTAGACAATTCCTTTTTCCTTTCATATTCGCACCGTTATCGTACCCTTGCCGACCATAAATACACCATTGTGGAAGCACGTGGATTCTTCTTTCAAAAGTTGCCGAAATTTATGATAAAATGTACCCACAATTTGTTATCACTTACTAAATATCTACGAAATCCTGAAATGTGTGAAAATTCAAACTTCACCTCAATTTTTTTCAGAGCCCTCCCATTATAAATGTGAGTTTTAATCCTTTGTTATATAATTAATGTTAATTTTAATTAGTAAATAAAATAAAAGTTACCAAGCATTGAACTTTTATCATCCATCAGTAATTTAGGCTAAGCATGCTGAAGGTTCAGTATTCGTGCTGTGAGTTGAGTTCCGAATTACGTAATAGCTGTTATGCCATGTAAAAGTATTATCCGCATTGTCCCGTTGGTCTCCCACAGAAGTCTGCGGAGAGCAAGATCTTGTATCAATGCCTTGACCGGTTAGTGTGGGTTCAAAACCCAACGTGGTTACAAGCGAAATACACCGTTGACCGACTGAATTCAAGTTTGTCTTATACGCGATTCGCGCTTCTGCAAGCTATGTACCGAATTCTAGTACAGTGCAAATATGTGCCGCGAGTTTTGTTTGTGATTTAACTTTGAACTGGATTATTGTTGATTGTTTTAAATAATTAGGTAAGGTTTAAGATTGTATTAATTGTGATAACTATAATATTTTGAATACAATCCTCCCTCGGTTTGAGCGGGGTTACTTACAGTAGCGGTGCTAGTGGGAGGTCCAGGGGCCCGGGCCCCTTTAAAATTTGATCTGGCCCGCAACTGGGGGCCAGAGCCCCCCAGAAATGCTTGGAGAAAAATGTGTGCGTAACAAGGATCAGTTTTTAGGGTTTTGTAGGTATGATCATAAAAAAAACCCTATAACGTCACTCATGTATCTGTCTGTCTGTACGGTAGAAATTGTAACTAAACGGCTTAACATAGAAAATTTAAATTTGGTGTGCTTATACAAGTCTTTGACCCACACAGAGCCGGCACGAGGATCCTTGGCGCCCGTAGGCAAGACTTAATTGAGCGCCCTCAGGTAGGGCGTAACTAGCGTAAAAGGCCCTCATTTCTAAAGTTCAAGTAATGACCTAAAAAAAAGGTCCTCACTTCTAAATTTCAAAATGGTGACCATAAAGAAAATGGTCCTCGTTACAAAATTACATTTCGCTAATTCCTTTTACATTAATTTGGCGCTTTTTTGAGTCTCACGACAGCGCCCCCATGGCAGCGGCGCCCACATGAGCTAAAAATCTGAAAAAATTCTCTGAACTGTACATTAATGAGAACCAGTATAGTTCAACAGGAATTTTTGATCAGATTATTTTTTCGAAAAATATTGATTTTTTTTTGTGGCGTTGAAAAAGATAATTATTTGTTTTTAAAATTTCCCAGCAAACATTTTTATACGGGCCAGTACTGGTAAAGCACATACTCCCCGGCATTGAAAGTAATGGGCCAGTACCCCGGTGTCCCCGGGGCCGTTACTGGCCCATTGATGTATCAGTTGCTGGCCCAGCAACGGTAAAGTGCAAAATAATCGCATTAGTTGCAAGATGTATTTCTGATGGTTTTAAGTAAAAAGTATGAGTGAAGAAGAGTGCTTATAAAATGCTGGTAAAGTACTTCGTATAGGCGGAATGCGAAATACAAATGTGAAGTACATTATTAATACTGGCGTTGGCTTACTTTTGGTGCCAGTAATTTACCAGCATAAAAGCAGTTTGCCAGCATTCGGCCGTTAGTTGAATGTTTGCTGGGTTATTGTGTGGTATCAAAAGAGAGCTCTTAAAATGTGTATTGAGGAACGGAAAGTAGTTTTTAAAATTCGCTTCTTTTAACACAATTTTAGTCAAAAGTATGCCAATGTTCTTGTCCCACCCCTTTTTACCCATGGGAGTAAATTAAAAATCTGAAAAAATTATAAGTAATGTACATTAATCTGAGTCGGAAACGTACGAAAGGAATTTTTTATCAGATTTCGGTTTTGGAAAAAATTGCAGTTTTTGGGTTTTTGAAAAATTATTTATTTAATCCATGGCTAAATTATGGCTAACAATGTTATAGATTTTTTATATTTATGACTGTGGTACTGTATGTCTTTTTTGGTAATAAAAATATAATAAAAAATTGTTAACAGATGAGAACGAATCGCCTTCTTAAGGAGCTTGCACTCATAAACTCGATCATTAGGCATGCAGAAAAAAATCGCTAGGACTTTTTAATTTATATTTTCTTATTGCGTAGTATTCGCATATTATTTAAATTTATTTTAAATAAATCAAATGAAAGGTCTTAGTACACAAATATCGAATAAAAATTATTATCAAAAATCTGTTGATTTTGAAAAAAATGTCTTAGACATCCAGTATTCTGCTGACTTCTTACACTTATTACCTACAAAACCCTGAAATGTGTGAAAGTTCACACTACACATACATTTTTTAAAGGAGTCATCACTTATATTTTAGAAGTGAGGATTTTTTTTTGGTTATCACTTTTTTTAGGTATTTTCATTGTACTTCACCTGTCCATTAATAAAGATAAAAAATTATGCCCTTCTCAGATATTTCCTGCCCCCCCCCCCGGTTTTACTCAATGTAGCATTTTATTGCAATAATATATTTATTAAAATTTCATTATGGGTAGAACACACTACATATTTAACTACACTACGCTATCCACGACATAGTAACAACTTTGTTTATTTAAATTAATTATAATAGAACATAGAATAAGTTAAATAGTTTTGTATTTTTTTACTTTTTTACACTCAACGCACGATCAACAACCTCCTAACCATAGCAACCCTCATCCCTTACCGCGTCTGCACTGCGCAAGTCGGCACAGTGGCGTCCCGTTACATCAATTATTTCTGGGCCCCCTCCAGATTTTAAGAGCTAACGCCACCACTGATTACTTATCAAAAATCCCCGCGCATTACGAATACGCGTAATGCTAATCATAATTTGCATAATATCGTAGTGTCGAAATAGAATGTACAATTGAGTAACCCATTAGCAAAAGCATTTAAATAATTTTTTGTTATTTTGAATTAGTAAAACTTTCGCGACACATCTTAACTATTACGATGAAAATGTTTACTTAAATTAAAGCTTATTTTCATACTTACTATATTTTAATTTAAAAAATAAAAATCTGTATACTTTTAAAAAAAAATTAGTTTATTCAGACAGACTAATATTTATTTTAAAAATAAATATTAGTCTGTCTACTTTTATTGACCACTGCTTTTTTGACTTTCCGATCCCCTCGGCATTCCTCTCAAATATTTACAAAATATATATATATATTTTTTTTGATGAATTGACGATTCTTTTAATTGATCATTCGATGAATTGATTTTCGATGAATTGATTTTCGATGAATTGATTTTCGATGAATTGATTTTCGATGAATTGATTTTCGATGAATTGATTTTCGATGAATTGATTTTCGATGAATTGATTTTCGATGAACTCGTCGGTTACCATACTTTCGGTTATTTTATGTTCTATTGATATGATGGCCAATCTATTTAAATTTTCCTGGCTTAAACTGGAACGAAAATAGTTTTATATAAGTCTGCGTGTTGAAAACGTGCGCTCGCCTTTTGCCACTAAAACAGGTAGGGTTAGTAAAATTTGTAAAGCTGCGATAGCATTCAGAAATAACTCTTCTAAACTGTGTAAATAAATCCATTTTAAAATTGCCTCAGGATTGCCTTTTGTTCTTTGAGACAACAATCTCAGTTCTACTGCCAAACCTTCGCCAGCAATATCTTTATTTTCTTTTTCCGACAGCATTTTTTCAAGTAGCCTACAATTTTGTTGCAATTCATTATTTTCTATTCCATCATATTCTGCCAGATTAGATAAGAATGCAAACGGATTTAAAACAGATTTAAATGATTTAAAACGTTCTTCCATTGATATAATTATCTTTTTAAAAAGAACGTCAAAAAAATTGATTTTAAATATTATTGCCAAAGTGAAGGCTTCTGAAATATATTTTTGGAAATAATTTTCACAATTTCTTAATTTCATAAATTCAGTAGTACTTTTTAACATTGTTGGTGCTGACTTAACATCCATATTTTGCGATTGTAAGTATTTACTGGTGCAGTTAATTTCTGTGAGCCATATACAGAGGGCTTTGACATGAATACAACGCGGTACAGGTCCAACCTTTGAGTTTTGTACGTGTGTAAACCAGGCCGAATTAATATACATATATAATACGCATTACGTTTCGTCTGCTCGGGATAGCAATAATCAGGTAGACGTTGTATATACCGATTTTGCCAAAGCTTTTGATACAATTGATCCCCAAATTATCATTGATAAACTTAAAATTTTTGGACTGTCACCAGCACTGGTAGCGTTATTGTCGTCGTATCTTCTAGATCGCAATCTATCTGTTTGCTATTGTGGTCATACAACCTCACCTTTTAAAGTCATTTCCGGAGTCCCACAAGGATCAAATTTAGGTCCTCTTCTTTTTTTAATATTTATTGATGACATTAATAATGTAATAGTCAGTGAAAGATTAGTTTTTGCCAACAATCTCAAATTTTCCGCACTATCTCTTCAAATAATGATTGCCACATTCTTCAAAACGACTTGGAAAATATCTCTAATTGGTGCACCTTAAACAAACTTAACGACAATCTTTCTAAATGCAAAATTCTGACATTTACACGAAAATGTAACCCCACTATTTTCTCCTATTCGATACTTAATCAGTTGCTTACTCGTTGCGAAAGTACCCGGGATCTGGGCATCGAGTTTGATAGTAGACTTACTTTCAACTCGCATATAGATACGATTTGTTCTTCGTCCTATAAAATGCTAGGATTTATTATCAGGAATTCACGCACTTTTTCAAACATAAACGTTATCTTCACACTTTATTATGCATTCATTCGCTCTAAAATTGAATATTGTTCAATAGTATGGGATCCCATTTATGAGATTCAAAAGAATGCCATTGAAAAAGTGCAACAGAAATTTTTAAAGTTATGGGATCCTACCCCCTTTTCGATCTCTCATATAGTACCCTTCTTAATATTTTTTCCACCAAATCTTTAAGTGAGCGTCGTGAATTAAGCTCCACAAACTATCTTACAAAATTAGCATCAAATCTAATTGACGATCCACTTTCCTTTCAACAATTAAATTTCCACATCCCATCTTTCCGTACAAGGCATTCCTCACTTTTGTATCTTCCCCAGGCACATTCCAATCTAACCCTTAAAACCCCATTGAACAGGATTTATTCATATTATGAGCAGAATACAAAAATTGAACTGTTCTAATACTTCTAATAATTTTCATATAAAGTTCTATAAATTTATTAATTTTTGTGTATTATGATTTTTTATGTTTAATAGTTTTTAATTTTTAAGTCTTAATATTGTTAATTATGTTCCTGTCCAATTTTGGCTATGCTGTTGGGACAGATGTATTAAATAAATAAATAAATAAATAAATAAATAAATAAATAAATAAATAAATAAATAAATAAACAAATAAATAAATAAATAAATAAATAAATAAATAAATAAATAAAGAAATAAATAAATATAATGCAATGCAATAAAAAGCGCCGTTAGATATAAGACTTAAAAAGAATTTTAAAAAAGGGCGCCTAAAATTACGTGATACAATAAGATATATCAAAAATGTTCGTAAATTAAAAAAAAGAAGTAATATTTTGAAGCGCCTGTTTTTATGGGCGCCTATGTGCTCTGCACACTTCGCCGGCCCTGAAAAAAATAATCTATATATAAGACTTCGTTATATCAATTTTCAAGGAATCGGTTTGTTTCTATATAAGTTTTCTATAGAAAATTTTGATTTCAACGATCCATTTTGATATAACGAATCGTAATACAATAAACAACGGTCATTACTATTATTGCAAATATTACGAAACTGAACTGTGCAAAAAATCATTTCACATATTTTTTATTTTTGGTATACTTGTATATAGGTACTAGAGATGGGAAATTCGGCTCAGTTTGCGGAACCGGATCAGTGGAGGTCGTCCAGTTTGTTGATCCGGCTCAGTGATCCGGTTAAGTAAACATGTTTTCGAGATACAGGTCGGTCGTTAGTTCGTAGGTAGAACGTCGCTTAGAGCCGGTTCTTGCAATATAGGAACTGTAAACATGATCCCGAGACACAGGTCGGTCAGTCGTTCGTTCGTAGGTAGAACGTCGCTTATCGCCGGCTCTTGCTTAGACCCGGTCAGTTGTCGGTCGTTCGCTCGTAGGTAGACGTCGCTTAGAGCCGGCTCTTCCTTAAACCCGGTCAGTTGTCAGTCGTTCGCTCGTAGGTAGACGTCGCTCAGAGCCGGCTCTTCCTTAGACCCGATCAGTTGTCGGTCGTTCGCTCGTAGGTAGAACGTCGCTTAGCCCCGGTTCTTATCTAACATTTTTGAAACAAACAATTCACTTTATGTAGCTACTGTATTTTAAACCAGATGTGTTAAGTTTATGGCGATGTTAATTGCCCTTATAAATCGGACATCGTGGATTTGGGCAATATTTTTAATATTTTTATATAGTATGGTTGCAAGAAAATACAGACTAAGCCTATTAGTTTCAAATAAACTGCCCTACAAATTGATGACAATAAATAATACACTTTATGATAATACATTACACGCCGAGTTCTCGCGAAGTTCAACATGACATCGATCCAGATCCGGATCACTCCGGTCAATGCTCACAATCGCCCGACCAATCGTATCCTTGAAACTTGAAACTATACAGTGAGCCGTGAGCCGGCTCATTTCAATTTGGTGAACCGTGTCACTTCGGTCAGTGTACTGAGTCGGCTCAGTGAGCCGTTTCGTTCATGAACGACCCATCTCTAATAGGTACATGTTTTGTTTTAAAAAATGAATGTGAGATTTTTTAGGTAGCGTGCCTCATTACCTACAAAATATTCATTTCATTTTCCTCAAGTTTCTGGTGTTGCTTGAAACTCAAGCAGATAGACAAATAGACAGAAGTTGTTAGTATCGTCTTATAATCAGCTGAAATGTATACAAACGAAGTATGATGAAGAAGGAAAAAATATATTGCGTTAATAATGGAATTTATTTAACTGTCTTTTTTATTTTATAAGTTTCGTTCGGTTCATAAATGTTGTACAAGAAATAATTAATGTTTTATTTCAAAAGCCGGTTGCAATGTCATGTACAAAAAGTAGTTTTAAGGGTCGTCCATTGCACGCTGGAAATAATATTTTATGTAACTGTATATTGACAATATCAAAATAGAAGTTGTTGAAATAAAATTTTATTTTACCTCTTTAAAAGATGCTCATAAAAGTTTGAAACTAGTATGCTAATACTACTATGCTAATACTACTATGCTAATACTACTATGCTAATACATAAGCTGAAACTATATATGAAACACAAAAATGCTCAGCAACGCAGTGCGTTGTTATGATATTTTTGTTTTATATCTAGTCTTAATTTATATGGAAAATTTCGGAAAATATTTGTGAAAATTTTAATAGGATTTTGCGTGATCTTAAACAACACCAAATAAAGTAAAATATTAATTTTATAGTGTAAAATGTCCAAAATTTAAATGGCATGCATGCCGAGGAAGCCCATCACATCATAAATAATAAGAAAAGTTGTAAAAAAAAAAAATTTGGAAAATTTAGGTCATTATTTTGCCATTTTGTATTAGAGCTAAACACAACATTATTTAGTGAAATGTAAAAAGGCATGCAAAATAATATGACCGAAATTTTCCAATTTTTTTTTTTTTTGCACCTTTTCTTATTATTTATGATGTGATGGGCTTCCTCGGCATGCATGCCATTTTGTATTTGAGCTAAAACCAACATTATTTAATGAAATGCAAAAAGGCATGCAAAATAATATGACCGAAATTTTCCAATTTTTTATTTTGCAACTTTTCTTATTATTTGTGATTTGATTGGCTTCCTCGGCATGCATGCCATTTTGTATTTGAGCTAAAAACATCATTATTTAGTAAAATGCAAAAAGGCATGCAAAATAATATGACCGAAATTTTCCAATTTTTTTTTTTGCAACTTTTCCGATGCATGCCTCTGTTTTAGTACCTCCTTATCTGCATGCCAATTATGTTATACAGCAATGCATTATATCAATAACCTATAGTTAAGATGGCATGCAAAAAGAAATCACGTAAAATCCTATTAAAATATTTACAAATATTTTCCGAAATTTTCCACCCTTGGGCCAACGAGGGCCGCATGCCAATTTTTTTATAGGGGTTTTATGACACAAACTTTAATTCTTTTCATCGGCATGCTGTATGAATACGCGGATAATCATATTTTTTTATTACAAGATCACGTGACCGTTTGAGCCCTTTGGGACCCTCCGAATCGCATGCCTATAATTAAAAGACTTTCAATTTGTTTTAACTTTCTTTTGACAAAAGGGCAAGCAATATTAAATCAGAGAAAAACACAAAATTTTTGTGCAAGTGGAAATGCAATTTTCCCTATGACCGGAAAGCGTGCAGGGGTTTAGTACCATCCCTTTTTTGTTGTCACACGGTAAATATTTTCTCCTCCAAAAGGTATGCTGTATGAAATCGGAGACCAAAAATGTCATGAACTCGAGGGTTCGAATCCTGTTCAAACATGGAATTTTCATAACGAAAAATTAATGTTGTCCTGGCTAATTGCCAGGACTAAGGTATTGAAGATCGACAAAGAAGTGGTCGCCCGCGAACTGTACGGACTCCAGCAGTGATCAAAGCCCTGAGTAACAGAATTCGAAGAAATCCACTCTGTTAACAAAAAATCATGTCCAGGGAGGGATGGGTATTTCGATACGGATTATATTCCGCGTTATCAAATCAGAACTAAAGATAAGGGCTTACCGAAGAAGTACTGGACATTTGCTTACTCCATCTCTAAGGGACATCAAGAAGACACCGATTCTTCAACAAAGCTAAACAACTGATTCACCAGTACGCAAACAAAAATACATAGCAAAATTCTTTTTTCCGATTAAAAAATTTTCAACATCGAAGAAAATTTTAATAAACAAAACGATCGGGTGTATACACATAGCTCAGAGAGGTCATCATCCCACCATCTGTGGTGGTTTGGTTGGGTGTTTCGTATGAAGAGGTTCCTGAGCTACATTTTTGTGCTCAAAACAAGTGCGAAATCATACCAAAATGACATTTTGGACGAGGTCGTCAAGTCTCTTAATGAGACCATGTATAATTCTGGTCATTGGATCTTCCAGCAAGATTCTGCTCCAGCTCACAAGGCAAAGTCCACACGGCAATGGCTGGAAACTCACACACCGGGGTTCATTAGAGCTGAAAATTGGCCGTCTGGATGCCCAGATTTAAATCCACTGGACAGTTTAGTGGTCAGTGTTGGAGGACATGGCCTGTAGCAGACGACATCCAAATATGGAGAGTGTAAAGCAGATATTAAAAAAAAAAAAAAAAAAACATTTTTTTTTTATTTAAATTTTATTGTGGTGATATTAAATGGGAGCTCTTTAAGTGCAGATTAAGGAACGGTAATTTATTTTTGAAATATATTTAATTTTGACTAAATTTTGCCAAGTATTAAGATTTTCGTTTAATATCTTAGCTAAAATTTAAAAAATATATTTGTATATACATGGATATATTTTGTTATGGGTAGAGAAGAGGTACGTAAATTTATTTTACAAATATCGACTAGGAAAATAAATAAATAACTGGCCGGTTGCTGGGATTCCATTTCTAGTAGAGAATCTGTATGTTTTTCATATAGTCGCAATATAAACAATGTATCTGTAGGCGTTATGCTCTTGCGTGATAAAAGATCGCTCGCAGTGTTGCTAGGTCTGGATTCTGGTAAAAAAAAGTGCGTTAAAATATATATTATGGTATTATTAGAGATATATGATACACGGTAGAAAAAAATCTAACTGCAACCTTCTTATAGTGCCTATTGATTTAAAGAATTTAAAACCAACACTTGTAATTGTGTTATGTAGTGACAGATATTCATCGTTTGGCCTTCTAATAATCATCATTCACTGAGTAAATACATACAAAACCCTGAAATGTGTGAACATTCACACTTCTCGTCAATTCTTTTATTATAATCCAAACACTTGTAACAGTATTTATCGCAAGGGCCCCAGGAAAAAGTTCACGGGTGGAGACGAAATTTGAAGGTACGCCACTGGACAAAGTAATAAAAAAATTAATCTAACATAAGTATAATAGCAAGTAATTAAGTTAATTTTACACTGCATAAAGTTTAAAAACAAAATAAAACATGCAAAGTAAATAACTATAAATTATAGTTATTACTGTAATACAGTCATTAATACTTTTTTAATAAATCGTCAAGCTACTTTCTTCACGTATGACTTACAGTTACTAAATTTCAGAAGACAACTAGGTATAATAATTTTTAACAAACATCTCGAGAGAAGTTTCCTATTATTAATTAAAAAAGATAATTTGAATTTCAAAATTTGTTGTTTCCTACAAATTATTTAATTCTATTAAAACAAAACAATAACATATTTTCATAAAATGCTAAATTTACTGTTTTTTTTTTTTTTTTTTTTTCTCACAAAATTTATATTAATTTTTTTAAAAATAATTTCTCATGTATATACTAAAATGTAGCTCAATTAATATTAAAATATGAAAAACTTCTTAGAACGCTTGAAAAAGTTCGGGCACTGGAGAATTTTGGTTTAATTTTTAAAAACAAAATACTGCGTCAAATCTTTGGTTCCATTTAATCATGTTCAGAAAATTTCGGCAGTTTTTCAGGCGCATAAAAGTTCGAATCATCAATTTAGCAAATCAGTGATGAAGGAACAGTACCGATCCTGGGTACTTAGTCGCACCCGTGCAAATACTCTTTTCGCCGTCTATGAGCAGACCAGGCATTGACTATGCCTTTTTTCTTTATTTTTATTTTCGAATTAATTTTCAATTTCCTTCTTAATTGTACCTATATGCTGTTCACTTTTGTAAGGATAAACTAAATCTATACTCTATCTCAGAAAGACTGATAGTAATAAATCATTTTGTCAGGCAGTTACCAGTGGCGTGCACATTTTAAACACGTTTAAATTGGTTTTGTGTATATTACTATTTATCATTTTATTAAACGCACGCCTGTGACCATATTTATCATGTCATTAAACACACCCCTGTGACCATATTTTTCCTCAAAGTTTTAGGGTCAAATTTTTATGATCTATTGTATTTAACCGTAGTTCGTATTCCCATATAAGATGTGCGGCACACTCGGTTGTTTTTAACAATATTTCGTTTCAAACTATTCATATTTTGTCGCTTTTGTTTTGCCGCTTCTGTGTGAAAAAACAATAACTTTTTACAAATAATAAATTTTATTACTATCAGTCTTTCTGAGATAGAGTATAGTTATTTTGGTTACTTTTATAGTGTATTTCTGACTTTAAATGTCATTTAAAATTTTCCTTGCGCTGTAATTCAGACTTCAATTTGTTGGTTATAATCATTATAATTAAGATATCATTTTTAGGGTTTTGTAGGTATGACCAAAAAACCCTTATACCGTCATTTTGTCGTCTATCTGTCTGTCTGTTCGGTAAAAATTGTAGCCAAACGGCTAAACCTAGAGTTGAAATTTGGCATGCTCATACAACTCTTTGACCCGCACATAGGAAAAATACTAAAACATCTAAAAAACATATCCCCCTAAAAATATAAACAAATATGTGCTCATCGAAAAAAATAAATAAATTCTGAGTAGGGTGTCAAATGAAAGCCCTTAGTACGTGGATTAACGATCAAATTTTTATTTTTGCAAAATAAATTATTTTGAAGCGAATTTTGACAAAATTGTGCAAAAAAAATGTTGTCCCACACCCTGTAGCCCAGATGGTTTAAACTAAAAATCTGAAAAAATTCTAAGTAATGTACATTGGTTTGAACCGGAATAATACAACAGGAATTTTTGATCAGATTATGTTTTTGGAAAAAAAAGCATTTTTTGTGTTTTTTTTGCTAATAATGTTGAAAACTTATAGTTATATAACACGCTAAACAGAACGTGTATCTTGGTGCAGTGGCTAAGATACTGGCATTCTGCCTAAGAAAATGAGTTCGAATCCTACGAGAGGAGACAATATTATTTTTTATTTATTTTTTTTTGCATTTTTATATTGTTTAAATTATTTTTTCAAAATTCTAGTTATATTTTGGCAATTGTTGAATTTAATTTTTAAAAGCGTAAATTTAATAACCAGTGGAAATTGTTGAAATTATAATTTAATTCTATATTTGAAAGTAAACGAAATCAAAGGGGAGGAGCTATGACTAAAAACAACCAATGGAAGCCATAGGCGCAATTTTCAAAATCGTAATGAACCTTAATATATAAAAAAAATACTGCACATCTTTAGAAACTTAAATAATGGTAATAGGCATTCGAATTAAAATTCATAAAAAAAATATTTTGACATAAAATTTGTTTTGGCATCCCAAATAATCATCATTCACTTACTAAATACCTGCAAAACCCTGAAATGTGTGAATATTCACACTTCACATCAATTTTTTTATTATGATATATATATATATATATATATATATATATATATATATATATATATATATATATATATATATATATATATATATATATGTCAAATTGACATTTTTTTACCATTTTTTAATACCAACATGACAAATAATTTCAAAGTTGCAAACTACTGAAATCAAAATTTCCTTTTAGTTTGTTTTTACAAAAGTGAATAGCATATAACCAGTCAATATGATAATACTGAAAAATAATAATGTGAATTGTGAGTTTTCAAGCTTTATTTTAGAGGTGTGTTTCTGGGTTAAAACCGTTTATTACAAAAATCTCCCTTATTATTGACTTAACTGAGAAATATCTACAACAAAAATTGTTTATAGTAAGAAAACAAATTTTTTCTAAAATAATTTTTTTATATAAGTTCTTCGCATATGTTTATTAATTTATGTTGTACTTAAAGCCAACAGTCGTGGATAATATTCACCGCTAAATGTTGTATTCTAGATGGGTATCTTTGGTCTTTCTGATGGATGTCTTTGGTATTGTTAAACAGTATAATAGAATTGTGTAGTTGCACGAGCGAGCTAAGATGTTCGGCGTGTCGATCAGCTGAGATATGTTGATACGGAAAGAGGTCAGCGAGAGACTAGACTCGCTCGCGGCTACAGCGTGCCACAGGACCGTGACCGAGCACCAAACCGCACTCACCAGTTCATTGCATAACAATCTCGCTACATCGCGCATCGACAACGCATTCTAATTTTAGTACATGGGGCCCTATTCTCGAAACCATTCGCTTCTTTGAGTCTGAATATTTTTTTTTAAATGTCTTATAGCCTATATTCGAATCATGATTTTACTCTATCACCATACTAAATTAAGTGAAAATATGTCCATTCGTTTTTGCGTAAATGTCGGACAGACCGACTGCTGATATTGTCTTATATATAATTATCTTAATCGCGCAGAAACCAAATATGAGGCTCTAATTTTATTAATCCTTTCCGGGCAACTGGTTACTCTTGCTAACCATACACGAGGGCTATCTTTTTTTCAAGTTCCGTTAGGCTGGCAATGGACACTCAGTTACCATTGTTAAGCGACGCTTGCGCAATAGTTATAAGCAATCTATCTGTCAGTATAAAATCCGATATGTCGTTATTAACGATATCCACTGTATATATTTTTAAGTTGGTTATTAAATAATTTATACCATTAATATATTGCCACTGTTGCTGGATAAATATTTCTTATTAGTCTAGTACCTACGCACCATATTTTACTTTGATACTGCACTTGATGATAATGGAATGCCATTTGGCACACGTGTTCTTTATAAAAATTAAATCATTTTGATCTGCAGCACCTATATGTGAATCGAGGCAGATTCAAGATGGCGGCGAAAATAGCGCGCTAATTTCGATAACGACAACTAATTTTTATGACAGAGCAAAATAGCTAAATACATTTTGTACAATGGACCTTTAGCTACAATTTGCCGAGTCGTACGCGAATATCCGTCACTTAGTTTACAAGATACCGGCCATAATTCATTCTCAGACGCAAAAAAGTGATTTCCGAAATGGCAAACGATTTCGTATGATATGGCTCGTTTTCTATTAATTTAATGTCGTAAATTACGAATCTGTTATCAAAATGGCGAAAATTTTAAATTTTGATAGTTTTTTCCCCCCAAATTTGAGACATGATGATATACTCTATCACAGCAAATCTGCGTATATTAACATTTTGTTTCAATTCTTCTTAAATATGTAGGGCATATCCTTGACTACAAGAATATGTACGGAATTTTTCTCTGAGGGGCGCCGAAATTCAGAAAGCGGCCGAAGTATGTAAAGTCTCAACTTCGAATTATTTTGACACTTTTTATATCGTTCTCACCAAATCGGATCTGTAGCTTACAAAAATTAAATAAAAAAAGGCATATGACTTGTTATTATTCGGATTTAACCCGAAATGAAATAAAAATTTGACATATTCGGTAGGAATGGCTGTAAATTGTGACATTTAAGTAAGATGCTCTATGCATATGCATATACGGAATGCATATATTTGCATAGGTTTGTTTGCAGTACCTGGTCTTGCATTCATCATTTTGGCATCCTGATTGTAAATGGTCACAATCCATTAATGTTTTATTCAAACTTTTTATAACACTGTCTATAAGTTCTTCCCGAGAAAGCGCCATAAATCGCTGATTGTATATAAAATTTATATTTTTAAAAGATTTAGATATGAGTAAAATATGTACAGTTGCTCCCGGTATTCATCCACTTACGTTTTATATTTAGCTAAAATTTGATGACCATTGACAAAAAAATATACTATATTATTTTTTACCGACCGCCAACATATATAGGGGAGGTATTGTGATCATACCAATTTTGACGTTTCGAGATTTCGATGGATCTCCACGAATTGAGGTCCCTACATAACGTTTTGACTATTTTTAGCATGATGTCTGTCGGTCTGTCTGTGTACACGTGCAGAGCAAATTCGGCTGAAAGGATTTTTATGAAACTTCATATTTAAGCTTCTGCCAACAATGGCACGAGTTGATCAACTTTTGGTAAAAATCGGTTGACTAAAAATGTCGATTTTAAGATTTTTGCGAATATTTCACAACAGAAAAATATCTCGAAAAAAATTATTAAACAAAAGTTTCTATAAAAGCAATAACTAATAACTTTTATTTGAGACATTTTTTGATAAAACGAAAAATTTCGAATAATTTCTGTAAAATTTTTTCATATTTATGTACAGTCGATTCCGCTTAATTGGGACACATCGGGACTTAGGCATTTTGGCCTAATTAAGCGAATTTCACATAAAATTAAACAATGCATATTTTTCTTTCAATAATTTTATTTTATAAACTCTTGGACAAAACTATAAGTTACATATAACCAAAAAATATAAACTTTTAAGAAAAAATAATAATAAATTCCAAAATAAAATAATGAATATACAATTAAATTCAATGCAAAAATGCGTCAAGTGTAGTCTGTCTTTTGTTTTTGTAACATTTCACTTCTACAAAATCAGCACAGGCATTCAGTGCGGATGTAGGGCTCCCTTCATTTCTTTCCTGCATAAAATAACGCTGTAATATTAAATTCTTTGTAGATATTTTTTCTTGAGAATATGTACATAATATGTACTGTGATCTTAAATTTACTGTCCCAATTAAGCGGAATGTTGTCCCAATTAAACATGTAAATTTACTGTTGGTTCCTTGGTTTGGTTTCTGTTCTTTGACATTTGGCCCTAATAAGCGGCTGCCCCAATTAAGCGCTGGCCCAATTAAGCGGAATCGTCTGTATATGTAACGTTTCCATGGTCATGATAAATAATATCTCTGTTAGAAAATATTAGGTCAAGTTATTTCTATTCTGCTGCTAGAATTGTAATTTATATAAGTACTTTATGATGGCGGTCGGTCCTGTGGTGGCCACAGCTGATTTTTTTACTTATACGATGCGAAATATAAAATAAAATAATTTTTAGTCATTTTCATTTTTTTAAAAATGTTATTGGTAAAACCATAGTGCAAGACGTGTTACGTAATTTAGTGTTTGTACATTTTCCAAGTTTTTTGCATCTTCCTGAAGATAATTTTGCGTAGCTAATAAGAGTAAATAATTTTTATCAATAAATAGGTATTTAGAAATTGATTCTAAACACTGCCCTCAAAGGGTTAATATATATTGTTAGTTTTTTTAATAAATCTTAATGTATATTTGAACCTTCTTTTATTTTAGATTGAAAATGAGGGACAGAGACGTATGGGGAGTAGTGGAAGGAGCACAGTGTGGTTCTTACTTCAGTCACTCGGAAGGACCTCTATCAGGATTACACTATTTATCAATTAGGAGACTTGACGCTCTCATCTTAAAAAACAGTACGTATTTTTTTATTTTGTTCTTTAACTGCTGCCTCCGCACATCTAAAGCAAATAAAGGAAAACTGTAAAATTATTTATATTTTTACCTATTTATATTATAAATCAGGTATTTTAAGCGGGGGTAGAGGGAAAGGGTGAGAAGGGCTTACATAGAGGGGGAGGGCAAAACTTGCTTACGGATCGCTTTCATCTTTTCTAAATTCAAAACTATCACATTTTCATTAATATTTATAACAAAAATTAATGTGAAGTGTAAATTTTCACACATTTCAGGATTTCGCAGGTATTTGTAAATGAATGATGATTATTTGGGATGCCAAAATAAATTTTATGTTAAAATATTTTTTTTTGTTACTTTTAATTCGAATGCCTAATACCATTATTTAGGTTTCTAAATATGTGCAGTATTTTTTTATATAGCAAGGTTCATTAAGATTTTGAAAATTGCGCCTATAGCTTCCATTGGATGTTTTAAGTCATAACTAAGCCCCTCTGATTTCGCGTATTCAATTTCAACAATTTCCACTGGTTATTAAATTTACACTTTTAAAAATTAAATGCAACATTTGCCCAAATATAACTAAAATTTTGAAAAACTAATTTAAACAAAATAAAAATGCAAAAAAAAAAACAGAAAAAATAAAATTGTCTCGAGACCGGAACCCTAGTTTGCAAATTATAACTCGACAATGCTAACCATTACACCATGAAAGCATGCTGGTTTACTTTGTTACATAAGTTATTAAATATTTTACACGGTCAAGTAAAAAACACAAAAAATGCGTTATTTTCCGAAAACATAATCTGATCAAAAATTCCTGTTGTACTATTCCGGTTCACACAAATGTACATTACTTAGAATTTTTTCAGATTTTTAGTTTAGACCATCTGGGCTACAGGGTGTGGGACAAAATTTTTATTTGCATAATTTTGGCAAAAATCCGCTCAAAATAATTTACTTTGCAAAAATAAAATTTTGATCGTTAATCCACGTATTAAGGGCTTTCATTTGATACCCTACTCAGAATTTAAATTTTTTTTTTTTTTTCGATGTGCAGATATTTGTTTATATTTTTAAGGAGATACGTTTTTTAGATGTTTTAGCATTTTTCCTATGTGACAAAATGACGGTATAAGGGTTTTTTGGTCATACCTACAAAACCCTAAAAAAGTTTTCATAGTTTCCTTAACTAATTATATGTTAAATTCTCCGTTAAATAGATCGAATGTATTGACTTCTTTATTGATTCAATCCATAAAATAAAAAATCAATTTACGAAAAAACATATAAACTGTTATATAAATGCATAACCACCTGTAAAATGTATACCTGCAAATTTGTTTACTTGTTAAAATTTGTAAAATTTATATTTATATTTTCAATACTAGTTTTTAACAAACTGTGAAATAACAAATTTGTATGTAAAATTGTGGTTGTAACTTGTGGACTTGACCTGTTTTACAATCCCTCAAATGTAAATAAATAAATTAAAGTTCCAGTTAGGTCACTGGTGAGCGCATCGACTGTATTACTCAGGGAGGTACTCTGAGTAATACCAATAATGTTGTGTCGCCGAGTGCGGCGGGGGAATCATCCTGGCCACCATATTGTTACTCAAATCAAAATTTATTCAAAAACGGTAAACCGTAGCTTGTAATGGAGATTATTTTTGAGATCTACGACTCAAAATACATAACAAAATACAGAACACCTGCTGGCAGCTACGTTACAATGGCAGAAATTTGAAGATGAAAAAAAAAAAATGCCCAAAATCATAACGAAATTTACATAATATGCTAATGTGTATAAAAATAGCTTAATATTTATAAAAATAAATAAATCAATATACAGATCCTGTACTCTAGGTACTGTGAGAAATAAAATTCAAGCGACCTGTTTTCTCGAAAACAATTTTCTATATGCAAATGAAAGAAGTAAATCGTACATATTTCTATGTCCAGCCGATTGGTCACAATTTTTACAGAATTCTTATCCTCTTGATATGATATTTACACCAAAGGAACCATCTACCGTCAGAAGCATCAGTGTCTAGCTTATGCGAACGATATAGCTATCATGACCAACAGAGCCGCAGTAAGGGGGGGCGACGGCCCCTAGCGCTCTAAGGAAAGGGCGTTAACGGGATTGTTAAGGGGCGCTATTGCGAAGATGAGGACTTTTTTTTTGCTCGTCACTTGGATTTTGAGAGGTGAAGACCTTTTTTTTGCTTATCACTTAAATTTTGAGAGGTAGGAACCTTATTTTTATTTACCAAGGGCGCCAAAACACGGTTCTGCCCCTAGCGCAAGTTTACCTTACTGCGGCTCTGATGACCAGAACAAGAAATGGATTAGAAAAAGTCTTTAAATGTTTAGAGGAAGCAGCAGGTGAGGTAGGGCTATCAATAAATGGGGCAAAGGCTAAGTATATGTTGGTGAGAGGAGAGCAAGAGACAAGATGTTTTCAAACCATAGTTGAAAATGGAGGACTGTACAGATTTCAGGAAGTAAACAGTTTCGTTTATTTGGGTGTGACAATGTCTAACAATAATAATGAAGAATTGGAAATAACAACAAGACTAGCAAAAGGAAGTTAATGTTTAGGTTCATTATTTAAGTTTCTTGTATCTAAAAAAGTGGCAAGAACAACAAAGCTGCGAGTGTATAAGTCGATTATAAGGCCGATGGTGTTGTATGGGTGTGAACTATGAACCGTGAACAATGAATAGCAAGAATAGAGTAGAGATATGGGAGAGGAAAGTTTTAAGGAAAATATATGAAGGAAAAAAAAAAATAGACGGGATAGTGATTCGTAGAACAATTCGTAGAGAACTGATGGACCTTTATGGTGAACCGAACATAGTTGTGGTAATTAAAGCACAGAGGCTTAGGTGGTTGGGTCATGTATCGCGTATTCGGGACGACAGAGTAACGAATTTAGTGGTAGAAGGAGGAATAATTGCCAAGAAAAGAAGAGGTCAGCCAAAAGGCAGGTGGTTAGATGCCGTTCGCATAGACCTGTAGACAGAGCCGCAGTAAGGAAAACTTGCGCTAGGGGCAAAACAGCGTTTTGGCGCCCTGGGCAAATAAATGTAAGCAGAAACAAGATTCTCACCGCCCAAAATCTAGATGATGAGCAAAAAAAAGGTCCTCACTTTCGCAATGTGACGCCCTTTTCCTTGGTGCGCTAGGGGCCATCGCCCCCTCCACCCCCCCCCTTACTGCGGCTCTGCCTGTAGACACTGGAGATAAAGAAATGGGAAGATAAAGCTAGCAATCGCGAGCAATGGTTAAAAATCGTCAAAAAAGCCATGGGCCAGCTTGGCCTGCAGTGCCGATTATTATTATTATTATTATCCTCTTGAGAGAAAAAGGCAGATAGAGAAGGAAAGAGAGGGAGACAGATGAATTAAAACAGATACACTTTATAATAATCTTTTTTATTTTCAAAGTTTTTTAAATAATTATAATAGTCATTTCCTCTATTAAGAGAACAGGCTACCAATAATAAAGAGTAATATCTCAATATAAAGAATATCGAAATATATAAAGTAATTAAGTGGCGGATCAGGCGTGCACCCAGAACTTTTTCTTGGGGGGGGGTCTAAGGTGGATGTTTTCCATGGGAGGGTCACATATATAATTATTCAACTACATGAAAAATGAATTCCTTCGTCTGATTTGAATGTTTAGGAGAGAGGAGAGCTTCGGCCTGAGCCCCCCCCCCTTGGGTGAATAACCTGTGACGTATAATGAAATTATACATAACATATTTTATGTAAAATACCAGAATTAATCTACTTTACTCCTCCGATAGTTACCAGATATCAAAATAAGATGACATGAATAATCAAAAAAATGAATTATATGGAATTTATGATATCATGTGATTGTTGGGATGCTGGTAAGATCAAATCAAATATGTACCATCAATGGAACTTGTTCCAACACATTAAGTTTTCAATACAGAAGACATAACTGATACCCGATCAATACTATGGTCCAGGAAATACCCAGTTTTGAAAGAAAGTTTTGCGAAAGTTCTGGAAATTAGTGTAATTATTAGGGCTTGAGGTGTTGTTTTCGAGAACACATTTTGCGACATTCTGAACTTCAAAAAAAAAAACTTGAAAAACGTGCAAAAAAATGTTGTTTTCCAAATATCTTCGTTCCATTTCAAAATTAGCAAATAATATATCTACATTGAATTAAAGAGGAATAAATTCTTTATACAGTGGAATTATTCAATATTCATCCATACCAATGTTCGTTTTTTTTTTTATATTCGTCCAAAAATTCAATATTCGTCCCACCTCGTGGCCACCGACGTGGCCGCCGGTCAGCTGATTGTCTGTTGACTGGCTCAGTCTCGAGCAGTGATTTAAGTGCGCGCTTTAACTCTCGTTTAAAGCGTGTTCTACATTATACAATTCTCATCAAATTTTCATACTTATTTCTTTGACTAGAACTTGTACTAGAAATAAATCAGTGAAATTGTACAGTGTAGAACACTTTATGTAGTCAAGGTCAACTTTATTCAAAAATAGATTTGGACAAACTTTTCTTGAAAATATTTTCAAGTTTAACAACAGTACCAACATTAAAATTACGCTTGTAAATATTTTGTATTACCACGTGTTTAATATTGTTTTGTTAATCATTGGTTTGAATAGGCGAATATATAAATTGTGTTTTGTACGTAAATCAGTAATTTTACAAATCTAATAGCTAGGTTATAAACACTTGACAAGATAAGAATTATATATTTATGTTGGTACTTTAAATGAACTGAAACACGTGTAAGAATTTCATTCTCTACCAAAAAATTGAAAAATAAATTGTATTAAAACTTTGACAACTTCTAGTTCAAAGAAAAAAGTTTAGAAAATTGACGAATAAAGTATAATGTAGAACACGCTTTATACTTTATTTTGTTTTTAATATTTACGAGTTTTTGCAGTTAATTTTTTAATAAATACAGTACTGTAAGCCACCATGGGTCTTAAACAGTCAGATTAGGGACAAGCAGATGATGGGCCGGTTCCAAGTGCTGAAATTAAGGATTGGCAGTCCACTTAGGAAACAATGCAGGTTTTAATCGAGAAATTGCATCCAAACATCGCTGTAGTTAATGAGAGTATCAATTCATTTGATGACGATGTATTTGGACACTTTCAACAATATTGGATAACTTCTTTAAAAAAATGAGTGCTGGTGAATCGTCTGGAAATGCTATTGAATCACCAGGACATCAATCACCAGAAGTGACATTACTTGATGTCATAATGGAAGGGGACTCCCCTTCTAAACAATAGCCTAACCCCTCTAAAATATTATAAACTCTTAACAACAATCATTGTTTTTTTTTTCCAAAACGTATTTTTTTTTTTAAATTTTATTTATGTATGTATTTATCTAATTAGAATGTATTTGCAATGATATCCGAGAGGGATTTTTTTTTTTTTTTGTTAAAGAATAGATAGGCAAAATTCGAGGCTGAGGACGAATTAAATTATTTTTAGTTTATTCTTAAGGGAAAAATTGGTTTGATATTCGTCCTTTTTAATATTCGTCCTACCCTCAGGAACGGATTAATGACGAATATTGGAGTTCCACTGTATTTACAGTAAATTAGCAGAAGTTGTAATATTTTTGCATTAACTGAAGCGAAAAGTTTTTTATGAACTCGAAAAACTAACCAACTTTGCGGCGCTCTAGCGGCAAAACGGTTGAAAATGATAAAAGCGGTTCAAACCACAAAAAAAAAAAAAAAATTACACATGTTTTTTTTTCGATTTTTGCAATGGAACGGAAATATTTGCATCAACAAAAACTTTTTTTGAATGTTTTTCGAGATTTTTTCTCTCGTAGTTCCGGAAAAACAATTTAGTCGCAAAATGTGACTGAAAACAGCACCTCAAGACCTATTTATTCCACCAATTTCAAAAACTCCCGCAAAACTTTCTCCAAAACCGCTGTTTTGAACACCAATTTTCTGTAATCCTATGTTATGTTTTCTTTTGATACCGTAAAGTGGAGTGACGTGAAAATACGAGGCGAGTTGAAACATTCGGTAGCGGCACCTGAAATGTTGATACTACCTTCTGGCGGGTGAAGTTTTAGGCCTTCAAACGCAACAGATAGTCTAGTAGTATTTACTTTGTGCAGTATGGTGACTGGTTACGCGCTTAGAACGCAGTGGGGAGCAGTGGCAAAATATTGAAATATAAGGTAAATGTGGCTTAATTTTTTTCACTTATACACTTTATGATGTGTAGCAAGCCTGGTTACTGATAAAACAATGTAGTATTTTTTTTCTGGATCCTTAGTTATTCGGCTAATTATGTCTAACCGCAAATTTAAATATCAATGCACCTTACGCCAATGGGGTATCAATTTTTTTCCTGTCTTTTTAGGGGCGACTTGAAAATAGTGCGTAATTATAAAAAAAGACCCAGTAGTCGCTAATATCGAGGTATGACGAAGAAAAACTAAATGAGGCTGTGACTTGGTACCACAGAGGACATTTACGAACTCTAAGTGAGGAATATGTTATTCCATATGTGACCTTGTACAGGAAAATAAAAGGCTTGCATAAGAAAACACCTGGGGGTCAGCCAGTCTTAAAAGGTCACGAAGAAAAGGATCTCGAGAGAGCAATTTCAACTGCTGCTGACTGGGGCAGAAGATCTGCTACTACCCGGAGTTTATGTGTATCCACAAGTAGAGGATATAGGAGTCATAAAAATAAAAAAAAATGTAGAAAGCCTCCAAAAGTGGAATTGTTAAGACGGGGACACATAAAGTTTAGTTGATTAATTAAGTCTTGATTTTATGGTAGATTTGTTCTTATTTTGAGTCCTACTTTGGTTTACTTAATATTTTAAAATTTCAAGATATTTTTATAATTAGTTTCAAATGTTTTTTAATTTTATTTTAAATAAATTTTGTATCTTCATATACTGATGTTTCATTAAATCAAATTAGCCAACTGTCCCCGTTTCAGCTGCAAAATAACTATATTTTAGATTATCTCTATTTCAAGTCGCCTCCATTGAGACTGTAATTGAAAATTGTGTACAAATTAAAAAAATTTAAAATTTTTCAATTACAGTCTCAATGGAGGCGACTTGAAATAGAGATAATCTAAAATATAGTTATTTTGCAGCTGAAACGGGGACAGTTTCTTGGGACATTATTGGGGACATTATTACTTGGGACATTTTCGGGGACATTATTGTAATACAGTATATATATATATATATATATATATATATATATAAGTAATCCAAATTATTTTTGGTTTGGGCAAAATCAATCTTCTCTGTGCGGTGCAACCTTAAATTCGTGTATAGTCTTATCAAGTCACCCCACTTTACGGTACTCCTCAGATAAGATATAAATATATGATAACTATCCAGGAGTATTCATACATAAAGGTTACAATTAAAACTTAATTTTCGTCATTTTACTATTTAATCTAAAAAAAGCAACAGTAAATAATAGCAGCATATAAAAGTAATTATAATGGTAGTTCTAAAAAATAATATAATACGTAAAAATTAATAAATTTATTGTATTGTAAACTGGTAGTACACAGATGTATTTGCATGAAATACTTTAAATACTTGAAGAAAAAAAAAAATATAATAATAAATAAAATCAATTTTAGATAGGTATACGTTTTATCAACTTTAATTCACCGTTTCAATTTTAAAAGAATAAGTAATATGGTTGAGAGTAAAACATGATGCGTCAATTTCAAACTCAGTTTTCCAAACAGGGATATGAAATAAATTCGGAACAGATTTCTCTAATCTGTGTACTTCCTTGCCTGTTTTCTTGCAAATGAAATGGATTTTAAAACGACAATTATCATCTTCACTTGCTGGTAAATCACTAATAATTTCAACTGTAAATAAAAACCTCGTTTTTTCAAGAACCATAAAGGGAGATTGTAGACGATGGATTTCACAATGTGTACCCCATTCACAAACGAATTTACCTTTATCAGTTTCTAATAAAGCAATTATTTTGTCAGATATTTTTGTACACATAGCGTCCAAGTCTATTACATCAGAAAAGCGAGTAACACAGTGTTTTGCTATTAAATGATCCATACCAGATATGCATGTATTTTTTAATTTCCAATTACACATCGTACATGATTGATGTTTTGCAAATTTGCATAACAATGATTCATGTTTTAACAAATTACAAGTTTTATCGAAGTAAAGACACCCATTATCATAAAACTCACAGCGTCCACCTGCATATTCAAGATCTGATTTCTCATTTCGTTCAAAGTTCCATTTGTCACAACAAAATTTTATTTGGTCACTGGTTAATTTTGAAAATGTGTGATTACAATTCATACATTTAACATTACTCAAATGAATAATTAAATTGCATTTTTTATGAAACGGTATTTTGAAAGAAATTCTTTCATCGAAAGCAGTAATTTTGGACAAAACTTGTATTACATTGATAGGTTTACGTTCAGTAACCACACAATCTAAAGGATGTTCTCCTAAAATTGCTTTTTGTTTATCGAATTCAAAAAGAGATTCAAAATGAGGAGACAGTTTTGAATTTCCTAGAAATGTAACACAAATGCAAATTGTATCTGTCTGGAAACAAATCTTAAATTGTAACAAAAACAAAAAATCATGAGCTTTCATAAGCATATTTCTAAAAGACATTTTAACACCCTTTTTCATATCTGTAACAATCCAATTGAGACATTGATGAATAGTAAATGGATGGTTTACAATTAGGTTGGAGTGCTCACATTGAAAATGTTCGAATACTTCTTTGTCCGATCCTTGCCAGGTACATTCTCCCTTCGGTAAAGATGGACAGCGTATCACGTTAACTGCACCATAATTACAACATTTTTCATGTTCTTTTGATTCTCCCCATTTTAATTGTGAATTACAACCACTGTTCTGATATCGACATGGGAAAACAAGGAGCAAAGCTACTTGCTCAAATATCTTGTTTCTGTTTGTATTCTTTTTAATATTTCTTGGGATACTGCATCTTCCACATATATTTTCTCCATTTTTCTTCGTATAAACAGGCGGACAAGAAATTACCTGCTTACAATCGCAGCATTTCATATTATTTAATATTTCCTTGGGTATTACAATCATTGCAAGAAATTACCTGAAAATCAAAATAGTTAATGTGACTAGTTTCACATGAAATGTTTACAAGTAAATATCAAATTTCAGTTGCTAGCAATGAATAACTGCACTAATAGTTCTAAAAATTTTCAAGAATCAATGATAAATAATTGCAGCTGAAGAACCGGATTGCACCGGATCATTTAGAAATGATTAGTGATAAGACCAGTTATTATTGTAATCAGTTAAGAATTTCTCCGACCCGGTGTCAGCTTTCGACATAAACATTTTGTACAATAATGTAAATATACACTTTAAACAAATTTCATAAGTATAAACAACGAACCCTTATACCATCACTCATGTGTCTGTATAGCAGGTTATAAAAATACTCAAATAAAATAATTCACATATCGACCCATCCTACGAAGATCGTCATAACTCATTTTTTTAATTTTTTGAATTATGTATGTAAAATATTAAAATATCGTGTAATCTTTCCGTGAAAAAATAAATGTATCTCGCAAAACTGTACGTTATGTTACCAAAATTATAGTTTTGTGAGAAAGGATATTTTTTCATGGAAAGATTACGCGATATTTTAATATTTTACATACATAATTAAAAAAATGAAAATATTGAGTTACGACGATCTTCGTAGGATGGGTCGATATATAGTCTGTCTCTTTGATTTAAGCAGAACTAGATTTTGAAAACTAGTATCTTCAACATTTAAATGAGGCTTTCGATTATTTTTTTTAGATAAATCCCACTTCAATCGTTAATAAGTCAGTTTGTGACAAAGCCCACTTCAAACGTTAAAAAGTCAGTGACAACTTACAAAAATAAAAATTTCATTTAGTTCCGCTTAAACATTTGGAATAGCCCAGCGGCTCCCAAACTTTTTTGACCGCGACCCGGTACAAGGTTTTAAAATTTTACGCGACCCACCTGATGAAAAAAACACATTTATTTACAAAACAAATTTTATTTTAAAGCAGTAGCTTTATAGTAATAAAGAGTATAGTATAGTAATAAAGAATATAGTATAGTACTAAAGATCACAAATACACACTATTCTAGCGATTAACTGACGTAAAAAAAATAATATGTACAAAAAAATTTTTTTTGTGTTTTTACAATTTTTTTCGCGACCCGGCAAAATTTTTCTGCGACCCGGTGCTGGGTCGCGACCCACACTTTGGGAAACGCTGGAATAGCCTATAGTATATATTTAAGATTTTTTTCAGTGGGTTAGTAAATTATAAGTCTTTATGCATAAATTAATTGGTGAAATGTAATTAAAAAATATTTGAACATTATTTTTGCCAAAAATGTTTTGCAAAGACAATTTTGGACCATGCCATATAAAATTGAGGTGTTGTCCGAAAAATTAAATAAAATCTCTATACCTACTGCACATTGATGTGAATCGGAAAAAACTTATTTTTTGATAAATATCAAATTCTTAAATTTAAAAATTGTATTTTTAAAATTATTGTTGGGTATAAAATAGAAGTTGTTGAATACGTTTCAAGAGATTAAAAAATGAAAGTAATTAAATAAAATAAATCATTTTTACGCGGTTTTAGCCAAACTTATTTATTTTTTAAAATTTAAATCAATGAAATTTTTTTATTGTTTATTTCACAAAGGTACATTTTTTCGGTGTCTCACATACAGTGGTAACTTTAAAATCTGGGGGGGGGGGGCAAGAAATATTCATGTAAGGAAGTTCAAGATAAGCCGTAGGCAGTACAAAATTAGATATTGCGGGGTACTTAATTACTGAACCGACTGCAAATGTAGAAATGCATATAAGCGATTCACTTTTGTAACAACAAACTAAGAGGGAATTTTGTTTTCAATAGTTTGCACTTTTGAAGCTGTATGTCATGTTGGTATTAAAAAATGTCACTTTTTTAAAATGTCGATCCATTTGACAGATGTCATAATGAAAAATGATATCTTAATTATAATGATCATAACCTTATCAACCTAAAGTCGGTTTTACAGCGTAAGGAATATTTTTAATTGACATTTAAAGTCAGTAACACACCATAAAAGTAACCAAAATAACCAAATCTAGTGTGTTCTTACAAAAGTGAACAGCTTATAAATTATAAGCTGTTCACTGTTTATTATAAGTTATAATAAAAATAAATTACAGTCTGTTTCAAACGGTTAGGCGGAACTAGATTTTGCAATCTAGTTACTTTCATCTTTTAAATCGTGCTTTTCAGCCGTTTTGTTTAAGCTTTGTAAATCATACTCACAATAAATATTTTTTGGTTAAGGTTAATATCATTTTAAAATGTCATTTTCTTTATATTTTGTTTTTTCGTGTCATTCTTAATACAAATTTCCCATTTATTTATTTTTTTGTCATTATATATGTAACAAAAATAATTAATTTTGACATACGGCATTCGTTTCCATGGTTTCATTGTTGGAATTTTAAATTTTGACATTCCAACATGAAAAATGAAATAACCCAAGCAAGGTCTCTTCTCGTGACAACCTAAAAGAACGAAATTCCCATTTAGTTCCGCCTAACCGTTTGGAACAGACTGTAGTTATAGGGATTTGCAGCTAAGCACCCTACCATCTGGTGAGCGTTTCATGAACTTGTGTACATCAGATAACATTTCGTTTTGTATGAGTATTTTAGATGTTTACAAGTAATGTCACTTCACAAAATCAGAAAATCCCAAACAATTATTTATTTTTTGTCGTTTTTTGATACACTTTTCGCTATTATTTACTAGTAAATGTCAAGTGGTATCTGATTTAGAATGGTTTCAAAAAATCCGCGTGGCGCTACGATCTTAAAATTTTTCCCCTATACAAATAACTAATTTATTACAAGTACTATGGCCAAAAAGGTCTTTTTCGCCAAGGTGCACATTATATTTTTTGGGCGACCAAAAGAAATTTTACTTGAAAAGTTAAGTGATATTTATTTATTTACATTGGATATTTATGGTTACTGAATAATTATTGCAATTATAAATGTGAGAAAATGCTTGAGAAATGACACATAGATGGCTCTAGCATCCAGCGGCCAAAAAAAATAAGTGAATCGGCCAAGGCCGAAAAAGTTTTACTTTATGGCCGGTTCTAGATGATTTAAAAGAACTGTTTTTGATATGGTGGCCCAAAAGAACCTTTTTTAAAAATTTATCTAATCATAAAATTTATAAATAAAAAAAACAAAACAATAAATGAATCAGTTTATCAAAATGTAATCTTATTCATTTTTACTTATAAAAGCTTGATAAGCCACAAGCACAAACCAGAAGAGGAAACAAAAACAATTACAACAAATCGGCGTTTGGCAAACAGCTGTTCGCAGCGCACTGAGCGTATGTAATTCTGTAAATACGCAATATATAATTCGGGGCTTCCCTGGTTTCACGCGATAACAGTCATGTGCGCGAATTGAGCATTCCAATATAAGAAATAATTAAAGAGAGGATTGTTTTAGACGAGTGATATCGATTTCAGCCGTTCGATTTTTTAAATACCTGGAGTAAAATCTACTGGGGCGCTCCCCGCCTTAAATAAAAATTGCCGGAGCGCCGACCCTTTGCGCTCCCGCCCCACTACACCATTGCTTTCACAATTCGAAATATTATCAAAATAAATCGGGCACTTGGTTATAACTAATATTTTCTTCAAGCATATATGGGAGGGCCAGAACAACATTTAGGCCCCCATCCGGCACTCCGCTAGCGACGCCAGTGCTAACATACCTCAAATATTTGTTTTAAAATATAAAACAGTAACAATATAAAAGCTTTAATAATCGGTTACATGAAGGACTTTTTAAAAAAAATTTTTTTTGGTCTTAGCTACGATGGCCATTAACCAGGATATCTTTATTTTTATTATGGATACATTAGAAATTTTATTACAAATACAAACGTCCATGCCATCACCGGGATTCGAACCCGAGCCCTCATGGTTAGCAATCAAAAGAGCTGACCACTACGCCATAGCGAACTAGTTTTAAGTCCTGTATGCAATCGGATGTATAAAATATAATTTACTTACAAAGATTGGAAAAGATAACAAGTAGGTAAACTACCACCAAGACTTCAGCAAATTCTTTAACGTAGTGGACGCACCTACGCTGACAAATGAATTTATTACGCTACAATCCTCTTATCGCACTGCGTTGTAATGCACATCTAAAATGCATGTTTCTAAAAAAAAAGATCTATTGTTATTAATATTTAATCAGAAACCAATACATTTTTTTATCTCAAATATGATCGAATTGTCATTGTAATATTATGTTGTAAATAAATTATTGAATAAATGATTACATTTTCAAATATAGGTACATAATAGCAGTGGCGGCTCGTGGAAACTTCTAATGGGGTGCTGCAGCCAGAAGTATAATTGAGATTTTCTTTCGGGAAAGTAAATCATTATTAAGATCTGTGCCGAATACTCAGTAAACGTATTTCAAATACCAAATACCAATCAAAGTATTTGGAATAACAAACACTATTAGTCATCATATTAATTAAACTAATTTATTTTATTTATTATTTGTTTAATTTTAATTTAATTTGCCGCACATCGGCCACTATTTTAGGTTAGGAAGTTGTTGCATTTATTTAATGTAAACGTTGCATATATCTTAACGTAACTCTACAAAAACAAAAGACAACAAGCATGGAATAGTTATTCCATAACAAGTGATGGAATGAAATACACGCAAAATGCATAAGAAGATAAGTTCTTTAGAATAACATTCCAACTCTTATGTTAGAATATTAACTTTCTGTAGTCAAAATTGGTTTTAGAATTGGTAAATTCTATAGTGGTCGTGGAGAAAATATATTACGATTTAATTTAACAATTGTGGCTAATATGCTTTAAATACCCAGACAAAATAAATTAACAATTGAATAAAAAATATCACAAAAAAATAAATTACACTGATAACTACATATATAAGGTAGATATTATATAGTAGACATTTTAATATCAAAATTAAAACATTAAAACCAAGTATAACAGCAATACTATTGAGAAGAGACATTACCGGTGGCGGCGCTGTACTCCAGGGCAATATGGTTGTCGTGTCTAGTATTCAGCTGTGAATATGCTAACAGCGAATAGGTTAATTTAAGCACAGTACATTTTTATTTTATGAAAATGCGAGTAAATATTTGCGAATTTTTTAATTTTTACGCGCTACACTTGTATTGAGGTATATAACAGAAGGTGTGCATCAAATTACAGTATTTAAAGTTTAATTTCAGTAGATTTATTGAAGTGTAATTTGTAGTTGAGCAGGTGTTAAATGTCGGGTATTTAATTTTATGTAGGTCATCCGAATTTACAATATATGGATTGTTTGTAAACAAGTGCATTATGTTCATTGCCTCATGAAATAAAATTAGTTTTAGTTGCACAGAAGCAGCTAATATTATTAGCTATTATTATTAATATATTAGTGCAGTTTAGTTTTTCTGCGACAAATGTAATGAACAAACTCGCATAGTATCAGTTACTTTTTAACTCAAAATATATTCCCATGCCTTCCTCCTGTCCATAACCAAATCTTTTCCAATCTGGACTTAATATTAACTTTCCCTCCATTTTTCTTAAGAAAAGAAAAAAACTAAGATGCCTATCTTTGTCCTGTTTCGAATGACAGCCAAAAACACTACAATTTGTTCTACTTTTACAGTTTTTCACAACTTCTATCGACATTCTAACCAAAAATCAACACTAGAACATATGTAATAAGTGGTTCCAAGACAACTGGGGCCGTAAGACAATTCGGGCCGTTCAAAATTGGGGCTTTTCACAACTGGGGCGATGGGCAATTCGGGCTGTACACAATTGGGGCTTTGCACAACTGGGGCGATGGACAATTCGGGCCGTTCACAATTGGGTATTTTGACAACTGGGGCCATAACTTTAAGAGCTTGAGTCTTCTTTTGTTTAAAACAAAAAATAATTATTTTACAAGTTGGCATAAATTAAATTGCGTGTTCCATTGAAAAAAAAATATTTTAATGGTTTGATTAAGTACATTTTGGTGGGATTTAGAATAAATAAAAAAAATTGAATTTTAAGGGTTGGCTTAAGGAAATTTTCGTGTTCATTTGATTAAATAGGTTTTTTGGATTCCCTGGACCATAAAACGTGGTCATCACTCAAAATCTCGACATCGAAAATTTTCGCGATTACAATACTTGCCCCTTATATATTAGGTCGGGCAAGTAAAAGTGAGGGATTCAGTCAGCTTATAAAATAATGCAATATATTGCAAGGAAAGCATGAAGAAAATATTCAACTGAATCCAACAATAAGAAAATTGAAGTTCGCCCCAGTTACATCAGTTTATGAAGAAAGAAGTTTTTCCTGTTACAAGCAAATATTATACGATCGCAGGCAATCTTTTTTAATTGATAATTTAGAAAAACACATAATTGTTAATGTTTTTAACATTGTAACAAATTAGAAATATTACTTTTACTTCTTTGTTAAAGAATTTATTGATTATTTATAAAAAATATATATGTTTTAAATTATAATATAATCTTTGAATAAAAATTAGATATACTCTCACAAAATAATTTAAATTTTTACATTTTTTATTAGATTTCCACTAATTTTCAAAAAAATTGCAATTTTCGCATATTTTGTGCATATATTGTTATTTTTGGTGCATATAGTCAACAAAATTTATGCATATATATATACGCATATTTTCCTAATTTGAGTGCATATAATTATCAGCTTTACTCATAACCCTTTTTTTAATAAGTTGTTAATTATGTTTAAGCGGAACTAAACTGGATTTTTATTTTCTCAAATTGTAACGAGATTCTTGATGGCAGCCAAAATCTAAATGTCAAAAGGAAAAAGTGACATATTATGAAAAATAAAGTACAGGCTATTCCAAACGTTTAGGCGGAACTAAATGGGAATTTCGTTCTTTTAAATTGTCACGGGAAAGGACCTTGCTTGGGTTATTTAATTTTTTACGTTAGCATGTGAAAATTTTAAATTCCAACAGTGAAACTATGGAAACGAATGACATACATATGTCAAAAATAAAATACTCGTTTACTTATTTTAATGACAAAAAGATAAATAAATGGAAAATTTGTATTAAGAATGACACAAAAAATCAAAATACAAAGCAAATAACATTTTAAAATGATATTAATCAGGGCTTCGTACCGTTATTTTTTTCGTGTCGGTTTTTGTTCCTGTTCAATTAGAAAAAAAATATCAGTTCGGTTCCACTTTTCGTTCCGGCAAAAATAACGTTTTTTTTCGGTTTTCGATTCAGTTCCGACTGATAAATTTTTAAATGCCTTTATTTGTATTAGAAATTTATTTTCTACTATAATTTAGATAAACATTTTATTTCTTATTTTGTAATAATCGTACTAAGACTGCTGCCAGGGGGATTCTGGACGTTGAATGAGGCATTTTATCATTTTGTTTAACAAAATCCCACTTCGATCGTTAAAAGGTGAACTCGTGATAACTTACGAAAATAAAAATTCCATTTAGTTCTGCTTAAATATTTGGAATAGGATTTACGAGTGAAGGGAGTCGGTCTTCAAAAATACCGACTCCGGAGTTGAGAGTCGGGAGTCGGTAATTTTTCTACCGACTCCCCATGCCTGAAATTGATAGCCACGGGACGTAGAGACGCAAAGGGAGAAAGGAAGCTTGGGTGAAACAATGGGAATTTCAGCTAGCAGTATATACATGACAAATTTCTATGTCCAGCCGTCTGGCCACAGTTTTTATTAAACCTTTATAGAATTCTTATCCTGTTGAAAGGAAGAGGCAAAGAAAGAGAGATAAAGAAGGAAAGAGGAAGGGAGCGAGAAGAATCAAAACAGATACATTTTATAATATTTTTTATTTACAAATTTTTATAAATAATTATAATAACAGTCAGTATCTCTATTAAGAAATCTAGCTGCCAATATTAGGGTGGTCCTTATTTTAGAAGTTTAATTTTTTAACTACCACTTTCCTGGAAACTGGTACTTCTAACTTATTCTTAATATTTTTTTCTTAGTTTTACACAACTTGAATAATCATTTGAAACCTATTGCGACAAAATCGGTTAAAGGATACTAATTATGCAGCAGTTTTAGTCGATACGCTCAGCGTAAAGCAACAACATGAAACACGATATCTGTTATGATCGGTATGAGTATCATTCACATTCGTTATTATGTGAGACACTGATCACGCCTAATGTCTGGAACAACTATACATTAACAATTACCCGTTCTCACCACTTGGTAGCCATTTTTATTCGCGGCAAATAACCTTAGATACAGTACGCCAGACACTTTAACTAACTCATTAGTAATATTGATATAAAATTTATCGGTCAATCGATTTTGTTGCGATTTGTTTCAAAATGAACACTTAGGTTGTTTAAAATTTAAAAAATAAATCTTTTTCTAAGTTAGATTTCCGGGGAAGTGGAAATTTTTTCAAAAATATATTACTGTTTTATCTTTTTCTGGAATTAATGTAAAAGTAATATTAAATTTAATTTAGTCATGATGTAAGACAGAATTAGAGCAAACAGGCAATTAAAAATGTTAGTTGGTTGAAATTTCCAGTGTACTGTATCAAAGTATATTGGCGGTAAATAAAAATTGATACCGAGGCGTAAAAAAAGATAATTGTTTATGTATAGATGTTCAAATAGTATTATCACATAAAAAGTAATGTAAAAGATACACCGATTTTAACAGATATCGTGTTTCTCGTTTTTTCCTGACGCTGAACGTAGCGTACTCAATTCAGCAACTAAAGCCGCTGCAGAATCAATATCGTTCAACCGATTTGATTCAAAAATTAAGAATAAGTTAGAAGTACTAGTTTACGGGGAAGCAGAAGAGTATTAAAAAAATGATAAAATAAATAAACTAGAATTTGTCAATTTTTCTAAATTTCAAGATCGATGCGGCACCTATTAACCAATACGATGGAACTGAAATTTTACATATTTTAATACTAAAGTACAACATGGAGGAGGGGCTACATTTAAAACTCTTAGCTTTATGAATAAGGACCACCCTAACCAATAATAATCAAGAGTAATATCTCAATAAATATCAGAATACACAGAATAATTAACTGACGGATTAGGCACGCACCCAGACCTTGTTCTCAGAGGGTGCTCAGAATGTAGAATTTTTGGTACTATTCTACTTTAGCAAACCCACCTTATTGCGCATGCGTGCAGTGTTAGCAATAGTAAAATATAATATATCACTTTTAATAATTGAAATTTAATATCAATTTATTAAATGAGTTTATTTATAAGAAATATAGAAATAAGTAATATTTATTTAATTTCTACTGTCATTATAGTTGTAATATATAAATGTAGTTTAAATTTCATATAATATTATTTATTTCCATTTTTTCTGTTGTAGTTATCATCCATTGTATGGATATTTATTTAAATTTTAATTCAGGTGGTGAATGAATTGGCACCCTACACCACCATGTTATAAATGCATGCAAAAAATACACAATTTTAATTGGACTAATATAGGGGAAAATAAAGTACTGTGCACCTAAATACAAGGTAATTAGGTTAGGTTTAGTTAGTAAAAATCTAGGACAGCAGAAGCGGAAAAGCTCAAAGTAAGCTAAAGGAGTGTGTGTAAGAAAATATATAAATAATGTATACACTTTACAAAATAAAACAACAAAGAAATAAAGGTAAAACTACAGAATTATATCCTACACCACCATTTTCACAAATTCCTTTAAGCTTACTTCGAGGTTTTCAGCTTCTGCTGTCATAGACTTTTACTAACTAAACCTAACCTAATTACCCAGTTTTTAAGTGTACAGTACTTTATTTTCCCCCATATTAGTCCAAATTATGGTCCCCGTTTTTTACTCTTTAATCAACTTTGAAAGTAATATTATTATTATTTATTATTATTATTATTATTAAATACTGGCATATTAATTTAATTAGATTTATTTAACTGAAAGTTAAGCATTATTATATAAATAATGTTAATTCTTTTGTTATTTTAGTTTAAATTTACTTGTTTTAATTTTTCTATAGTTGGCAACACTGACTGGTGGGCTTGCTAAAGTAGAATAGTACCGAATTTTTCTGGGGGGTCACGTATATAATTGTTCAACTACGTGAAAAATACCCCTTAAAAACGTGTAATTTGAATGTTTTAATTCCTTCGGTGCGCGCCTTTATATTCATGTAAAATAACAGAATAAACCTGCTCTACCAGATAGATAGTCAGATATCAAAATCAGCTGGAATGAAAAAGAAAAGGAAAACATTATGTTACGTTTGTTGGTAAAATCAAATCAAACATTCAGGATCAACGCACACTGCTCCATCAAATTACAATTTCAATTAGGATACATAACTTATATCCAATAATTAACTTTTTTTTTTGATACTCCTCAGAGCAGACACCTATCTGACAACTATCTAGTAGTATTCATACATATAGGCTACAATTAAAACTTAACATTAGTCAATTTAATATTTAATTTAAATAAAGAAACAATAAATAATAGTAGTTATAAAATAATAACTTTACCTAATGTACAGAGTGGCGCAAAATGAACGTTGTGGTTTGAATTCCTTATAACTTTTATTATTTCATTTTATTTTTTTTTTTTTTGTTTTTATTTTAGTATTTTGTAAATAATACTTGGGGAATTTGAAATGGAACAATACACACTGGGAACAATGAACCAAGATCAACAAACTATATTTTGAAAATCAACGGTCAATTATTTTGACTCAGCATGCATATCGTCGATATTTTAATGTGCGGATTGGACCGTTAGAGCCAACAAGAAACCATCTGGTTACAATATTCGACAACAAGGGACAGTAAGGAACCTTCCTGGTGCCAGAAGACGACATACGGCGCACACGGGTGAAATATTGAACTTGTACGGGAGAGATGCAGGAAAGTCCAGAAACATTAACAAGAAGACGTTCGACACAACTTGGGCTATCATGAAGGTCACTGCAGAGAATTTTGGGTACATTACGCATGTTCCCATATAAACTTCATCTTGTGTAAGAATTAAAGCCGAGAGACTACCAGCAACGGCTTGGTTATGCCATTTTATTCCGGAAAGCAGAAGATAATCCAGATTTTATTCACAACTTGATAATGAGCGATGACAGAGCCGCAGTAAGGGGGGTGGGGCGGAGGGGGCGACGGCCCTGGGCGCACTAAGGAAAAGGGCGCTGACGGGTTTGACGACTAAGGGGCGCCATTGCGAAGGTGAGGACCTTTTTTTTGCTCGTCACTTGGATTTTGAGAGATGAGGACCTTTTTTTTTTGCTCGTCACTTGGATTTTGAGAGGTGAGGACCTTTTTTTTTGCTTATCACTTAAATTTATTTGCCAAGGGCGTCAAAACACGGCTTTGCCCCTAGCGCAAGTTTTCCTTACTGCGGCTCCGAGCGATGAAGTCCATTTTTAATTAAATTGCTTCGTAAACAAGCAAAACTGCAGGATGTGTGCTACGGAGAATCCAAGAGCAGTGCATCAGCGACAGTTTCCCCCACTTCAGTGTACTGTTTGGTGTGGTGTATTGTCCGAAAGGATCATTGGCCCATATTTCTTTAAAAATAAAGACGGTGTCGCAGTTTCCATCAATAGTGCTCAATATCGAACGATGTTGGAAATATTTTTAAGGCCAGCTTTGCAAAAGCATCCATCCCTGTGGTTCCAACAAGGTGGAGCCACAGCGCATACTGCGAGGGACTCAATGGCTCTGTTAAGGGATCTCTTTGGTGAACCATTATTTCGCGCAGAAGCGATTTCAATTGGTCTCCGCATTCACCGGATTTAACCGCTCCTGGCTTTTGGAGATGTTTGAAAGAGTATACGTTAATAAGCCAAGAACCATCCCCCAATTAAAAAACAACTTTCGCAATGAAATCGAGGCCATAACACCTGAAATTTATGGAAGGTTATGGAAAATGTTTTGGAAAGAGCACGAATATGCGAAGTAGAAAATGGCCACCACCTGCGTGATATCATTTTTCATAATTAAATCAAAAATATTCCCCATTAATATACTATATTAAAAAATAATAAATGTAAACATTATCGCTTAAATATAAAAGTTATAAAGAACTGAAAACACAACGTTCATTTTGCGCCACCCTGTATTACATGACATATCGTTTTGGTCGAACACTTCATAATTATGTAGAATAGGAATTGACTTAAGCACATTGGTAGGAATAGTTTTTTTTTTGCGTATTTATATCAATATTAAAAACAGTTATTAAAATATATTTTATTGATAGAATAATTCTCTATTATTAATGAGAACTGATTAAATGATATCCATATAAATTTCAGTTTTTTAAAGAGGTCTGTTCAATGACAAATAAATGAATCAACAAACAACTTCTTTATATATATTATTTAAAACTCATGCTTGTAAGGAATGTGTGAGATAGCAATATATAAATAAGTAATACAGACTTCTTTAAAAAACTGAATTGTACTTGCACAATAAATAAAAATTAATAATTTTGTTCGCTCAGATACATTTGATAAAATTTTTGAAAAAATTAAATAAACTTTCAGTTTTAGATAGGATACGTTTTATTAATATTAATTCACCATTTCAATTTTAAAAGAATAAACAAGATAATCTGAAGTAAAAAATGATGGGTCAATTTCAAAGGCTGTTTTCCAAATAGGGATAGATTTTTCAACCGTTCTCTTTAATAATCTATGTACTTCTTTGCCTGTTTGACTGCTGATGAAACGGACTTTAAAATGATAATTATAATCTTCGCTAACTGGTAAATCACTAATAATTGCAACATTAAATATAATCCGTTTTTCTTCAAAAACCAAAAAGAGAGATTGTATACGACGAATTACACCACCTGTACCCCATTCACAAAAGAATTTACCTTTATCAGTTTCTAATAAACCAGATACATTGTCAAATATTTTTGTACGAATAATGGCCAAGTCTATTATTTCAGAAAATCGTGTACCACAGTGTTTTGCTATTAAATGCTCAAAATGTGATATACCTTTATTTTTAATTTTTAAATTACATCTCCCACATGTAAATTTTGAAAATTTGCATTGCCAAACTTCATGTTTTATCAAATTATCAGTTTTATCAAAGTAAAGACACCCATTATCATAATTCACGCAACGTTGACCTGAGTATTCAGGATCTGATTTCTCATTTCGTACAAAGTTCCATTCGTCACAACAAAATTTTATTTGGTCACTGGTTAGTTTTGAAAATGTGCAGTTACAATTCTTACATTTAACATTACTCAAATGAATCATTAAATTGCATTTTTTATGAAACGGTATTTTGAAAGAATTTCTTTCATCGAAAGCAGTAATTTTGGACAAAACTTGTATTACATTAATAGCGATACGTTCAATATACAAATAATCATTAAGATCTTCTCCTAAAACTGTTATTTCTTTATTGAATTCAAAAAGACATTCAAAATGAGGAGACAGTTTTGAATTTCCTAGAAATGTAATACAAACGAAAATTGTATCAGTCTGGAAACAAATCTTAAATTGTAACAAAAACAAGAAATCATGAGCTTTCATAAGCATATTTCTATAAGATGTTCTGACAGCTTTTTTCATATCGGTAATAATCCATCTAAGATGTTGATGGATAGTGAATGGATGGTTAACAATTAGGTTGGAGTGCTCACTTTGAAAATGTTCGAATACTTCTTTGTCCGATCCTTGCCAGGTACATTTTCCCTTCGGTAAAGATGGGCAGAGTATCATGTTTACTACACCATAATTACAGCATTTTTCATGGTCTTTCGATTCTCCCCATTTTAATAGTGAATTACAACCATTATTTTGAAATTGACATGGGAAAACAAGGAGTAAAGCAACTTGCTCATATATCTTGTTCCTGCTCGCATTCTTTTTAATATTTCTTGGGACAATGCATCTTCCACATGTATTTTCTCCATTTTTCTTAGTATAAACGGGTGGGCAAGAAATTACCTGCTTACATTCGCAGCATTTCATATTAAATAATATTTCCTTGGGTATTTCAGACATTGTAAGGGTTTACCTGAAAATCGGAATAGTTCATTAGAAACGATGACATAGAAACAGTGAATAAGGTTTCAGTTGCAAACAAAGAATAACTGCAATGATGATTTTATAAATTTTATACAGCCAGCAGCATAATATTTTTGGTGTAAATAACATTCATGTGATGTTTTAGAAGAAATATGCATTTGGCAATACTGGTAATATATTTAGTTGTAGTAAATTTTTGAATAATTTAATATAAAAATATCATGACTTACTATACAATTTAATACAATATAGTATACAATTTATTAACAAAAGAAAAAAAAATCTTTTTTTGAGCGAATTTTCAAATTACAGCTCTCGATGTATAGATTAACTGATGAAACATATGTTGAAAAGAAGTATCTCAAATTCCACGATCAAATATTTTTAATATTATCTCTCCCGATAGTATATCGACAGTTTCATAATTTTCAAGAAAGAGTATTTAACGTAATTGTCGAAACACTAGTATCGAATGAGGTATTTAATGAATATGAATAAAATAAATTATTGAAATTTATCTAGAATTTATTTTATTAATACGTCTATGTCGAAGTGTAATTTTTTAAAAAATAATTGAACATTAATTTTAAAAATAGGTATAAAGAATTTTTTACCAAATCTTACGTAATCCAAAGGTTGATGGAAAAAATTCTGAGTAATGTACATTGTTGTGATTCGAAAAGCTCAAATATTTTTTGAAAAATATCAAATATTTTTAATTTTAAAAGGACAAGACTTAGACTTGGCCACACCAGACACACACACGAACAACTCATGACAAGACTAGATACGAAAATATGTCAGACATGTAACGAACAACTTACCGTTAACCATATACTTAATTGACTGTCAACTCTACACTAACCTACGTACAAACTACAACTTACCACAAGACTTTAAAGACATCTTAAGACTAGACTCAACAATGACTAATAACGTACTTAATTTTTTACTGGCAACCAATATACATAAGCTAATATAAGTTCCAATATATCTACCAATATATCCCATATATGTAGCAATAATGTAACCCTATTAGACACTAATAGCCAAGTAGCTGATGTGTCTTTAAATAAATTTAAAAAAAAAAAAGGAATACAGGATCAGGCAACACTTATGTTCACCTCGATTATTTCCTTAATAAAAAGAGTTATAAAAATATTGTTCAAATAATACTTATTTGGGGCAATGGGGGTCAGACGGTTACAGTATCAAACAAATTTTTGCATTTGTTTGGCAAAAGGTATGACAGTAAATAATTTTTTTTAAAATCTATTGTGGGCAGGGGCGGCTCAAGACTATATGCAGGCGATGCGCCGCATCGGAGCGCCACAATAAAGGGGCGCCGAGTGGAAGAAAAAATGTATAGCCTTTTACAATATCTAAATAGCTTTAATTAAAATAATATTCATTTTTGTAATAAGTATTGCGACCTTTAATTAAATCTAGCAAAAACTACTTTTATTTACTGGGCGGTTCTTCGGACTTCTAGTAAAAGGGGGCGCCGAAAAGGAAATTTAAGAAAAAAAAACAAACTTTTTTTACTGGGCGGCACTTCAGGCTTCTAGTAAAAGGGGCCCCTGCAAGAAAATTTAGCGAAAAAATAAAAATCTAAAATGCTTCTTTCGAAATATTATTTTTTTATAACAATGTTTTTTGTTACCAAAGATGAAAATTCTTTTTACAAGATTCAGAAAATATTTAGTATTATATTAAAAATGGTAATAAAAGATGATTATTTTATTTTGTTTTATTTTATAATAGTTATCAAAAGAATTATTTAATAAAATATATGTGGGGGGGGGGCTAACCTAATTTTGCGTCAGGGCGTCAGGTACCCTTGAGCCCTGATTGTTGGGTATCAAATGGAAGCTCTTGTATAAGCTTCAGGAGATTAAAAAACGAAATGTAATATAAAAAAAATATGTCAAGATGTTAGTAAAAAATATTACTTATCTTTTGAAAATGGAAATCTATGAAAACAGAAAACACATTTTATTGTTTGGTTCACACAGGCACTATTTTCTGTGTTTCATAGGTCACATATTTGTTTTAGCAATATAAAGCCTTAAGAAATATAAAATCTAATTTACTTACAAAGATCCGAAAAGTTATAAGGTGTACCACTGCCAGGTCTGTAAGAACTTCTAACATACACAGGCAAGTGGAGTTATTGCGTCGTTCTGATGGGATTCCCTTTATCACACTGCATTATATATCTAAAATGCATGTTTCTAAAAAAAAAAAATGTTATTGTTATTAATTAGAAACCAAAACAATTTCATATCTTATATAGAATTGTTATCATAGCATTGTATTATAAATAAATTATTGAATAAAAGATAATTTTTCCAAATACATTTACAGCATGGATCAAAAATTATTTTATCATATAAAAATTAAATAACTTTTTGTATTTTTATTATTATACATTTTTCGGGTATTATAGGTATGACCAGTGGCAGATATACATACGGGCTAATAGTAAATTAGATCCACAAGGGGCCCCTAATCTCGCGGACATATACCTATTATATTCTATACCAAGCACGGCTTATAAGAGAAAAACAAAAATATTACTTTAAAAAACAACATAAAAAAAAATAAAAATACAAATTTACTAATATTTATTAAAAATAAACATAAATTAAGCGCCAGCTAATAAAAAAATAATATCCAACATTAGAACATTAATTAATTTTTATCACTTATCACCTCAAGGAACGATCAGTAACTAAAACATTAGTTAAAATTATTCTAATAATTTTTTGCTAAACACAAACCCCACCAGCCATTCTAATTGCATTATTTTGACTATCTCAGTTCTCAGTTGACCGCTAACATACGTTCAGGTATTCTTAAAACTTGTTTATTTTAATTAGTGTTATTAATTTAATTTTGGTGCTGGCTAGCACCCAGCACCAAATAATTAATATTTCTTAGATTAGTATTAGAACTTAAATTTAATTTCTCACCAATAAGTGTTTAAATAATAATAATTCCACTTTTGTTGATTTTTAATAAATATTAGTAAATTTGTGTTTTTAATTTTTTGTGTTGTTTTTTAAAGTAATATTTTTGTTTCGATCTTTTCTGTACTTAATATACATAAGCTTAATGAAAATGCTATAATTAATTTTGATTGTACTTTAATATTCTTGTTTGTACTTCTTAATACATATATTTAAAAAAATGTAATAAATAATAATTAAACTTTAATACTGTCTTTTATTTTTTAAATTTTTTGATTGAAACATGTGTAGGGCCCCTTGGTATTTTTAAGCCCTGGGCCCCCAAAAAGCTAGATCCGCCACTGGGTATGACCACCAAAAAACCCTTATAACGTCACTCATGTGTCATAACGGCATAACATAGAAAGTTGAAATTTGATATGCTTATACAAAACTTTGATCCACATATAGAAAAAATACTGAGAGTTCAAAAAAACAAATATATAAGAGATAAATATAAACAAATATGTAATAAATGGAAAAATAAATATTTTTTTAAAATTTTAGGTTTCAAATAAAACCTCTTAATGCGTGGATGGACAAATCCACGACAAATTTTAATTTTTTATTTTATTTTAAGGGATTTTTGGAAAAAATATGAAAAAAAACTTTTGTCCCCCATTCTATTTTACAGAGGGGTGGATCTAAAAAACTGAAAAAAACTCCATAATGTACATTGATGGGAACCGGAATAGTTCAACACGAATTTTTGATCAGATTAGTTTTTCGAAAAATATCGAATTTTTTGTAGCGTTAAAAGAAAATAATTATTTTTTTAATATTTATTGTGTGATATCAAAAGAAAGCTCTTAAACGAATATTGAGGAACAAAAAGTAGTTTTTTTAAATTCGTTTCTTTTAACACGATTTTAGTAAAAAAATATTTTTTTTATATTAGTTTAAACCCAAGGGGGTTAAACTAAAAATCTGAAAAAATTATAAGTAATATACATTGATCGGTGCCGGAAACGTTCGAGAGGACTTTTTTTTATCAGATTTCGGTATTGGAAAATATTGCAGTTTTTGTGTTTTTGACAAAATTAATTATTTATTTAATTCATGACTGAATTATGGTTAATAATGTTATAGATTTTTTGTATTTGTGACTAAGGTAGTGTATGTCTTTTTTTTTATATTAAAAATATAAGAAATTGCTAACAGATGAGAACGAATCGCCTTCTTAAGTTGAAATTCGATCATACGCGTGTAGATAAAAATCGCTAGTATTTTTTAATTTATATTTTCTGACGTAATATTCACAAATTATTTAAATTTATTTTAAAGAAATTAAATAGAAGCTCTTAATACTCAAATATCGAATAAAAATGATTATCAAAAATCTAATGATTTTGATGTGATTATAGAAAAAAAAAATTGTCTTTGACATCCTGCATTCTGTTGACTTCTTACACTTATTAAATACCTACAAAATCCTCAAATGTGTGAAAATTCACACTTCACATGTTTTCACAATTTTTTATTTCTCTTTTACTCGATTTCTCACATAGAATGTTCTTTTTTACCTATACATGAAAAATAATAACTTTTAAATTACACCATTTTCAACTTCACAAATTAGAGTAGTAGCGGCACGTCAGTTTGAAAAGAGGGGAGGCAATAAATATACATTAACCCCTTAACGTTCATTTTTTTTGAAAACAACCGTAAAAAAAATCTTTTTTTTTTTTAATTTAAGAAAACACATTTTAGAACCTTGCTTTGATTTTATTTTCAATTCTCGAATATATTCGAGTGTGAAAATTACAGCAGCATAAATTACGGACGCCGCTCGAATTAACTCGAGTGTGAGCATTTTGGCCCAGTTAGCGCGCTCGAATTAACTCGAGCGTGAACGTTAAGGGGTTAATATTAGGCGTTTACGTTTAGTCAGTCAGATTAATCCGAATGATCCGAGTGCTCCCGATCCGTTCGTAAAGTCAGTCGGAGCGTACACATTAGCTTATTTTTAGTCAATCCGATTGATCCTCCGGAGCAATCCGAGCATTTCCAAGCAATCCGATGATCTGGCAGCATTGCTGGGATTAATGGATTGCTAATGGTGAGGGTTAGCGCGGGTAAATTGAACCTTACAGCCAATTGGAATGTGTTGAAAACATAGCCTAACAAAATATACGAAATAAGTGCCATTTGTGATAGAATTCTATTATTAGTAATAAACTCATATTTATAAAACAAAACGCGGTAGCAGTTGTAATCAACGACAGAAATTTGACAGTTGCAGTTAGCGCCAACGTCACCAGGTGTCTCTACTTAACGTCAGACAAATATTGCTTACGAAAATGTTAACAAAATCCGAGCAATCCGACTAATCTTGTAACGTCACCAGATCAATCTGAGCAATCTTGTCGATTGTATAAACGTAAACGCCTAGTATGTACCGTAAATACCAGATTTTAACCAAGAATACGATTTTTCGTTCCAAAAATATAAAATTGTTGAAAAGATGTTATTTACGGAAGGCGGTTATTGCAGTTTGATAGACCAGCAATGGCGAAAGGCAGGGGCGAGAGGGGCACAGGCCCAAGGCGCTCCAGTGTCAAGGGCGCCAAAACGAAATCCAGAAATTTATGGACGGTACAAAAATATGATTTCACTTATTTGTATTTCGAACAATAATATAAATTGGTTAAACTAGGGAATAGGTTCCTACACCGTTACAAGTCACTATCTTAGGTTAGGTTGTCAGTAAGGATTTGGTTAGAAGAAGCCGAGCGAAGCGAGCTACCCATCTTCTAGTTTAATGACAAAACACTATCTTAGGTTAGGTTAGGTTAGTAAGAGATTGGTTAGAAGATGCCGAGCGAAGCGAGCTACCCATCTTCTAGTTTAATGACAAAACAAACTCACACTAACATAACAATGCCATCTGTTTAGAATCACCGTACATTGAACAAATCATGTGTGGTATGACGCGGTGTGGCACATGCGCAGTTGCGTAGGTACCTATTCCCTAGTTATATCCGTTTCTAAGATAGTTTTTTAAATAATCTAACTTAGAAAATGATCGTTCAGAAGTATAGAACTGGTGAAATACTGCCTTTACAAAAAAAAATAAAAAAATAATAAATAAATAAATAATTAAATAACAAAATGAATAACATTAACATTATAAATACACCAGAAAATTCATATTTCAGACGAACTTCTGTTGGGCATTGTGGCGCCCGCTCCCCGCCTAAGTAAGGTAGGGTGGCCAGACAGTCACACAAATGGTCTTCGGGGCGGACACCTCGAAGGACCACCAGCAGAAGGCTGGAATATAGAAAGAAATACGGAGTTATGTGACACAAACGCACCGAGTTGAGCCGCAGAGGAAGACACGGACGACCTAGAGGAGAGGGGAGGGGATAAAAACTCTTCTGCTCCTAGGGGCTGCTCTAGGAGACTAACACAAGGGTAATGGTAGCCCTAAGCTGGGGTGGAGACGGGTAAAATCCTAGGCCCACAAGAAATGGCTATGGAGGAACCAAACCTAAAATCCCACGACGTCTCTGAAAACCCTACTCAAGCGACAAAAATGCGGAAAACGATGCTCAACACGGTGGACGTATCACATAAATGAAATACAGTGCCACAAAAATACAATATAAAAAATACACTGATAATAACAAATTAATAATATTACAAAAATTACTAAATGTTAAATAAATGAAAATTAATCAGCACACGTGATCAAGAGATCAGCGTGTGTGAACAAAAAATTAATGCAAAATCGCACAGAGGCGTTAACAAAACTGAATTTAAGTTACAAAAATAAAATAATATTAAATTAACAATGAATAAAATGTGTGTAAAATTGGAACAGACTTACAGTAGCTGTATTCTTATAAATATGTAGAATATTTATTCCAATTTTACAGATGTGGCACTGGTTGGTCCCAAAAAACAGGTTCTTGGGTTCTGGACAGGTCCTGGATGTTCCTGGACTTCGTGTAGATACACAGATGATATTTTAATGAAGCACAGCAGGTGTAACTTCACTAAAATCGCGATAGATTCGCGAATTATTTAAGAAAAAATGTAAAATATTAAAACTTCACTAGCGAAGTGCACACACTGAGCAGGTCAGTAACAAGTGATTAGTCAGTTAGACAATGTTGGAACTCGCAAGTTGCGGCACTCAACATTTAGGAAACATAAAAAGTTTTTATGTTTTAAATTAAATTAAGATAAATTTAATTTATTATTAAACGCGGCCTACGGGCGCAACATTCCGCCGGCCAAAACGAATGTTTTAAACCGTGGAAAAAACAAAGAAAGATAAGCGGTCAACGCTCGGCAAGAGGGCCGAACGGTAATGGAGCCAGTTTAACTACTGGCCTGACAAAAGTTCCCTTGGCGGTTTTGACGGTAGCGACTCGTATTACTCCGTCCTTGCCTGGGGTAACTGAGACAACTCTCCCTAGCTTCCATTGAAGGGGAGGCAGGCAGTTGTCTTTGATGAGGACTAGTTGGTCCATTTGGAGCTGTGGTGATGGTTTGGTCCACTTTTGGCGCTGTTGTAGAGTATTTAAGTATTCATTATTCCAGCGATGCCAAAAGTCTTGCGATATATGTTGAACCATTTTCCATCTTGCTGAGTGCGTGAGAGAGTCACGACTCGAATTGGGTTCCGGCAGGGTAACTGCTGGTTCATAGGTTAAGAAGTGGCTGGGCGTGAGTGCTTCGCAGTCATCAGGATCTGAAGTTGCAGGACATAATGGTCTCGAGTTGAGTATGGCCTCAATTTGACAGAAGACTGTGGCCATTTCCTCGTATGTAAGAATCTGTTGGCCGATAAATGTTTTCCATTTGTTTGACTTGTAATTCTGCCATTGTAGACGTACCGAATTTGGGAGAAGTTCATCCCAATTCAGACTTTTCTTCCAGAGAGATTGGAGAATCATCTTGGAGACCATAGTAGTGGGAGCCAGCCAACCGAGAGGATCAAATATCCTAGCGGCTTCAGATAATAGCTGTCGTTTGGTGAGCTTCGACTCCGGCAACTGAAGATGATATACGAAGGCATCGGCGGAAGGATCCCACATGACGCCTAGTATTTTCACTTGATGATCAGGATCAAGTTTCAGATTGCTGTCAAACTGACAGTAATCAGGAGGGAGATCCTCCAGTACTTCTTCACAGTTACTTGCCCACTTCCTTAGTTCCATTCCTGCCGTTGCCAAAAGTTTGATGAGTTGGCTCTTCAACAGGCGGGCGTCAGAAAGATTATCTGCGCCTGTGATGATGTCATCTACAAAAGTGCTGGATTTGAGGGCAGCGGCCGCTAATGGATAACAGTCGCCTTCGTCCATAGCCAGTTGATGGAGAGTACGTATGGCGACGAATGGTGCACACGTAGTTCCGTAAGTTACTGTGTTCAGTTCGAAGATTTTAGGAGTTGCTGACAAATCGAAGTCCCAAAGAATTTTTTGATAGCGCCTCTGGTGATCAGGTACAAAGATTTGACGGAACATTTGACGTATGTCCGCAGCTATCAAAATAGGATGCAATCGCTGTTTCATAACAACCTTTGCTAAGTCCGGTTGGAGTGGCGGTCCGGACAATAGTGTGTTATTTAAAGAAGTTCCATTTGCGGAGGGCTTGGAGGCGTTGAACACCACCCTCAACTTCATGGTCGGTCCACTGTTTTTGACAACACAGTGGTGAGGAATGAAGTTGCCAGAATTCTGGTTGTTAGAATTAAATTTAAGCAGTGACATGTGCCCTGCTTTGTGATAGTCTTCCATGAACTCTACGTAGGCCTTGCGAAGAGCCTCATTACGACTGAGTCGGGCCCTAAGTGACTTGTAGCACGCAAGAGCGGGAGCAAAGGATCCCTTCAGGTCTGGAGTACTGCCTCGGAAGATAAGTGGCACTGTGTACCTGCCATCGGAGTTTCGCGTATGTTCTTCTTTAAAAATCCTTTCCGCAAGAAGTTCTTCGTCGGTGTAAACAGGTTTGGCTGTTGGAACTTCTTCAAGTTCCCAAAATTTGTGCAACGTATTAGAAATTTTTTCATCTACGCTAAGATGAAACGAATTAAATGAGTTGCACTCTGCGTGGTTGCCTGTAGTAGATACAGGTCCAGAAATTACCCAGCCTAGGGTAGTTTCTACGGCGTGAGGACCCTCTGGTAGTTTGAGGGCGATTCCTCTGGTCAGGGAGAAAAATACATCGGCCCCTAACAACATATCTATGGGTCCGGGTACGTAATAAGTTGGATCTGCGAGATGTAGTGTACTTTCCAGGGCGGACGTAGTTAATCTGTCGAATCCTTGAGTAGGCAGTTGAGGTGCAATAGAGTTGACGACCAGTGCGTTAACGGAGAAGTTAGTTTGACGGTCGCGTGGTCGGAAGTTGCAAGTAACAATTCCTTTAACTCTTTCTAATTCTACATCTGAGACTCCTGATATGGTCAAATTCGTCGGTCTTCGTTTCAGGCCGATCTTGGTTCTACAGCCTTCCGTGATAAGGCTGATCTCGCTGCCGCTGTCCAGTAGAGCTCTGACTTCAATCCATTTTTTACGCGAGTCTTGAATATATACAATTGCTGTACTCAATAAAACGGATGAAATCTTAGAAGAGCTGTTTGTCCTGACACTTGTAGAGCTTACAAGCTTCTTAGAGGACTGGCTTGATTGCTGCGGATCGTCGAGACGTGGATTAGATCCCGAAGCAGTAAGTTGAGAAGAATAACGAGCCTTCTGGTGATTATTTTCTCTTGCGGGCTTCGTAGGTTCGTTTAGGTGAAGCAAAGTATGATGTCTTTGCTGACAAGTTTTACAGCTGACTTTGGAGTTGCACCCTTCTGCACGATGGTTAGGGGCTAGACAATTATAACAGTAGTTATTTGTCTTAATCAGCTGGTGCCTCTGACCGGCTGACAGATCCTTAAACTTAGTGCAGCAGTACAGAGGGTGTACTTCTTTGCACTCTAGACATTTAGGAGATCTATTAGAAGTAGTCAGGAAGGCTTTTCTTCGTTCAGTCGGTTTCGTGGACGGACGCTCACGAAAGTATGACTTCCCTTTAGGAGGAGTGTATTTCTCTGATGAGAGTGTTTGCCACTGTTGAGATGTGACGTATTTTTGCAGGAACGTTAGGAGGGTTTCTAGTTCTGGTAACTCGTTGTTATCCAGATCTTCCTCAAAACGGTTACGTACCTTCATTTCTAATTTAGTTGAGAGAATCACTGCTAGGATTTTTCCCCATTGTTCAACAGGTTCATTAAGGGCTTGGAGACAAGCTGTATGCCTTTTGACAGTCGAGACGAATGAATTTACACTGTCATATGTCGTGTCTTTGAGAGCAGGTATGTTAACAATACCTTGGACGTGAAGGGTTGAGATGAGACGGTTACGTTGATAGTTTTCCTTAAGGATACTTAAGGCAATCTCATAATTGGCTTCAGTTACCTTCAAATCCTGGATTTGGTTCAGTGCTTCGCCTCGCAGAGAAGACCGAAGGTACTGTAACTTCTGGACCGGTGATAGAGTCTCATTGACATGAATCGTAGTGTTGAACAGGTCGAAGAATGACTGCCAATTATCAATGTCTCCGTTGAACGGTGGGATACTCAACTTAGGTAAATGTGTATTCTTGCAAGCCGACTGGCTCGCGTGAGAGAAGCCTGAATCGAGTTGAGCAGTGCGATCGAGAGTGGAGTTAACATCCTCTTTGAATGGGGGTGCCTCACATGCTGTAGTAATGCGCATAACTCTTACTTGAAAATCGTCAAACTCTTGGTTCAGGTCATCTTGATTGGCCGCATTCTCAGGGAGGGCCATAAGCTCAAGTAGACACTCTTCAAAAGTGTCCCTACGTGAGGGTAGTTGTTTAAACTGAGTTCGTACATCAGGAATTTTGGATGAATCGGTTAAAGCTTCATTGATAGAGCGCTCTAACGCATCGATAAACCTGATGGAGAAGCCTTTTTTTATAGTAAGCTTCGTAGACTTTGCCATAGTGGACTTGTGAAGACAGTCACTAAAATAGTTGGCAATTTTTTGCTCAATGATTGAGGCGAATTAGTACGTAAGACGATACTAATGTGTTTGAAGAATATTCCGCCGGCCGTAGCGGGCTGAGATATTCTAGGGGGAGTTACTGAGTGTAACTAAAACTACCGGACATAGAATGTCCTGGTTAATGGAAAATCCGGAGATAGGATAATCTAAAGTAGGACTAGAGAGTCCAGAAAACACGTAATAAGTTATAGAAACTGTAGTACGTAAGTAAGTCGACTTAGGATTATTCGGAGATCAAATAATCTAAAATCGGATAAACCAAAAGTCGGAAAATCCGATTGAAATTGGTTTATAAATATAGTCCGGTGTGTGGATGATCCAAAAATCGGACAAACCAAAAATAATCGGACAAGCCCAAAAATTAGATTTTCCAGTTGAGACAGGCTCAAAAATGTTGTCCTGAGGACGGACAATCTGAAAATCACAAAAATCAAAAAATCGGCGAAACCGAAAAAATCGGCCAAGCCAAAAAATTAGATTTTCCAGTTGAGACAGGCTCAAAAATGTTGTCCTGAGGACGGACAATCTGAAAATCACCAAACTCAAAAAGTCGGCGAAACCGAAAAAATCGGCCAAGCCAAAAAATTAGATTTTTCGGTTGAGGCAGGCTCAAAAATGTTGTCCTGTAGACAGACAATCTAAAAATCAAAAAAATCAAAAAGTCGGCGAAACCGAAAAAATCGGCCAAGCCAAAAATTAGATTTTTCGTTTGAGACAGGCTCAAAAACGTTGTCCGTATGACGTAGAATCCAAAAATCGGACAAACAAAAAAAGTCGGACAAATCAAAAAAGTCGGACAAACAAAAAGTCGACTAAAAATTTGTCCTGAGTGCGCGTAAGTATATCCGGCTCGAAGGACCATAAAATGTGGCGCCCGCTCCCCGCCTAAGTAAGGTAGGGTGGCCAGACAGTCACACAAATGGTCTTCGGGGCGGACACCTCGAAGGACCACCAGCAGAAGGCTGGAATATAGAAAGAAATACGGAGTTATGTGACACAAACGCACCGAGTTGAGCCGCAGAGGAAGACACGGACGACCTAGAGGAGAGGGGAGGGGATAAAAACTCTTCTGCTCCTAGGGGCTGCTCTAGGAGACTAACACAAGGGTAATGGTAGCCCTAAGCTGGGGTGGAGACGGGTAAAATCCTAGGCCCACAAGAAATGGCTATGGAGGAACCAAACCTAAAATCCCACGACGTCTCTGAAAACCCTACTCAAGCGACAAAAATGCGGAAAACGATGCTCAACACGGTGGACGTATCACATAAATGAAATACAGTGCCACAAAAATACAATATAAAAAATACACTGATAATAACAAATTAATAATATTACAAAAATTACTAAATGTTAAATAAATGAAAATTAATCAGCACACGTGATCAAGAGATCAGCGTGTGTGAACAAAAAATTAATGCAAAATCGCACAGAGGCGTTAACAAAACTGAATTTAAGTTACAAAAATAAAATAATATTAAATTAACAATGAATAAAATGTGTGTAAAATTGGAACAGACTTACAGTAGCTGTATTCTTATAAATATGTAGAATATTTATTCCAATTTTACAGATGTGGCACTGGTTGGTCCCAAAAAACAGGTTCTTGGGTTCTGGACAGGTCCTGGATGTTCCTGGACTTCGTGTAGATACACAGATGATATTTTAATGAAGCACAGCAGGTGTAACTTCACTAAAATCGCGATAGATTCGCGAATTATTTAAGAAAAAATGTAAAATATTAAAACTTCACTAGCGAAGTGCACACACTGAGCAGGTCAGTAACAAGTGATTAGTCAGTTAGACAATGTTGGAACTCGCAAGTTGCGGCACTCAACATTTAGGAAACATAAAAAGTTTTTATGTTTTAAATTAAATTAAGATAAATTTAATTTATTATTAAACGCGGCCTACGGGCGCAACAGGCATTATAGAATTTATGTATGTAAAATGTATTGGGTTGATGCAATTAACGACGATTTTTTTTTTGTATATAAGTTTATTCATCAAAAAAATTGCTGTATGGAGACGATCTATTGCTGAATGGAGATGATCGAGTTGAGCCAGATAGACGTCGCTGTTGATATTGAATTGGCGTTTGCCGTTTTTGTGCGGAATCCGCTTCTGTTGATGCTCATTATCTTCATTCCACCAAAAGCAAATGCCGCTTGCAATGATCTCCCAATGGATGATTCCGCTTCTATCCTACCATACGCACCACATTGCCTTCTTACGGTGGGCACCTTTTGCTATTCCTTTCGGAGTTTCACCCGGAGATACACAAACTTTCTTTCTTTTGACGTTTTTGAAGAGCAACCACGATACACAAACTTTCTTTCTTTTGACGTTTTTGAAGAGCAACCACGTTTCATCACCAGTGACAAGATTCTTCAAAAATAACGATTGCTCGTTTCTTTGCAGCGACGATCGTGGATTGGTCGACGTTGGAGTCTTCGGCCAGTAGCTGGGTTGTCGTGCTATCGTCCTCTTTCACGGCTGACAAAAGTGCCTGATCGTCGAAATCCGATGGCCGTCCTCTTCCTTCATCATCCTTAAGACTTGTGCCACCAGATTTCAACTTGTGGATCCATCTTTCAAGTTGTTTTTGACTGATTATTCCTTTGCCGAATAGCTCGTTGAGATCGCGAAATAACTGTGCCGCTATTTATCCTTTCTCGAAGTGGTAGAGCATTACGTGACGTGACGAAAATGAATAGGATTTTCGACACACATTTTTTCCACCTAAAAACAGAAGAATATTTTTATAATAGGGGACACGCATAAAATTTATATATTATATTTTATATATTTTAATATAAAATTTAATTCGGTAAACATGTATAAATTGTTTTTATAGAATTAAACTTTATTTTAATTAAAATTACTCTAACTTTACATAAACTATAAAAGTTATACAAGCAAATAAGTTCACGACATATTGTGTAGCCTCTACGCTGTACACTGGGTAGGCTGTACGCAGTACACTGGGTAGGCTGTACGAGTACACTTAGTTGGGGTATGACGTCACACGTAGTTTTCGCGCATACATTTATGATTTTTTAATCCTTCAATTAAAAAAAAAAAATGCAAAACTGTTTTTTATGTTTATATACAACAAGAGGAATATAATAAAAAAATCATGCCTATCCTCTATTATTACATAAAACAAGCGTCATTTTTCAACTCAAAATAACTCCCAAAAAAATCGTCTTTAATTTTGCATAAACCAATAATTTTAGTAAAATTAAATATAGCCGTAATGAATAATCAAGGTTAAAAATTAGGTCTCAAATTCGTTGTAATCGTTTAAATTGCAATATTTTTACTTAATTTGACTTGACTTTTCCTGGGAGGAGGGCCCGTTATATACCTATGACTTAGGGCCCTTACAATTCATAAGACGGTCCTGCAAAAGAGCTAGCGCCAGCTCTGCATGTGTATAATGTGTACTATTGTCTATCCTGCTTAAAATAGAATTAAAAATATTAATATTTGCTTTGTAGAATTTTTCTCACAATGTAACAGGATTAGATTCGTAATTATAAACAAAACACATTACAATAGAATACAGTTAAATACTCAGCTGTAATAAATAAACTGTCTGCAACATTGTACGTACTGCCACCAGGGTGACCAGATAACAGTTTATGTAAAACCTGAGATTGAGAAAAAAATCGGAAATACAGGTTTTTTATTATAACAATCAATACAGATAACACAAAAAAATGCATATATGCAGGCTCGACAAGAGGGAAGGGGGAGGGGGGGGGTTAGCCGGAGAAAATACTTGGGGCCCCGGGTTCCTGGGGCTCTTGGGCAGAGTCGTAGGAATTGAGGACCTTTTTTTTTGCTCATCACTTGTATTTTGGAAATGAGGACCCCCGGGCCCCAGAAGTCCTCTCGACGGCCCTGCATATATGTATACATATCAATATATATATATATATATATATATATATATATATATATATATATATAAGAATTCAATATATATAAGAAGATAAGAATTCTGTATATGCATATAGTGATATAATCATTCAAAATGATTATAATAATAAAATATAAATAAAACTAAATTAAAAATTATATTTCTTATTGGTCAGACGACATTTTAGTAACTCTTTCTGCTCATCTTTTGATAGGTAATCATTAAATTCCTGACATGTCAAATAATTTATTTTATTTTGCTTTTATTTCCTAAAACATTAACAACGTCCATCGACCGTCATCCACTACTGTCTGACTCGCACTACCGACTGACAGTTGATAGTCCGAGTGCAGCAGTTGGCGACACAGAACAGTCAAACAATTGACGACTGCTGCAGGCTCTATATATCCGGCTAATCAGCTTTAACCGTTGGCGTGATCGGAAATAGAAAGAATTAGATATATGCTGGCACTGCGCGCGAGATTTGCTATGAATATATTATGAAACGTAACTTTGTTATTTTCATTGTTATAAACCATTTACATTAATTTTAGATAAAATTAGGGTAACCCAGAGATTTTATAACAAAACCCGGAACCCGAAGAAACGATGTTGAAACCCTGAGACTCCGGGTGAAAAACTGAGACCTGGTCACCCAGACTATCACTACATTGTCACATTTAATGCGCCTTGTACCTTCTGCAGCTGATTACAAAAAATGCTTGCAGGATGGTCCTAGTTTCAAGTAATCACAATAAATTATTGCAGCTAAAGTCCATCTTGTCCAGGGCCGCCGCGTGGGTATGAGGCGCCTTTGTGAAAACTTTTATTTGGCGCCCCTTACCACCACCCACCCTCCTCAAAAAAAAAAATTCTAAAAATAAATTAATTTATATATTTATTATTAAAATATTAAAATTTATAAATACATACATATATAATCAAACTACAAATCGGAGTAAGATAAATGCAATAATACATGTTTTTTAAAATTGTTCACAAATAAACAATCTTTTATTATTAAAATAAAATCACAATAAAGATAATGTTATATTTGTATTATTGATAATATAAATTAGATCACATTATAAATGTATCGATTACATGTTAGCTTTGGTATTTTATAACTGTATTTTATTATAACTGATGTATTATAACTAAAAAGGGCGAATGCTGATTAAAAAAATCATATAATATTTATTCTTCTTGCTTTAGCCGCCACAAAATTCTTAATTAAATCTGTCATATCTAAGGTATCCATGATATCATTTTCGATGGATATTAACGATAAATCCGTTAGACGGTCACCGGACATAGTGGAGCGTAAATAATTTTTAATAAGTTTTAATTTTGAAAAACTCCTTTTTCCTGAAGCTACTGAAACTGGTAAAGTTAAATAAATACGTAATACTATAGTTTTATTGGGAAAGGTGTTAGTTAGATTATTTCTATAAATGTAGTTTAATACGTCGTGCGGAGACATGTTGTTTTTTTACAAAATATTGAAAACTTTTTATTTCATCAAGCAAGGATACACCGTCAATATCCCGATTATCCGAGTTTTTTTGATCGGTAAGTTTGATGTGTATAATTTTGCAGTGTTTTGTTAAATCTTCATCAGTCCAACCTTTCAATTTGCTTATGTCGTATGTGAATGAGCTTAAAATCATCGTTATGAGTATTTAGAAAAAGAATTACCAAGTAACCATGTATTAAACAAGTTAACATTTTAAGCCTTATAAATATTTTAATTTGTATTTTCTTTGGAATGGCGCCCCTATGATCAGGCGCCTTTGTGCTGGTCACAACCTTTCCCCCCTCACGCAGCGGCCCTGATCTTGTCCTCCAAAAGGTTTTTACTAGGTGAAAATTATTTTCATTTGTATTTATAGTCCGATCATTTTCGAAACAACACAATGAGTCATCAAATCGACGCGAACTTCAGCTATTTTACCAGTGGCGGTCCGAAACACAAACAAGGTACCCACTGGTGCACACAAGGGGGGGGGGGGGGTTCCAACGGGTCCGGACCACCCCCGTACCAAAATTTTAAGTGTACCTACGTTGAAATACATTGTACAAATGTTCATAAAAACATTACTAAAATGATTATAAATTATAAATAATATTACAATAAATTTCATAATCATTGTTATTGTTTATAATAAGTTTTAATTTCTTTATAAAAATTATGTCTATAATTGGACCCCCCAAGCCAAAAATCTGTGTGCGCTACTGAAGCTACCAAACAAACAGTTGACTAGTAAAATAATAAGTCATACACCATGCCACTGCTATGCGTGCGCAGTAGCTCTCAGTCAAAAACTCGGTTGTGCGCAATGTGTTGTTTCGAAAATGTACGGCCTATAATATAATCTGGACTTAATATTAACTTACCCTCCATTTTTCTTAAGAAAAGAAAAAAACTAAGATGCCTATCTTTGCCATGTCTTTTCACCTGTTTAAAATAAAAATAAATAAAAACAATTCCCTTAAATAAAATGAAAAAAATCAAACGGACGTTTTTTAGGTTAAATTAATTTACAAGTGCCTACTTTAAGCATTTCCCGAGGGCGCTATTTTAAGTATTTGCCAAGGGCGCCAAAAGCTTTGCTACGGTTCTGGCTTATGTCCATCTTGTCGTACAAAACGTTTTTTTCAGATGAAAATTATTTACATTTGTAATTTTGTTTTGTTTTTAATCCACGGCTATCTGAATTTTGACGAAAACGTCATATATTTTTACTTGCCCGACCTTAATATATAAGGGGCAAGTATTGTAATCGCGAAAATTTTCGATGTCGAGATTTTGACTGATGACCACGTTTCATGGTCCAGGGAATCCAAAAAACCTATTTTCGAAGTGCCGTCCGTATGTGTGTGTGTCTGTGTGTGTCTGTATGTATACACGATAACTCAAGAACGGTTCAACTTAGAGAATTCGTTTTGGTACTAAAAAATTCTCCTATTAAATGGGAAGAACCCTATTGTTTTTTATAAAAATCGTTTGAATAGAAATGGGAGTTTACTCGTGTCGATTTTAAGATTTTTGCGAATATTTAACAAAAGAAAAATATTTCGAAAAAATTTATTGAACAAAAGTTACTATAAATGCAATAACTAATAACTTTTATTTGAGACGTTTTTTGATAAAACGATAAATTTTGATTTTTTTTTGTAAAATTATTTAAAATTTTTCCAAGTCTCAATTTTTTCATATTTATATGTAACGTTTCCATGGTCATGATAATTAATTCGTAACAAGTAAACCAAGCCATGGACAAAAATTTGTATAGAACATAATTTGATGTATTTTTGAAGATTTATCTAAATATTAAAAAAAAAAAAATTTAAATTAATTTTTTTTTTTATTTTTTTTTTTTGGAGGGCAAGTCTAGCGGAGGTTTCCCTTCGCCACTGGTTCTAATATGTGTTACAGACATACTATGGCATCAAATTAGAACTTAAAAAAAAACGTTCGTTTTTTGAAGATTGAATTTTTTCGTAAAATAGATAATAAAAAAGTTATCCATTTGTATCCAATTTCTTATTATTATGTAGTGTGAACCCACGTATCCATTTCGCGCAGCAGCCGCGCGAGTACGCCTCGCGAGTCTTGCATCAGCAGTGCCTCGCAATGTGTAGAAGAGCCGCGCGATGCGTGCCTCACCCTGAGGCTGCATCGAGGTGAGCTGTTCCAAGTCGTTTTTTCGGCGTGCTCACAAGCGCCTCGCTCTGATTAGACTGCGTAACGGCGTGCCTCATCGCCTCGGCCGCCCACGCGCTATTTAGATTAACCCTAGATCTTTAAGACGAGTGAACTTAAAGTTCACCGATGTTTAAGATCGGTATGCTTTCACACTTGATGTTTAAATCTCTGGTGCTGTCATCAGCTACAGTAATTTTGTCCTTAAGTTACCGTCCGGAAATTACCTGTTTTGAACTGTCTGCGCAGACGCACATTTTGAATTATTATAAACAAATATGGATATTTCATTTCATTCTACAATAAAGACACTACAATAAAGAATATATTACACCTGCATTAACATTAAGTCGATACATTTTATCTCAATTATTGTAGCTCTGTATTTTATTAAACACATTATTAAAATAAATAATTTTATTATAACAATAAGTATAAACTTCTTATAACGTCGATATAATACAGTATTCTTGTTTATGATAATATAAGATGTTGACAGCACAAATTCAAGGAGTATTTTTTTATAATAGAAATTAAGTTGGCAATGCGGACGCAGATCTCTGTCTTAAACATCGCTTGTATTTAGACGAGGCCATACGGTTTCACATTAGCGTTTAAAGATACATTCACTTTAACATCCGATCTTAAAGATCTAGTGTGAAAAGGGTATTAGTGCATTTGTACGGAAATAGACAACATAAGTACAACATGAACAACTATACATGCAAATTGTTAATTGATTTGTACAAAGAAAAAAGTGTATTGTGTAGGGTGACCATCCGTCCCGGTTTCCCGGGATTGTTCCGGTTTTAGGTCAATTGTCCCGGTGTCCCGAAAAATGTTTTCGGGTCTGGTGTTTTCGGTCGATTGTCCCGGTTTTTACATAATTCTGTATTTGTAAGAAAAGAAATATGACAATTAGTTCTTCATCTGGGAGGTAAGGACCTTTTTTCAGAGAGGACTGCTGGTTAAATACTGACACTTGCTTGCCTCGCAGTGTGTTCCACGCTGTCAAATGATAGCCCAGGCAGCAGCGTCGCGAGGCAACCGCGCGATTTCATACTAGGCTTTATGTGATCAAAGAACTGTATATGCAAGACAAATTTAAACTTTCAATGCCAGCCGTTTGATCACAGTTTTTAATGAATATTTACAGAATTCTTATCCTCTTAAAAGAAGTAAAAATAAAGACAAAGGAGAGTAAATCATAAAAACAGGTGTATTTTTTAATAATGTTTTTTATTTATAAAGTAAACAATATAATAATATGTGTCTCTATTCAGTGATCTCGCTACCAATAATAAAAAGTAATATCTCAATATATCAAAATATTTATAATTGAATAATGATGATACACTATATATAAAACAATTCATGTAAAATAACAGTATAAAACTTCTCTCTCCTTTTTAAATGCGTCGTAACTTCCTATTATAATTACCAGATATTAAAATCAGATTAGCAAATATATCGAATTTATGTTATCATATGTTGGGATGTTGGTAAGATCTAAACAAATAAGCAACATCCATGTTATAGGACGTTGCATTGTAAGACGCTGTTCATGTGTAAATGGTTCTAGGTACGTATGCTGCCCACAGCATACGATCAAGCATAGGTAGCAATAAATACTGAAAAAACACAAGAAAACAGCGACTTACAATGCAACCTCCTAATAAAATGCTCCAACAAACTTTAATTTTTTATTTTCCTCCAATATTATAATGCGAACGCAAACTCACCTTTGAACAAAGGTGAGTTTGCAGTACAGGGCATATGGAGTAGTTCTTTTTCATACTTTCTAAAGGATTTACACAATGACACTATCCTTTTCTTGCTTGTCGACGTTGACAGCTCTAAAACGCGCTGATCTGTGAAGACGCAGTATTCTACAAATGGCCATTTGTTTTTGTTCAGTGTTATTTCGAGTTTTATAAGAGTTGATTTTTGTAAATCATACGAGTTTTTCATATTATTAGGCCCCGGGTACGATACGAGCGGTGAGCGGCAGAGCGACGTCGCTTACGTTTTTGTTTAGATTGAATGCAATGGAATATTGGGGTATTGGGCTACAATAAACAAGAGCGGTAAGGCGGCGCCGCTTGCCGCTTTTTGATATTCGCTCACCGCCGCTCCTAGACATTAATTTTTACTCGCCGCTCAGCACCAGTTTAGTTGTGTTGTTTGTTTTTCGTCCAATACAATGGCAGAGACCCCCGTAACTCCCCAAATATTCATTAAATCGAAAAGTATATACAATAAAGATTTGATTTCTTGTTATAAATTACATAATTTTTTTCTGTTAAGTTAATAATAAGGAAGATATGTGCATTTTAGTTTTACGGTGTCCCTCCATAACTCCCCAAATATTCATCTAAATGTAAAAATACATAAAAATAAAAGATTTATTTTCTTAATTTAGACTATTTTTGGCATACATGATTTTTCTATTAAGTTAATAATAAGAGAAATATATGTACATTTTCGTTTTACGATATCCCCCCGTAAATATTCATCTAAATGAAAAAAATCATAGAAATAAAAGATTTATTTTCTAATTATAAACTATTTTCGTCATATTAGTCTAGTGCGTACACACTAAATACGATTCTAATGATGGCCGAAAACTATTCTTTCGAAAATGGTTGAAATATTTTCTGAAATTTTTACTAGTTAATGTGTTGATAGTTCCTCTATATGTGCCAATAATACTGACAACATGACGGCGACTGATGGAAGTTACCGCGCAACCGTTCTGTATCGTAGCCGGCGTCGCTTGCCGCTCAGCCGCTCGTATCGTACCCGGGGCCTTATAATTGACACATTTGACACTTTTACAACATTTGGCAACACCGCTCCCATTTTCCATAAGAGCTATACTGCAAACTCACCTTCGAACGCACTATAGTTAAGAGCGTAATGTACTGATCACTTAGGTCAGTCATCCTGCGGGGACCGTAGACTGTGGGCGTGGACAATTTATAGTGGTGGGGGGACATCAAGATGTAAGTCAACATGTATTTGTTGAAACCCTAAAATATAGACCAAATATATTCGAATCAATTTGATTTTTTTTTTTAATATAAAGATATGAAAGAAAAATATTGATTTATTTTTAATTTTCAATTTTACAGTGCAAAACTTGTTTAACTTCACATCACAACATTTTTTAAACATTTTTCGAATTTTTTTCTAAGTATCTATTTTTTCATACTTATATGTAACGTTTCCATGGTCATGATAAATAATATCACTGTTAGAAAATATTGAGTCTAGTTATTTCTACTCTGCTAAAATGTATTTTATGCAAGTACTTTGTGATGGCGGTCGGTCCTGTCTAATATCTGATATCTTTGTTCCTCAACTAGAGAAACAAAATGAAAATAAAAATCGTGGTCGTCTCATAGTGTTACAAAGTAACACCTAAATTACCCTGACAAAAGTTTGCGTTATTTTATAGATATGACAAAACTTGTAAGTAACACAGATGTGACGATGGCAGTGATTTGGAAGTTCAGTGAGCGCCGTATAATTTACTTGTATTGGTTTTAAACATATGACGCGTCATTTGGGAGTTATGACAAGTAACTTCCATCATATCATATGTATGTTATATCAGTTTGATCATCACATTTAAATATCTAAAATTAAAATTGACTGAAACAGATTTGTAGGTAATTATATTTACTGTGTATTTATTTTAATTACAAATTTTTTTGAAATATATCCTTATATAATAAATAAAAATTAATAATGTTTTGTATTGTGTGGAACTGATTACACTCAGATATTTTTGCAAAACCAATATTTGAAATAGTATAAAATCAATTTTAGGAATACATTTAATTAATTTTAATTCATCATTTCAATTTTAAAAGAATAAACAAGATGGTTAGAAGTAAAACATGATGCGTCAATTTCAAACTCAGTTTTCCAAACAGGGATACGAGTTATATCCGGAACAGATTTCTCTAATAATCTGTGTACTTCCTTGCCTGCTTTGTTGCTAATGAAATGGATTTTAAAACGACAATTATCATCTTCACTTGCTGGTAAATCACTAATAATTTTAACTGTAAATACAATCCTTCTTTCTTCGAAAACGAAAAAGAGAGATTGTAGAAGATTTACTTCACACTTTATACCCCATTGACAAACGAATTTACCTTTAGCAGTTTCTAGTAAATTAATTACTGGTTCAAATATTTGTGTACGAATGATTGCCAAGTCTATTACACCAGAAAAACGGGAAACAACATGTTTTGTTATTAAATGATCAAAATATGATTTGCCTTCATCTTTCATTATCAAATGACATGCCCCACATGCTAGGTCTGAAAATTTGCATAGCCAAGCTTCATGTTTTCTCAAATTCTCAATAGTTCTGTCAAAATAAAGACACCCCTCGTTGTAATTAATGCATCGTTCACCTGAGAATTTAGGATCTGATTTCTCATTTCGTTCAAATTTCCATTCATCACAACAAAATTTTATTTGTTCACTGGTTAGTTTTGAAAATATATGATTACAGTTCATGCATTTAACATTACTTAAACGAATCATTAAATTGCATTTTTTATGAAATGGTATTTTGAAAGAATTTCCTTTTTTGAAAGCTGAAATTTTCGACAAAACTTGTATTACATTAATAGGTTTACGTCCAATAACAGTAATAAAATTAAAGGGATGTTGTTGTAAAAATGTTTTTTGTTCATCGAATTCAAAAAGACATTCAAAATGTGGAGACAGCTTTGCATTACCTATAAATGTAATACAAACGCAAATTATAGCTGACCGATAACAAATCTTAAATTGTAACAAAAATAAGAAATCATGAGCTTTCATAAGCATATTTCTGTAAGATGTTTTAACAGCCCTTGTCATTTCACTAACAATCCAAACAAGGTTGTGATGGATAGTGAATGGATGGTTAGCAATTAGGGTGAAATGCTCGCGCTGAAAATGTTCACATAATTCCTTGTCCGATCCTTGCCAAGTACATTTACCCTTTGGTAAAGATGGGCAGAGTATCATGTTTGATGCACCATAATTACAGCATTTTTCATGTTCTTCTGATTCTCCCCATTTTAATTGGGACGTACAACCACTGTTCTGATAGCGACATGGGAAAATAAGGAGTAAAGCTATTTGTTCAAATAACATGTTCCTGAACTCTTTCTTTTTAATATTTCTTGAAACAACACATCTTCCACATGTATTTTCTCCATTTTTCTTAGTATAAACGGGTGGGCAAGAAATCACCTCCTTACATTCACAGCATTTCATATGATTCAGTATTTCCTTCGGTATTTCAGTCATTGTAGGAGTTTGTCTAAAAATTAAAACTTTTTGTTAGAAATAAACACAAACAAAAACAGTGAATGTACTTTTACATGAAATGTTTATGATTAGATTGACAACAGTTGATCGTAAATCTATTAATATTTGATTTAAAAGATTTTGCTAGTTAGTCACATACTTTTTTTGGGCAAATGTAAAGTTATATCTGGATTTGCTGTCTGTCTAAGCAAACAAAAAGCCATAATGGGTGTTTACAATTCTGTTTTATTTATTTTATTTTATTTATTTATTGGACACTACAGACTAAAGTCCTTAATTGTGCCCACATTACTACAACATTTACTACAATATTTCAGCACAAAGTTTCCATTACATCACGCTTATTACAGCTTAACGAAAACCTACATAACTTACATTGAATATATCAATAGATCGGTCTTCTGACAAAACATCGTTATACAGTGCGGTCATTTTATGTAGAGGACTCATATTGCAATGCTCCGTATTTGCCCTTTTACATAAGAATAATGTGTCTCGTCTTAAAATCACGGGAAGGTACTCTTAAGTGGGTTTTACACGATTAAATTAATTGATCAATTAATTTAAAACGTTGAAATTCAATTAATTGATGTGTGTAAAGCGTAAAAATTTCGTCAATTAATTGACAAAAAATTTGATCAATTTATTTTGAAAATAGAACAAGTTTTATTTTTCGTCAATTTTTCATCAATTTTTTAGGGAATTCTAGGTATATTTCTATCTGTTAAGATATTGCCAACTGTCTAGTTGTAGCATAACCTCGAAACATATTATTTTTGTTTCGGTTTCAAATCTAACATAACCTCAAACGTCCTAATTTATCATCATCTAGGTTATTTCTTTTGTTTTTGTTCACAGCTCGTAATTTTGTGAAGATTTTTTCAATATTTTCATTTTGATAAATATGTCAACATGTTTTACAGTTGGTAATGTAAAAATTTTCAAAAAAATTGATAAATAAATTGGTGTGTGTAAAGTGACGTTTTTATTCCCAAGGTTACCAATAAATTTTTCAATTAATTGACAAAAAACTTGATCAATTTGTTGATCAATTAATTGAACTGTGTAAAACTAACTTTGCGTAAATATTAGATAAAATGTTAGAGTCGTCCACAAGATTATTAAATATTTTGAATAGAAGTAGCAGTAATGCCAAATCCTTTCTCGCAGCCAATGTTTTAACATTAAACTCTACTAAAATTACATCATCGGACGTATACATACTTTGGATATACTCCTGTCATCCGTAGCTTCACAACACGGTAATACCGTGTTTGTACAGTTTCAATGCGTTTAATATATTTTGTTTGATATGGTGCCCATATAATATTACCATATTCAAGTAGAGGTCTAACATGAGCATTGAATAATGCAATGTACATCCGATTATGACGAAAATCTTTAGTTACACGAAGTACATACCCAACCTTTCAACCTTTTTGAAAGTACACTCAATTTCATAAATACCATCCACACCGAATTCAGGTTATGTTATAAAATTTGTATTGTAAATGGTAATAATGAAATAACTATTATATATAATATCTATACATTTATAATAAAACTACCTGGATAACCCGCACTTCGTAAGATTTTTTTATAGTATTTTTTTGCTATAACTTAAATTATAAGTAAGGTATTTCAATTTCAAGTAGAACAGAACATAATGGTTTCTTCGTTATACTTCGAGATACTTCGTTTATAGGTAGCTCTCCCCATAGCTCCCCAAATATATATCTTATTAAACAATGTATTGAAGAAAAGAAAAAAAAATCTCACATACATTTTTGATATAAAGTAAATAATAACTGAAATATTTCCAGATTTTAGATTTAGGGTGTTCCGCCGAACTTCCCAAATATTCATTTAATCGAAAAATTATATACAACAAAAAAGATTTGTTTTCTTGTAAACCATTTGTATTATATACATTTTTGCTATTAAGTCAATAATAAGGAAGATATTTGAAAAGCTTTAGGATGTCCCCCGTAACTCCCCAAATATTCATTTATAACATGAGGGGAGAGAGCGTTGAAGTTCTAACATATTTGAGTTGGATGTTTTAGACACAACAAATTTAATGAAATCATCATTATCATGTTTTCTTTTTCCCTAATCTACTTTATAACAATGATAATGATAATATTTTTAGATAAGGAACATAAACATATTATATGACAGAAAATATAACGTATGATTTCCAGCTACTCGCAATTTCTTATCTATCATCGGACCCATTGTTATTGTTTTCCGGGGGGTGGGGCGGAAATACTTCTTCCCGGGCACAGAATTATTGTTTAACCGGGGCCTTCTCTCGATGCCCCTGCTTACCCAGAGCCGGATTAAAGGGGGGGGGGGGTGCGACTGCCCTGTGCCCCCCCAGTCACGGCAGGACTTCCAGTTACATATATGTTAAAATTTGATAATATATATGAATTATTTTTGCTGAAAGTATTAAATGGACCAAAATGGACTTCTTGGAAACAAGTATCCTTTATCATTTTTGGAATAATGTTCTATCAAGATTCAATGCAACAAGTAAATCTTTACAATCTTCCACATTAGATCTGAAAATGGCAATAAATTTGTTACAATCGTTGGTCGCATATTTAGATACATTGCGAGACAAATTTGATGATATTTTGGCGTAAGCTCAGATAACTTGTGGTTCCATGGAGTATATTACTACACGAAGAGAGAAGTAAAAGACACGTGGACAGCATCGAAGCAGAAAAATGTTTCGTATTGGAACATTTTTGCTTAGTGTTGATGTCTTAAAACTGCATTAAACAACCAAATATCTGCGTATGTAGAACTATTTGAAAATTTTAAAGTAGTTTCAAGTTCATAATCAATGACATCACAAAAATTAAGGAAGAACCAATCAAATTGGCAGAAAATTTTCCCCAAGATTTGGAAAAGGACGTAATTCCCGAAGAACTAATCTAATTCGTCCAGTATGCCAAACAGAAAAATTGTATAACAGCATCGGCACAGGGATAATAATGAAAGTTCATTTTGGAGACATGTTATATTACAAATAAGCCCCCCACCCGTTACCTAAGCCGCCCGGGGCCCCTTGAAGCTTAATCCGGCTCTGTTCTTACTCTTTCCGAGGCCCGAGGTGCACTAGTGTACTAAAATTTGTTTAACATTTGATAGCAAATATAAAATAGCCATAATAAAAATAGTTATAATATAAAATAGACAAATATAAAAATAAATATATTCTAAAACAAAAAAGCATAAGAAATTGGAATAAAACACTTTAAAGTCGACACTCGGAGGGGTTGGGGGCAAGAGGCCCCTTGTTCCTTAGTGCGAGCACCCATGTATGTTAACTTGATAAAAGATTGTGTTGTTGTCTACAGTCTATATTTAGAGTCTATATTGAACACACTGTTTTGTAATTTATATTTAGATAAAATAAAAATATTAGTTAATATTATTTATCCTAATTGCAAATTAATGTTGCAACACCACTAGATTATGTAACCTTGACAATTTTAACAATTTCTCTTCCGCCGCTTATAAAAAAATTAAATGCTCCCCCAAATCTTTTATCTCGTTGGTTTTTCTTATTGTTTTAACAGCAAAGACGCACTTTACAATAAAATTAAAAAAAAAAAAAAACTTTCTTTCTATTTTTTCTTTTTTCAATTGGATGAATATTTGGAGTCAAAGGGGGACGCCAAATAAAATCTTGTAAAATCATACTTATTGGTTAATTTTATTGATTATTTTTTGTTTTATGTAATTCTCAATAAGTTGAACATTTGGGGAGATACGGTGGGTGTTATCTAAAATTATAATATCTCATTTATTATTTACGTTGCAACAATTTTATTGTAGATATAATAAAAAAATCGTACGTAGTTTATCTATTTCTGTATAACTATCAAATATTTGCTTAAAAACATGAAACAATAATAATATAAAGTATTATGAATTATAAAGTGTAATTTACTTACAAAGATCCGAAAAGATATTGGCAAACCACTGTCAAATCACAAGGATACTATTTTGCATACGCCAGCACAATTCTATTACGTTGAGAATGTGGGATTCCCCTTATCGCACTGCATTCCACATCTAAAATGCACAGTTCTAAAATTAACATTTATTGTTATTGTTATTAATGTTTAATCAGAAGTCATAACTATTTAATATCTTATAAGAAATTGTTCTCATGATATTATATTGTAAATAAATTGTTGAATAATGATTATATTTTCAAAGATTTATTTTTATAAGTATATCCAGCCATCTATTTGTGAATTGGGTAGCAAAAATTATGTGTTTGTCGGTGAGAAGTGAAAGCTTAGTGAGGTTTGTTCATCTTCTTGCCACTAGAGGGGCTGCAGTTGTATGATTCTTGAAATTTGAATCTATGCATGATTTGAATTCACTCATTTCATGTAAATATAATGCAATCTACTAACCAATTTTGCTAAAAGAATGGTTCGTTTTTTCTCGTTTCACCTCTTGTTCGTAGACAGAGTCGGCTCTAAACCAATTCCATGGATTCTCTCGCTTAAGCTGGGCCCAGATTAGCGATCCAATCATGTAATGTACTGCGTAATGTAATGCTCGCTTGAAATCTACGTGCCGCCAACCTATTGAAAACTTCTTATGAACAATCTGAAAGTGGATCACGCTACGAACATGACCAAAACATTAAAATTTCAGTTCGAGGTTATTCTAAATACAAAGTGTTGTTACAGGTTGTACAAGTTCATAAGTAAGAAATCTCGATTAATGCTACCTTAATCAACAAACGCTAAATACATGTCAGAACCCAAATACATGTTAGAACACCTATCACATTAATTCTTAATTTAATTTATTATAAGCATACCAACATCTAATTGCTATCCCGAACGAGTATTTTCCGAAGTATTTCCCGAAGTAAAATCGTCAGCCAAATACAAGTAGGCGAGTTTATGAAAAATATTTAGATATGGCATACACACTTATTGCTATGGTACTTGCCATAATAACGATTATTAACGTGAAATTTTCAAAATTAACCTGCAAAATAATATTGTTCTGCAAAAAGAATGACATTAAATTATAATGTATAAAATAAGAATTTTAATAAATAAATATTGACTAGTAGTTTTGATGTGAAGCATTCTCTTATTTTGAAAACTTAATTTATATTTCCAAAATACAATTTAACTAAAAAACAACATGCTAAATTCAACTAAAAGGAATCCAACCGCGAGGCGACAGCACTGAATCCCATTTTGTGACGTAGTTTCTAATATGGTCTATTGAAAAAATAAAATATTATCATTATTACTCAAGTATACTTTAGATTGCGTCCTTTGTATAAGAGAGAAAAAACTGTAGAAACTCATTCTATAGTTTGTTGAAAGTCCATTTTAGAGAAATATGTTCTATTAAAAATGAGGGGGCCACCCTTACCACAACCACCCCGGGCCCCCCCGAAGCTTAATCCGGCCCTGTGCTTACCCTTTCCGAGGCCCGAGGTGCTCCAGTGAACTAAAATTTGTTTAACATTTGATAGCAAATATAAAATAGACATAATAAAAATAGACAAATATAAAAATAAATATATTTTAAAACCAAAAAGCATAAGAGTTTGGAATAAAACACTTAAAAGTCGACACTCCAAGGGAGGCAGGGGCAATCTTTTATCTCGTTGGGTTTTCTTATTGTTTTAACAGCAAAGACGCACTTACAATAAAATTTTAAAATAAGAAAACAATTTTCGTTCTATTAATTTTGTCAGTTGGATGAATATTTGAAGTCAACGGGGGACGCCAAATAAAATCTTGTAAAATCATACTTATTAGTTAATTTACAGCAAAAAAGTATATAGAAAAAGATTATTTTTTGTTTTATGTAATTCTTAATAAGTTGAACATTTTGGGAGATACGGTGGGAGTTATCTAAAATTATAATATCTCATTTATTGTTTACGTTGCAACAGTTTTATTGTAGATATTGTTGGGAAATTGCTATTCAAGACGGCGTTGGAAAATAACAACAAGAGGTTAGCAACCAAAAAAATTATGACAGTTAATTATTGAATAAAAATACATTTGTAAATTCTTAATTATACAATATATATAATTTATAATATATAAAAGCATCCAGAATTTCTTTAACTAACACTGTCTCACCCCACCGTTAGGCGAATCGTAACAGTTGCCACCAACATAATTTTTTTGGTTGCTAACCTCTTGTTGTTATTTTCCAACGCCGTGTTGAATAGCAATTTCCCAATGTTGGAGAGAAGATCTCTACTAACCTAATATCCATGGCAATGTTCGTCACCAGGGATATGAAAAAAAACAATAAATGTTTGACAGTTATTTACTTGTATTTTGAGATTGTTTTAATATATTTTATATACAAGTTGTGTTATATTTATTATACATACATTATAACATTTGGCGACGAGGATTTGAATTTATTTCTACTTATTCTTCATTTAAAATGGATTCAACTCAAATTCTGCAGATAATCCAGCAACAGCAAGCAATGATGTTGCAATTAACAAAGAACATTGAAGCTCTTACCGCAGGTGCAGCTCCAGCGTCATCATCAATTATGGATTCTCTGTCCAGAAAAATGTTTGAGTTCAGCTTTGATCCAGATTCTGGAGTAACATTTGCTTCGTGGTTCAAGCGCTACGAAGATATTTTTACTGAAGATGGAAAAAATTTAGAAGACGCAGCCAAAGTACGTGTACTTGTAGGAAGATTAGACTCTAAGGCACACGAACGCTATTCCAATTATATATTACCTAAATTATCTCATGATTTTAGTTTTTCCGAGACTATCAAAATTCTGTCAGACATTTTTGGTAAAAGGGTATCACTCTTCAGTACAAGGTACAATTGCTTGAAGATTTGTAAAAAACCTCAAGATGACATTATAACCTATGCTGGTACTGTCAACAGAGAATGTGAAAATTTCAAATTTTCGACTCTAACTGAAAATCAATTTAAATGTCTCATATTCGTGTGCGGTCTTCAATCTTCAGAAGAAACCGATATTCGTACTCGTTTACTTAATAAAATAGAAACAGATACGAATATAAATTTACACAGTCTGGTTCAAGAATGTATCCGTTTACAAAATTTGAAGCATGATACATGCATGGTTGAACAAAATTTAAAGGAAGTTAATAGTGTGAAGAAGGAAAGTAAAGAAAACCTTGAAAATAAAAAGTCTGATGATTCTTCAAACAAGAATTCTTCACACAATTCCAAAAACAAATATTCTATTTCCAAGGCCAAACACACACCACCATCACCGTGTTGGCTTTGTGGTGCCATGCATTTCGTCCGTGATTGTTATTTCAAAAAGCACAAATGTTCCAAATGCAAGAAAATTGGTCATAAAGATGGATACTGTTATTCAACAAACCCCTTCAAAAATAACAAAAAACCACAAGCAAGGTCATCTGGAATATTTTCAGTCACAAAAGAATTTGCTTCCAAAAGAAAATTTATCACTCTGTCCATTAATGAACATCCGGTTAAACTTCAACTAGATACAGCATCTGATGTTACGATAATTTCAGTAAACATTTGGAGAAAAATCGGTAAACCTGATTTACAAACCACTTCCGAATCACCAAAAAGTGCTTCTGGTGATCGTATGCGTTTCTCTGGCAAATTTAACTGTACGTTTTCTTTCAGAGATCAAGAATCTGTTGGTACTTGTTACTTAACGGGACAACCAAATCTTAATATTATAGGTATAGATTGGATAGGTAAACTGAATCTTTGGGATGTTCCATTTAGTCAAGTATGTAATTCGATTCAGCATTCAAACAAACTTATGGCAGCAACTAAAGCTGTCACTGACATGTCTTCACATGATATTTTTTTAAAATTGTTACAATAACAATTTCCTAAATGTTTTTCATCTGGTTTAGGTCACTGTTTAAAAACACAGGCTTCTTTAGTTTTAGATCCTGCAGCTAAACCGATATTCTGTAAGAAACGCCCAGTTCCATATGCAGCTCTCGCGGATGTCGACAAAGAACTGGACCGTTTAGAAAAGTCTGGAGTTATACACCCGGTGGACTACTCACCATGGGCTGCTCCTATTGTGGTTGTCAAGAAAGCCAATGGTTCTCTACGAATCTGTGCTAACTTTTCCACAGGACTCAACGATGCCTTGTTATCACACAAGCATCCATTGCCTCTTACAGAAGACATTTTCAACACCATGAACGGAAGTAAAATATTCTCAACTCTTGATTTGTCAGATGCGTATCTACAAATCGAAGTTGATGAAAAATCAAGGCAATTGCTCACTATTAATACTCATCGTGGTCTTTTTCAGTATCACAGACTTCCTTTTGGTGTAAAAACAGCGCCTGCAATTTTTCAGCAAGTAATGGATGCCATGTTATCTGATTTACCAGGCTCTATAGCTTATTTGGATGACATAATTGTGGTAGGACGTAATGAACACGAACATAAAGAGAACCTCAAGTTAGTTTTCAATCGCATCGAAAATTTTGGTTTCCGTATTCGTTTAGAAAAATGTAAGTTTTTCATGTCCTCTATTAAATATCTTGGTTTCATTTTCGATGAACACGGGCGCCGCCCCGACCCGGCTAAAATAGCCGCAATTCAAGATATGTGGCATATCACATAACCTAACTAATTTACGTTCTTTTCTCGGAATGCTAAATTATTATTCTTCATTTGTTCGAGATTTCCATAATATACGAGCCCCACTTGATGCTTTATTAAAGAAAAATGTTACTTGGTCTTGGACAAATACTTGTCAATCAGCCTTCGAAAAGGCCAAATCAATTCTTAGTTCAGGTTTATTACTTACACATTATAATCCTAAATTAGAAATTATAGTAGCTGCTGAAGCATCAAATTATGGAATAGGAGCTGTCATTTTACATCGTTTTCCAGATGGATCAGAAAAAGCAGTTTTCCATGCATCTAGAACGTTGACATCAGCTGAGAAGAACTATTCTCAAATTGAAAAAGAAGGTCTTGCCCTAATTTTTGCTTGTAAAAAGTTCCATCGTATGATCCATGGCAGAAAATTCATTCTGCAAACTGATCATAAACCACTACTTTCTATATTCGGCTCTAAGAAAGGTATACCTGTCTATACGGCAAATCATTTGCAACGATGGGCTACTACCTTGTTGGGCTATAATTTCAAAATTGAGTATATAAGTACAACTTCTTTTGGTCAAGCAGATGCTTTATCAAGACTTATTTCTTCTTGCAAAACACCCAATGAAGAAATTGTTATTGCATCTGCTCATGTTGATGAAGATGTACGTTGCGTGTTTAATCACTCAATTCGACTCTTGCCTGTTACCGCAGATATGGTACAGGCTGAGACTAAGAAAGATTCTCTACTACAACAAGTGCTTATTTGTTTAAAAAAGGGCTGGCCTCAGAAAATTCAACACCAAAATTTGCTTCAATATTATCAACGTCGAAATTCATTGTCTATAATAGACAACTGCATTCTTTTTTCAGATAGAATTTGCATTCCTAATATATTTCATAAACGTATCCTTCAGCAACTACATTCGGGTCACCCTGGAATTTCCAGAATGAAGGCAATAGCACGAAGTATTGTATATTGGCCAGGTTTAGATTCGGAAATTGAAACTTTAGTACATAACTGCTCAAATTGCGCCTCTGTAGCAAAAATACCTGTAAAAACGAAATTATCTTCATGGCCTACTCCCACCAAACCATGGTCACGAGTACATGTTGACTATGCTGGACCTTTCCACGGTTATTATTTTTTGGTTATTGTCGATGCTTTCTCTAAGTGGCCTGAAATTATCATAACGGAAAATATTACATCTTCCAGTACCATTCTGCATTTGACACGTGTTTGTGCACAATTTGGAATACCAGAAGTTATTGTATCCGACAATGGAACTCAATTTACTTCAACAAAATTTTCGGAATTTTGCAAAATGAATGGTATCAAACATTATCGAACTGCCATTTTTCATCCTATGTCAAATGGCCAAGCAGAACGATTTGTAGACACTTTTAAACGTGCATTATGCAAGTTAAAAGGGGAGGAAACTATTAGGGAAGCTTTACAAACGTTTCTTACTACATATCGTTCGACTCCAAACCCAACATTGAATAATGTCTCCCCCGCAGAGGTATTTCTGGGAAGAAAATTAAGAACCTCTCTAGATTTATTACGACCAGATCAAAATAAAGAAGGCAACAGGAAATCGAACATGGAAGATCAATTCAATAGGAAACATGGCGCTAGGAAACGCTTTTACTCCATACATGATAAAGTCTATGCTAGAGATTTCTATAAAAATGTATGGCGTGAAGGAATAATAACAAGTCGGCGCGGTCACGTCATGTACGACGTTTCTGTTGGAAACAAATCATGGATTCGTCATGCTAATCAAATACGAAGTCGTTCTGATAATGACAAAATCAAAACGACTACAAATAATTTGTTAACACTTTTAGAAATATTTGAAATTCCAAATTCTTCCACAGAAACAGAAAATAGGAATTATATGAATGTTCAAGACGTTCAGCCAGAACACGAACAAGATGTTCAGTCAGAACAAGATATTCAACCCGAACAAGAGCAAGATGTTCCCCAACTATTACGCCGTAGTAACAGACCCTCCATGCCACCTGCACGACTTATTTACAACTCAAAAGGGGAGGTGTTGGAGAGAAGATCTCTACTAACCTAATATCCATGGCAATGTTCGTCACCAGGGATATGAAAAAGAACAATAAATGTTTGACAGTTATTTACTTGTATTTTGAGATTGTTTTAATATATTTTATATACAAGTTGTGTTATATTTATTATACATACATTATAACACCCAACAATTGCCCCGGGTTGAGACAGTCGTTTGGGGTTAGAATCCTGGTGATTCTGACACCTGAGACTTCATTGGTCAGCTCGTTAAGCAATACAAGTTTGCACTTCGAGCTTATGGTCTTTTAGAAATATTTTCAATTTATAATAATTTAAACATAAAATTTTAACCTAACAAATAATTCCTGAAAGATTCATCGTTTTATCGAATTACACAAAATAACGTGATAGAGAATCTACATTACCACATTTTTTTCCAGGCTTATAGATGACTATTATAAATTTAACATTTGTAAAGTCAATGACCATCTTAACAACCTACCATTTTTCCTACCCATCTGTTTCAACCACGTCAACCACGGCAATGATCGGTTTCTATTATGAAATGCAGGGCCGCCCCTAGCATTTGCGGGGCCTGAGGCAAAATTGGAATTGCGGGGCCCCAAAACTGGATTTGCGGGGCCCCATTTATATATATATTGAACAACCATATTTTCTTTAATAATACTAACTATTAACAAAGTACACATACTTATATTCAATGAAAATATAATTTTTTTCCCACTATTTATAAAACTTGGAATAATATTTTTAATGTATTTTATTATTTTGTTACTTGACGGTCAAAGCGCGGGGCCCTCAAAGTCGCGGGGCCTGGGGCAGGTGCCCCACTTGCCCCCGCCTAGGGGCGGCCCTGATGAAATGGTTCAGGTACAAGTAAGGTTTCAATTTACTGACAGCCCAAACTAAAGCTGCACATTCAAGTTCACTTGCGCCATAAGCCTGTTCTCTTTCAGTTAACTTTTTGCTTAAATACAATACCGGGTGTTCTTCTCCTTGTTCATTACGTTGAGACAAGGTTACGCCCATTCCCCTTTTTGAGCAATCAGCTTGAACAATAAACTCACGGTTATAATTTGGTGCTCGTAACACTTTTCCTCCCATTAATTCTTCCTTGAGTTTTTGAAATGCGTTTTCTTTGACTTCGTCCCATTCTACACGATTTTTTTCATTTTTACGTAGAGCGTCCGTCAGTGGGCTTGCTATTTCCGAATACATTGGAATGTAGTGGTTGTAGTAACCAGTAATTCCTAAAAATGCTCGAAGATCTCGCTTTGTTTCCGGCCGGCTTAATTTTTGTATTGCTGCTACCTTGGCTTCAGATGGTTTTCTACATCCTTGCCCAATAATATGACCCAAATATAGCACTTCTGCTTGGCCCCAGACACATTTTTGTACCTTAATAGTCAGGCCTGCTTCATGCATTTTAGTAAATACCTGATGAAGATGCTTCAAATGCTCGTTCCAGGTCATTGAATGTACTGCAACATCGTCTAAGAATGGCTCAGCAAAATCTCCCATTCCTTCTAAAATTTTGTCCATCAACCTTTGGAATGAAAATGGTGCTGACTGTAGTCCAAATGCCATTGTGACCGGCTCAAAAATTCCTCTGTGAGTAATAAATGCAGCATATTTGCTGGCTCTTTCCGTCATTCCAATTTGCCAATATGCCCTAACTACATCAATGAGACTAAGATACACGATGTTGTTGAGGGATAGTAATCGCATTTAATGCTCGATAATCTATCACGGGCCTTGGTTCTTTTCCTTCTGCTTCGACTAAAATCATGGGAGATGAATAAGGACTATCACTTGGTCTTATAACCCCATAATTAAGCATTTTGTCTATTTCTTTATCTATAAGTTCCCTTACCCTAGGTGAATGCGAATATGCACGTGTTCGTATTATCTTCTCTTCTTTCAATGAAATGTCATGTTATATTAAAGTTGTACGCCCCGGTCGATTTGAGAAAAGTCCTGGAAAATCGTCTATAAGTCCCATTAGTTCTTTCTTCTGATTTTCCGTTAGATGTCCAATTCCTTTAGCCATTTTTATGACTTCCGCTGCTATATAATTAATCTTCTCGTGTTCTGTTCCTAATTCAGGAATATCTAATTCAACTTCATCTTCACCGGTTTGACAAAATGTAAAGGCTACAACCTCAGCCTTTTCATAATATGGCTTGATTAAGTTAACATGCACCAAAGTTTGTTTTCTTTTACCTGCAAGATCCTCAATTATGTAATTTGTATCAGAAATTTTTTTAACTATTTTTTTAGGGCCTGCCCAATGCATTTGCATTTTATTTGTACGAGAATGCTGAAACAACATGACTTTTTCACCTATTTCATATTTCATGTCTCTTGCATTTTTATCATAGTACTTCTTAGATTTCATTTTAGCTTCCTTTTAATGAAATTTCAACTAATTCTTGCATGAATTTTAACCTTTCTAATAAATTCAGAACATACTCAACTACTGATTCATTAGTTTCGTTCCCTATCCATAAATCTTTTAACATACTCAAAGGTGATCGAAGTTGTCTTCCGTAACACAACTCGGCTGGACTAAATCCATGTGCGGCGTGTGGTGCACATCTAATAGCAAATAAAGCATGATCTACATATTCGTCCCAGTCATCGCCATGCTCATAGCAAAGAGCTCTCAAAATTCTTTTGATTACACTATGGAATCGCTCGACCGCGTTGCTTTGAGGATGATAAACAGAACTATGAATAATTTTGATTCCGAATTGTTCGAAAAATTCAGTTGTTAAATTACTGGTGAAACAAGTTCCCCAATCTGTCTGGACTGCCGCTGGGAACCCCACTCGCGAAAATACATTCAACAATCCTTTAACAACTGATTCTGAATCTGCAACTTGTAAAGCTATGGCGTCCGGAAATTTTGTTGCACAACATATTAGAGTTAATAAATATTTATTTCCCGCCTTTGTTTTAGGCAGAGGACCAACTATGTCAATGTTCACGCGTCTATAAGGTTCTGTAATTATAGATACTTGAAACATGGACGCTTTCCGCTTATCTGTTGACTTACCTACCCGCATACAAGTGTCGCAACATTTAATTTTCATTTTAACGTCTCTCGCTAGTTGGCTCCACCAATAATTTTGTTTTATCCGCTCAATTGTCTTGTTGCATCCTAGATGCCCCATCCACATATTATTATGAGCAATATTTATTAATTTTTCTCGCAGACTTGAGGGTACTACTAATTGTTCATAATTTCTTCCCTCTTTGTAAAATCTTCGATGAAGTATACCATGGGCTATATAGAATTTAGCACCATTCATTTCTTTCTTGGAATCCGCAAAATCAAAATATTCTTGAAGTTTAGGATCATTCATCTGTAATGTCCTTAAAGTAGTAGGTGTTATTGTTGTAATATCAGTAAATTTTATATCAGAATCTGGAATACTTATTAATTCTTTATTATTCTCTGATAATTCTCTAAAACCATCTTGGCTGCTTTCATTTTTTTCAGAAATAAGTTTCTTCTTTCCTTTATTACCAACACTTTCTTCTGCCCTTTCTTTTTGGGTTTGAAAGGTTTCATTTACTTCCTCCTTCTTTTTATCTTCAGCGTTAACTATTATTTTATTATCTATATTTAGATTTTCTTCTTGTATTATTTTTCGCGCTTTAGACCTCGTAAGTGCGAATACATGATTTGCATCTGTATTTTGCTTCTTGTCTAGCATCATCCACGTTCTGTTTGATAATAGGTAAGGATATGCGATTGGCAGATGATCTGAAACGGCTGCCTCAGTCTCCACTTTCCCTAATTGTGGACAAACTAAAGTCACCTTCGCCACTGGAAGTGCTTTACTTTCTTCGCTTAGAACACCACGAATATTCACACACTTTCCTGTGAAATCTCTAGATTTAATTAGGCTGCTATGTACCATATCATAGCTAGCTGCGCTATCTCTAAGAATTTTTATTTCAGTATCATTAATCTGACCTACGATAGTATATGGATCTAAAAGTACGTTATTTTCGGCGTTTGTTTCCAAAGAAGCCAAAATTACTTTCGCCTTAGGACATTCTGGGGAATTCTTCATATGACCTACCGCCCCACAACCGTAACATCTAAAATGTCTCCTTTTATCAAAATTACTTTTATCTACAACCTTTTCAGTTTTTATTTTATCATCAGCACTACCGTCTGCATTACTTTGAAAACCTAATTTTTCTACTTTATTTTTATGAAATTTATTAAAATTTTTATAATTACTGGGATTGTAAGATTTTTCTCCCATTGAACCACGTTTTGAAATATATTATTCATCGGCTAAATCTCCGGCTTCCTCAATAGTTTTTGACTTGTTATGATCTTCAAGCCAAAATCTCATATCAGAAGATATAGAACTGTAACATTTTTCTAAACTAAATAATTGTACCAATTTCTCAAAATTTTCCCCTATTTCTTCACTCTTAATCCATTCATTTAAATTTACTTTAAGATGATATGCGAATTCAGAATAACTTTGATCATATTTACGTTTACCGTATGGAAATTTTGACCTAAATGCTTCTGATGTTAATTGATATTTTTTTAGTAAACTAGCCCTAACCTTATCATAGTTTCTACAATCTGTTTCAGACAGACGTGCGACCACTTCGTTTGATGCTGGTGATAAAACACTCATCAAACAAATAGGCCAAGTTTCTTTGTCAATGTCTAATTGTCTACAAACCCTTTCAAAATTAGTTAAATGCAAACTCATATCGCCATGATCTTTAAATGGTTGCAAATATTTTGTCATATTAAAATTAACATTACCATTAGAAATTAAGTTACCTTTAGATACATTTTGACTCTGCGCTTGCGCGATTTTTATTTGAGCCTATAGTCGAGCTAACTCTAATCGTTCTTCTCTGTCCTTTTCTAAACGTTCCATTTTTTCTCTTCTTCCTTTATTTGGATTTTCTTCCCATGTTTCTGTTTCTATTCTTACATCTTCAACTGTAATGCCTTCTTGTACTAAATTTTGTATCATTTCATTTTTCTTAGTCGCTTTTGGTAGTTGAAACAGATCCGTTACATACTGTAACTCTTTCACCGTAAAAATATTAAATTCAGAACACATGTTTCTCTAAAAAATTTGTTTAATTTTAATAAAGGAATTCACACTAAATTCTATAAACCAGAATAAATGCAAATGTAAATTCTCTTTATCTCGTACAAAATACCCCTTTGTAACAACTTTTTACAATACCAAATTCGACAAAATGACAAATATTCCAGCAATATTTTGCTTTAAATAATAATAATAATAATAATAATAATAATAATAATATAAATAAGGACAACCCGTCAAAATTTTAACAAAATAAACCCTTTTTGAAAAATTTTGACGTACAGCAGATAATATTTTTAAATAATATTTACAGATAGGTACATAAATAATATAACCTGAGTTCTAGACATCAATTAAGACCATAAACTCTGAAATACAATCAAGTATTACTTACGTAACCCAAAATCTTGCATCAGCTGTCACCTTTTCCAAATAACTGACTGCAATGGCTCCCAACTCGATGAATGAGCAGTACACCGCCAAAAACAGATTCCAGTATTTGTTCCAGTTGTCTTACATCCAAATAACTGCTTCCCTTATCTTCACTTGCCTGCTCTGCTTCTTTATCTTCCAGCAGGACCACCGTCGGAACAAAAGATTTACAAAAAATGTCCCTGTTGACTTTCTCCAACAATATATTTTTTTATCTTTTGCCGTGAAATTTTTTTCAAATTAATTAATTAATAATTAATAATTAAGAATTTACAAATGTATTTTTATTCAATAATTAACTGTCATAATTTTTTTGGTTGCTAACCTCTTGTTGTTATTTTCCAACGCCGTCTTGAATAGCAATTTCCCAACAATATAATAAAAAATCGTACGTAGTTTACTATTAAATTATTTTATTTGCATACCACTAAAGCAGGTATCAAATGTAAAACCATGAAAATATTAGGTTATATAAGCACTTTTTTGTGTAACTATCAAATATTTGCTTAAAAACATGAAACAATAATAATATAAAGTATTAAGAATTATAAAGTGTAATTTACTTACAAAGATATTGGCAAACCACTGTCAAATCACAAGGATACTATTTTGCATACGCCAGCACAATTCTATTACGTTGTGAATGTGGGATTCCCCTTATCGCACTGCATTCCACATCTAAAATGCACAGTTCTAAAATTAATATTTATTGTTATTGTTATTAATGTTTACTCAGAAATCATAACTATTTAATATCTTATGAGAAATTGTTCTCATGATATTATATTGTAAATAAATGATTATATTTCCAAAGATTTATTTTTATAAGTATATCCAGCCATCTATTTGTGAATTGGGTAGCAAAAATTATGTGTTTGTCGGTGAGAAGTGAAAGCTTAGTGAGGTTTGTTCATCTTCTTGCCACTAGAGGGGCTGCAGTTGTATGATTCTTGAAATTTGAATCTATGAATGATTTGAATTCACTCATTTCATGTAAATATAATGCAATCTACTAACCAATTTTGCTAAAAGAATGGTCCGTTTTTTCTTGTTTCACCTCTTGTTCGTAGACGCGTCTATAAGGTTCTGTAATTATAGATACTTGAAACATGGACGCTTTCCGCTTATCTGTTGACTTACCTACCCGCATACAAGTGTCGCAACATTTAATTTTCATTTTAACGTCTCTCGCTAGTTGGCTCCACCAATAATTTTGTTTTATCCGCTCAATTGTCTTGTTGCATCCTAGATGCCCCATCCACATATTATTATGAGCAATATTTATTAATTTTTCTCGCAGACTTGAGGGTACTACTAATTGTTCATAATTTCTTCCCTCTTTGTAAAATCTTCGATGAAGTATACCATGGGCTATATAGAATTTAGCATCATTCATTTCTTTCTTGGAATCCGCAAAATCAAAATATTCTTGAAGTTTAGGATCATTCATCTGTAATGTAATGAAAAGATATTGGCAAACCACTGTCAAATCACAAGGATACTATTTTGCATACGCCAGCACAATTCTATTACGTTGTGAATGTGGGATTCCCCTTATCGCACTGCATTCCACATCTAAAATGCACAGTTCTAAAATTAATATTTATTGTTATTGTTATTAATGTTTAATCAGAAGTCATAACTATTTAATATCTTATGAGAAATTGTTCTCATGATATTATATTGTAAATAAATGATTGAATAATGATTATATTTCCAAAGATTTATTTTTATAAGTATATCCAGCCATCTATTTGTGAATTGGGTAGCAAAAATTATGTGTTTGTCGGTGAGAAGTGAAAGCTTAGTGAGGTTTGTTCATCTTCTTGCCACTAGAGGGGCTGCAGTTGTATGATTCTTGAAATTTGAATCTATGAATGATTTGAATTCACTCATTTCATGTAAATATAATGCAATCTGCTAACCAATTTTGCTAAAAGAATGGTTCGTTTTTTCTTGTTTCACCTCTTGTTCGTAGACAGAGTCGGCTCTAAACCAATTCCATGGATTCTCTCGCTTAAGCTGGGCCCAGATTAGCGATCCAATCATGTAATGTACTGCGTAATGTAATGCTCGCTTGAAATCTACGTGCCGCCAACCTATTGAAAACTTCTTATGAATAATCTGAAAGTGGATCACGCTACGAACATGACCAAAACATTAAAATTTCAGTTCGAGGTTATTCTAAATACAAAGTGTTGTTACAGGTTGTACAAGTTCATAAGTAAGAAGTCTCGATAAAAGCTGCCTTTACTCAACACACGCTAAATACATGTCAGAACTCAAATACATGTTAGAACACCTATCACATTAATTCTTAATTTAATTTATTATAAGCATACCAACATCTAATTGCTATCCCGAACGAGTATTTTGTCAGATGAATTTAAAATGGTCAGAAGCAAGAAACAGGTGTTCTATTGAGTTGATAAAATCGGAATTACTTGTTCAATTCAACATGCAATACTCATGTGCTGAATTTTATCAATATATTAAGAACCAGAAAGAAATGTTTTCTAAAGTAAAATCGTCAGCCAAATACAAGTAGGCGAGTTTCTGAAAAATATTTAGATATGGCATACACACTTATTGCTATGTTACTTGCCATAATAACGATTATTAACGTAAACTTTTCAAAATTAACCTGCAAAATAATATTGTTCTGCAAAAATAATGACATATTAAATTATAATGTATAAAATAACAATTTTAATAAATAAATATTGACTACTAGTTTCGATGTGAAGCATTCTCTTATTTTGAAAACTTAATTTATATTTCCAAAATACAATTTAACAAAAAAACAACATGCTAAATTCAACTAATAGGAATCCAACCGCGAGGTGGCGTGAATCCCATTTTGTGACGTAGTTACTAATATGGTCTATTGAAAACATAAAATATTATCATTATTATTCAAGTATACTTTAGATTGCGTCCTTTGTATAAGAGAGAAAAAACTGTAGAAACTCATTCTATAGTTTGCTGAAAGTCCATTTTAGAGAAATATGTTCTATTAAAAATGAGGGGGCCACCCTTACCACAACCACCCCGGGCCTGAAGCTTAATCCGGCCCTGTGCTTACCCTTTCCGAGGCCCGAGGTGCTCCAGTGAACTTAAATTTGTTTAACATTTGATAGCAAATATAAAATAGACATAATAAAAATAGTTATAATATAAAATAGACAAATATAAAAATAAATATATTCTAAAACAAAAAAGCATAAGAGTTCGGAATAAAACACTTAAAAGTCGACACTCCAAGGGGGGGGGCAATCTTTTATCTCGTTGGGTTTTCTTATTGTTTTAACAGCAAATACGCACATTACAATAAAATTTTAAAATAAGAAAACAACTTTCGTTCTACTAATTTTTTCAGTTGGATGAATATTTGGAGTCAAAGGGGTACGCCAAATAAAATCTTGTAAAATCATACTTATTAGTTAACAGCAAAAATGTATATAGAAAAGGGTTATTTTTTGTTTTATGTGGGAGTTATCTAAAATTATAATATCTCATTTATTATTTACGTTGCAACAATTTTATTGCAGATATAATAAAAAATCGTACGTAGTTTACTATTAAATTATTTTATTTGCATACCACTAAAGCAGGTATCAAATGTAAAACCATGAAAATATTGTTTTATATAAGCACTTTTTTTGTATAACTATCAAATATTTGCTTAAAAACATGAAACAATAATAATATAAAGTATTAAGAATTATAAAGTGTAATTTACTTACAAAGATCCGAAAAGATATTGGCAAACCACTGTCAAATCACAAGGATACTATTTTGCATACGCCAGCACAATTCTATTACGTTGTGAATGTGGGATTCCCCTTATCGCACTGCATTCCACATCTAAAATGCATAGTTCTAAAATTAATATTTATTGTTATTGTTATTATTGTTTAATCAGAAGTCATAACTATTTAATATCTTATAAGAAATTGTTCTCATGATATTATATTGTAAATAAATGATTGAATAATGATTATATTCCAAAGATTTATTTTTATATGTATTAAGTATGTCCAGCCATCTATTTATGAATAGGGCAGCAAAAATTATGTGTTTGTCGGTGAGAAGTGAAAGCTTAGTGAGGTTTGTTCATCTTCTTGCCACTAGAGGAGCTGCAGTTGTATGATTCTTGAAATTTGAATCTATGCATGATTTGAATTCACTCATTTCATATAAATATAATGCAATCTACTAACCAATTTTGCTAAAAGAATGGTTCGTTTTTTCTTGTTTCACCTCTTGTTCGTAGACAGAGTCGGCTCTAAACCAATTCCATGGATTCTCTCGCTTAAGCTGGGCCCAGATTAGCGATCCAATCATGTAATGTACTGCGTAATGTAATGCTCACTTGAAATCTACGTGCCGCCAACCTATTGAAAACTTCTTATGAACAATCTGAAAGTGGATCACGCTACGAACATGACCAAAACATTAAAATTTTAGTTCGAAGTTATTCTAAATACACAGTGTTGTTACAGGTTGTACAAGTTCATAATTAAGAATCTCGATTAATGCTGCCTTAATCAACAAACGCTAAATACATGTCAGAACCCAAATACATGTTAGAACACCTATCACATCTTTCCCCTTAAAAATCACCTTCCTTCGAGGTGAAGAGTCCCATATCTGTGAGACGTGTAACACAGATTTGTCTGTGTTACACTTTTTAACTGAATGTGTACAGTTCGAGGATGTCAGGGAGAGGTTAGGTCTGTGTTGACCTGTCAGTTGCTTTAGGTAACGACAGAGTACTCATGGACAGACTGATACTCTGCCTGAGAGAATCGAACTTACTGTTTTATTTGTGAAGTCTTGCACCTTATTTTAATGTGTTCTATTTCTAAATTGTGATATTCGATGGTAATTAGACCCTTTACAGCCTCTTACCATTACCCTGAGTCTGTTTTCGAATTGACTTTTTATCTTATTTATTTGTGTTTGTCTGTGCAAGATTTCTTTTATTGAGTATGTGTAATTTTATTGATTTTATCTATTTATTTATTATTTAATTTATTGTTTTCAATATGCAGTGTAGTCGCTTAGATGGGCTGCGTTAGGCGCAAATAGTCTTTGTTGCTGTGCGTCAAAAATTTTAACTAACTAACTCTCTCACCGTTTCAACTTATCCTTTCCGAGGCCCGAGGTGCTCCATAGTGTAAGGCCCCTTAATGGCTATTTCAACGAGTAAATGTGCATGAACTAAAATTTGTTTAACATTAGATAGCCAATATAAAATAGATATAATAAAAATAGTTATAATATAAAATAGACAAATATAAAAATAAATAAACTTGAGAACAAAATAGCATAATGGTTTGGAATAAAAAAATTGCGACCCGGGGGGTGGAGTACGGCTATATGGGAGTACGGTGGAAAACACGAAAGGAAGTTGAAATTTGGTATGCTTGTACGACTCACATATAGGAAAAATATAGATAATTCAAAAAACAAATCGCAGGAAAAATATAAACAAATATGTATTCAACAAAAAATATATATATTTTTTCAAATTATGATATTAAAAGTGGGATCAAATGAAACCTCTTATTGCGTGGATAAAATAAATGTTATTTTTGAAAAATATTTTTTTTATGAGGTTTCGTCAAAAATTTGTCATAAATTTTGTACTTCGCCCTATTTCCTATGAGGATTGGTCTAAAATTCTCAATAATTTTACATTGATGGGAACCGGACAGATCAACAGTAATTTTTAATCAGATTTTTTTAACCAAAAAACCCTAATACCGTCATTTTGTCGCCTGCCTGTCTGTCTGTCTGTGTGTCTGTCTGTCTGTCTGTGTGTCTGTCTGTCTGTCTGTCTGTATGCCTGTCTGTCTGTCTGTTCGGTTAAAATTGTAGCCAAACAGCTAAACCTAAAGAGTTGATATTTGGCATGCTTATACAACACTTTGACCCAAACATAGGAAAAATACTAAAACATCTAAAAAAACAAATATAAGCTCCTTGAAAAAAAAAATTTTTGAAAATTCTTTGTAGGGTATCAAATGAAAGCCCTACGTGGATTAACGATCAAAATTTTATTTTTGCAAAATAATTTATTTTGATGCGGTTTTTGCCAAAATTGTGCAAGAAAAATGTTGTCCCACACCCTGTAGCCCAGATGGCTTGAACTAAAAATCTGAAAAAATTCAAAGTAATGTACATTGGTGTGAACCGGAATAGTACAACAGGCATTTTTGATCAGATTATGTTTTCGGAAAATAATGCATTTTTTTTGTTTTTTTGTTGCCGGTGTACAAAAGTTATAGTTATGTAACACACTGTACTAGAAGGCGTATCCTGGTCTAATGGTTAGCTTGCTCCCTTGCAACGCAGCAAACTTGAGTTCGCTCCCGGGCAGAGGAGACAATTTTATTTTTTGTTTTTTTTTTTCATTTTTATATTGTTTAAATTATTTTGTCAAAATTCTAGTTATATTTTGGCAAATGTTGCATTTAATTTAAGCGTAAATTTAATAACCAGTTGGAATTGTTGGAATTATATTTTCATTCTGTATACGTAACCAGAGGGGCGGAGCAAATGACTTAAAACAACCGATGAAAGCCATAGGCGCAATATTCAAATTATTAATGAACCTTGCTATATACAAAAAAAAAAAAAAAAAACACTGCACATAGTTAGAAACCTAAATAATGGTATTAGGTATTCGAATTAAAATAAACAAAAAAATATTTTAATAAAATTTTGTTTTTAAAGCTCTTAGATTGACAGACGATAATAAATAAATCTATAAAGTATTTACTTGTTTTTTTTTTCTGCCATGTTTCCAAAATGTACGCAAAGTAATAAGTATTTTAAAAATATCGTTCATTTTGCCGTGATTACTACAAAGCAAAATTTGTCCTACACACTCAGCATACCGCCTTCACTTATTATATACGTGCGAAATTCTGGAATGGGTGACAATCAGACACATCGACAAAGCGTGGAATGAAGTCACCCAGTCGTGTATGAAGGGTGTTTGGAAAAAATTGTTCAGTTAAATTGCTGAAGTTCACTGCAATCATGAAAATTATGTTGAAAATATCATCGAAGGTATTAGTCATATAGTCATTTCCGAAGGCATCGAAGGTTTTGATGAAGATGATATTACCTCGTTGATTGCGAAATTTCGCTTAACGCGATCATGTCCAGAACGTATCCCCCGCGGGTAACCTGTAATATAATAGGCAGCTATTTTGATAAGCGCGCATCTTTTCTTTAAGTACGCTTGTAAGTTTCTAGAATCTGAAAAGTTATCGAATTTTATTATTTTTAATATCTATCCATAATTTGTTTTCACTTGATAATTACCTATAAAACCTGAAATGTATGAAAATTCAAACTTCATCATTTTTTTTTCTTTTATATTATTGACTTAGGTCACTTTCATAATCACTGTGCCATTACCAAATTTCTTGGAATTTGGCAATGTTCGTGACGGATGTGTGAAGGTGATTGTTACGATATCTATAAATCTGAGTTATTCTTAGTTTACGACTTGATCGATATCATTGTCTAGGTAACCTTTCATTTTATAGCGGTCGCCCTTACTCTAAATATTATTAGGTAAACTGATTAAAGACATTATTCATTTATAGGCTATTTGATTTCAGACCAAAATCTTTATATATATATATATATATATATATATATATATATATATATATATATATATATATATATATATATATTCTTTATTTCTCCCTAGGCCTTGCGGCGTTCAGAGTATTAACCATTACAAATAGAAATAAAATAAATAAAATAACCAAAACAATCCAAATTACATAACGTACAATACAGTACAATTTAATTTACAATATATTACATTTTCTCCTTTCTTTCTTCTTGCTCCAGTGTCCCTCTCTTTCTTCCTATTCTCATTCTGGTTTCCCTCTCCGATCTCCTTCCTTCTTGCTTCCAGTTCTCTCGCCCATCTTTAATTTATTTTATTCCATTCTCTTCCCTTCCAACCGTTCTTCACCCCTCCTCCTATCTCCCTTCCTTCCTCCCCATTTCCAGGTGACCTCAGCCCCCTTCCTTCCTTCCATTTCTCGCCTTCTGCCTCCCACCGGGCCTTTTCCTTCCTTCCTTTACCCCTTCCTGTTATCCTTCCCCGATCTCAATCCTTCTTGCCTCTAATTCCTTCGCCTACCTCTCCCCCCTTCCATTTTCGTGAAACAGGTCTAATGTGCTCCCCGACCATACTGTCATCTCTCTACACCTCTCCACAAGGTGCTCTATATCTTCTTCCTCATCCCCGCACATCCTGCACATCTTTTCCTCCTGTTTCCTCCAGTATCTATTTCCTCTCTCTTCATTCCCGCACCTTAGCCTCGCAATCCACCTAACTCTCCCTCCTGACCTTCCTCTTTCTCCCTTCAAGTAGCTTGGTACCCCTATAGTTCTGACCTTCTTATATCTCCCTGCGCTCCTTGATTTGTCTATTCTGTCCTTTCTTGCTCCTTTAAAAATCTTTATAAGATCACTCATATGTTTGTCTGACTGTACTGTAAAAATTATAGCCAAACGGCTAAACCTAGAAAGTTGAAATTTGGCATGCTTGTACAGCTTTTCGACCCATATATATGAAAACTATCCAGAGTTCAAAAAAATCAATCACTGAAAAAATATAAAAAAATATTTATTTAACGAAAAATTAAATTAATTTTTAATTTTCGAATGGTAATCAAATGAGAGAATAAAAAAAAATCAGTTTTATTATTGGATTTATCGCCAAATATATGTCAAAAACTATTATCCCCCACCCTATTTTCCAGAAGGGTTAAATTAAAAATCTGAAAAAATCTCAATAATGTACAATAAGGGGGACCGGAATAGTTCAGGAGGAATTTTATATCATATAGTTTTCCTAGAAGATAGAAAAACATTTTTTTTGTGTCGTTGAAAAAAATATTTTTTTAAAATGTATTGTGCGGTATCGTAAGATCTCAAGACATAGATTAAGAGAGGTTTTTTAATTTTCTTTATTTTAAAACCTGTTAATTTTTCAAAAAAATGACAAAAAAATACTGTCTTGAACCCTTTAATCCAAAGGGGTTTAACAAAAAATCTTAAAAAATTCTAGTTAATTGTATTGATCTGAACCGGATGCGTACGAAACGAATTTTTGATCCGATTGCGTTTTTGGAAAATATTGCAGTTTTTGTGTTTTTGACAAAATTAATAATTTTTTTAATTCACGGCTAAATTGTGGCTCACGTAATGTTATGAGTTTACAGAAATTGTGTATTAATGACAAAGATAGTGTATGTTTTACAAATTTAATTTCATGTGCATATAGGATATATTATATGCCTTTTCTCTTTCAAATTTGCATTAAGGGGTTTAGCAACACTTCAGCACATTGGGCCTCGGAAAGAGTAAGTAAGAGCTCCGAGAGAGGGCGCGGAGTCATAGAAAACACTAGTATTTGATATTTTAAATACTTTCAAATACATAAAGTTCTGCGGGCTCCCATGCTTGTGAAGTTAATTTCTAGCCACCTAGTAAAGAGGTTTTAAATAACAATGACCCTCTAGTTCAACCCTTGTATTTAGGTAAGGATTCTAAAATTGTACGTGGCTTATTTTTAAATTTAACTCACATGCAATATAGTCGTTAATAATTGTATAGAAATAAGCGAAAATCAATTGTTTAGAAATGATGGCGTGAACAAACGAAACTATAATAGCGTGACCAAAATGTTGGTAAGCCACATAAAGTAGGCAGTGCTGCAAAATTACAATTGGTGCCAACGCCATAGCTAAAGCTTCTCAATTCTCACGTTGGGGGGAGGGGGGGTTGCAATAAGATTTGGTGTAGCTCCCCAAATAGTCATCTAATTGAAAAAAATGCATTGAACAAAAAAGATTTAGTTTTTTATTACAAACAATTTTTGTTGTATATATTTTTCTGTTAAGTCAATAATAAGGGAGATATTTTAAGTTTTTAAATAAACATAACCCCGACTCACCTCCTAGAATAAAATTTTTGAAATGTCTTATATATAGCCTATGTTCGAATCCTGGTTCACAAACTACGCAATAAACTTAGCAACACATCCAGACCATCCAATATTTAACAGCCTATTCAAAATAAATCAAATTATCCTAAATATCCAGAACAAAACCTTACTTCAAAAACAACTCATTGAATACCTCTCAACACTAAACATACAATTTCCCAAACTCCAAAAATATTTAATCCACAACACTCCCCCTGGGAACTTACAACACCTAAATTAGATCTATCAATTCACAGTCTAGAAAAATAAGTTACTTGAAGTCTCACATATACAAAGAAATACGAAGAAATCTGTTCCAAAATTCAACCCACCAAGATAATCTATACAGACGCATCCAAGAAGAAAAACCATGTTGGGGTTGCACAATTAACAGCTGAAACCACAACATCTTCAAGATTGCCCGCTACTCTATCCACAGAAAGAGCTGAAGAATTAAGTATCTACTTGGCACTAAAATCTAGAATCAGAATGTGCAAAGTAAAAAACCAACCATAATAAAAATACAAGAAGAGATCCACAAACTCTCAAACTTATACCAAAATAAAATATACCTGATATGGATTGCAGGTCATTTAGGCATTGAGGGCAACGAACAAGCTAGCAACGCAGCAAAAGAAGATACAAACCCAATACAAAATATCCCTATACCAGCAACAGACTTTAAGAATGCTCTCGAAGACTTCACAATACAACACAAAAAAAAGTGCATGGCTCAATATCGACCCAAATATGAGCTAATTACCTAACATCAAGAAAGTCATAAAAGTATGAGTAAGACTGCGCATCGAACACTGAAGCCTTGGCCAAAATTGTGTAATATAATTATAAGAGTTTAATGTTACAATTATAATATATGTATACTAGACGCTAAAAGCCTAGCGGTTGAAGGGTCTCTAAATAAAAATTAAATAAAAGAAAAAAAAAAAAAAAAACGGAGCTGGTGGACGGTGCTGACACGGTGCTCTCGGCCAAGACGTTCCAAGGGTCGAACACTCGATTGGTCAGAAATTTTTGTCTTAATTGCACTCTGTACTTTTCATGGCAAAGCTTCAGAGAATGGCCCCTAAAACGTTGGTCGGCGTTGGGGGAGTATAGAGACGACTTGTCCGTAGAAAACTTTCCAGTTGTCGCAGTGTACATCTGAATAAGATTACCTCGAGCTCTGCGGGCTGCAAGAGAGGGCAGATTTGGCCTCTCAAGCCGTTCTTCGCATGATAGAGCTCTGAGACATCTTGGAAGACAACTGGCGTGTCTCTGGAATTCTTCCAGTAATTGGGTATCGCGTTGAAGGTACGGGGACCAGACTACGAAAGTAAACTCAAAGAGCAGACGGATATAAGACACGTATTTGACGGAATAAGCATGGAGTTAGGAGAGTGAATGATTTCTTAATAATGAAAAGAGATTTGTTTGCTCTTCTAACGACGTGTGTAGACCATTCTAAAGTACATATAGGTTAGGGTTGTACATCGAAGGCAAAACATCGATGTTTAACATCGATGTTAACATCGGCGCTTATTATCGATGTTGAAAAAACATCGAAGGAAAAACATCGATGTATTGGAAACATCGATGTTTTATTAATATTAAAAAAAGCTATTTATTTATATTATATAGGTTTTATTTAATAATGTAAAGATAAAATACGAAAAAAGTAACACATAATACACAAAAAGCATTTATTAGATTTTGAAATAGAAATATTCCTTTTTAATAGTAATTAATTTCACATTAATAACCCAATATAATAATCCTAATTTGTACCTACAGTCTATTCCAAACGATTAGGCGGAACTAACCGCAATTTTCATTTTTGTAATTTGTCATTAGATATTTTTTTATATATTGAAGTTGACTTTTCCTGAACAATATGATCAAATCTTCAATCAATTGGTAAAAGTAACTAGAATTGAAAATCTAGTTCCGCCTAAACCAAAGGAACAGTCCTTACTATTTTTACATTTCTAAAATGAAATATTGGATTTTATTACAATACTAATATAGTAATCTTAATGTTAATTTTATATTATTTAACATAAAAATAACACTGTCATACACAATTATTTTTATACTTTTTTAAGTTGAAATAAAGTCTGTTCCTTTGGTTTCCAACTGCTAAGAAGAATAAGAACTAACACTATTAGTATTGTTATATCACAATAGATGGCGCTTATATTTTGTGTACTAATTTTAATAAAAATTAAATTTTTAAGATTCCAGCGCCTCTAGCGGTAGTTTCTGAATTTCAAAGTTTAAACATCGACATCGGTAGTAGACATCGATGTTTTATCGATACTATCGCCAGCTGACCATCGATGGTAAAAACATCGATATTTTTAAAACAAACATCGATATTTTCGATACATCGATGTTTTTTTCCCATCCCTGCTATAGGTGTGATCTTAATACCCAGGTCAACCGAAGATTCAACAAGTTTAAGGGCGATATCGCCGAGGTGATAATGTGCGTTAGTGTTGTTCCAGCCAAAATGTTATACACAATATTTGGACGTATCCAGAGCGACCATTTGTCACACCACTCATCAACGGTATTGAGGTCTTGTTGTAAGAACGACCAGTTATCACAACCATCGTATATTTTGAGATCGTCAACATACATTTGTTAGCTGGAGGTTAAGTTTGAAATTATATTGGCCACAGAGACGAGGGATAGTATAGGTCTAAGCACCGTGCCTTGTGGCACTCCGCTTAAAACTTGTTGGGAGTTAGACAATTCGGATCCTATGTGCACCTGGAATGTGTAATTGCTTAAACATTCTTAGATCCAATGAAGGCATCAGCTTGCTTGTATTCCATAATTTTGGAACTTGACTTAACTAATAATATTAAATATATGTGCTGCTCTGTGTTGTATAGAGCAGTGTGAAGCCGCGTGACGTTGTGCATTGTGTTCAGTCTTCCGTTGATTTGAACAAAGTGCAGAATAACTAAATACAAACAATCTAAGAAAGTTCTACTTATTAGTTATTAATCACACTGCATTCTTAAAAATTTTCCGCCCTAAAAATCTGTCAACTATTAGTAGTGTCATTTCAGTATGTTATAGTTATGTTAGATTAAAAGTAAGATTACTAAGATTATATTTTTTGTTGATCGCTCGATAGTTACAGTCATCATTAAAGCGAATGTGTGATTTTATTCCCAACACAGTATTTTCAAAAATTACATTATGTATTAAAATATTCTCGATACTATAGATAGTTCAGAAATGTGTTTCATAACAGTTGGAGAATTGTTATTCCATAGTAATCTACAAATTTCTACTATAAAGGAAATAGGTTTACAAATTACTTGCGGAGAAAAATATTTAATAGATCTAGGCTGCTAATAGAAACAATTTCCTCTGGTAAAACCTGTATTAGGCTATAACATTTTAATATATCCTATACTGTATGGCTCTGTACGAACCGTAACGCAGCAAAATTGATCTTGATAATTAAAAGTGCACGGAGAGTGCGAAACTGTTGGTTTACCCTCTATAACGCTCGTTAGGGGGACACGGGAGAAGTCGGAATCCTCACTAAAACCGTTCTCGGATTATTTTACGCCCCTGTACAAATTTTGGTTAAGATCGCTCAAAGAACATAGAAGTGTACTGCAGACAAACCGGCAGACAGACATTCGGTTTTATATACCACCTGTCAGGCCGGCTACGCTCGGAGACAACTCGATACTATTGACCCTTGTCGTTATTATAGAAAGTTAGGTACCTTTGGGTTTTAAAATAATAGATTCCTTTTTAGATAAAATATATATTATCACTAAAAATTTCAGGATTTTTTTGGATTTTCCATAGTTTGTTTAGTCTAGAAAAAAATTGGGGCTTTAATCGTTTAACGCATTTTGAGATTACGGCATTTTTTTAATGGCATAATTTACTTTAATTGTGAAAATTGTGAATTCAAAAAACAAAAAAAAAAAAAACAACAACTCAAAAAACGGATAGAGAAAACGACTTGAGGTTAGAATTTTCGGATTCCTCGTAGTTTATTAAGTCTAGGAAACATTTGAGGCCTTATTCGTTTTGACATATAAAAAATTATGACTAATTTTAATATGGCGTGATTTATAGAAATTTTCATCTTGCATGGACGTTTCTCAAAATCAAAATGCGATAACGATGTTCGGTTGCAATGTTTGAAATCTTGAGGGTCTAATTGACCTATAGCCAAATAAAACTAAATAAAAAATTTGTAAATATTTAATTTTTTTTATAAAATTTTTTGAAAATTTTGATAAATACTAACTAAACAAAAAAACGGTTAGGGATAGAAATCTGAGATTTAAATTTTTAAAATTCTGCTACATTGTTTAGACTTTAAAAAATAATAAACCAATTGTTAAATATTGTGTGGGCAGTAAACCAAAACCCTTGAAAAGGGCAAAAATCGAAAAAATAGTAAGATGTAGACCTTATAATAATAATAATAATAATAATATTTTATTGAGCCTGTTAATGATCTAATGATCGATTAAGGTTGTTAATTGACTTAACCTCTGTATCTGTAATCAGATACAGAGGTTATGTCAATTAACAACCTTAAAAAAAGTGATTTTTAAGCAAAAAATGTTGGTCTCTTTTTTTGAAAATAGGTACAAATATGTAGTTTTGGATATAGATCAACAAAATTGGGTCCATTTTGAAGTTTGGGCAAAAGTTTTGGAATTATAGGCAAGAAACTAGGAAAGCATGAATTTTTAAATATGTTTTTCATAACGAGTCAAAAATTTTTTGATCAAAATTTCATAATTTTAGGGAAAAGAAATTAATTTTGTTGTCTTAATTCACAAATAAATTTATTATTATTATTATTATATGTATATGGTCACTTTTGAGTTACGGTCTGAAATTTTGCCATATGTGGCAAAGAAAGTAAAAAAATCAGCTGTGGCCACCACAGGACCGACCGCTATCATAAAGTTCTTATATAAAATAATGTATATATTTAGCAGCAGAGTAGAAATAACTTGGCCTAATATTTTCTAACAGAGATATTATTTATCAGGATCATGGAAACGTTACATATAAGTATGAAAAAATTGAGACTATAAAAAATTTTTCGTTTTGTCAAAAAACGTCTCAAAAAAAGTTATTAATTATTGCTTTTATAGCAACTTTTTTTTCAATACATTTTTTCGAAATATTTTTCTGTTGTGAAATATTCACAAAAATCTTAAAATCGACACGAGTAAACTCCCATTTTTAGTCAACCAATTTTTACCAAAAGTGCCATTGATAGCAGAAGCTTAAATATGAAGTTTCATAAAAATCTTTTCAGCCGAATTTGCTCTGCACGTGTACACAGACAGACGGACAGAAAGACGGACAGACGGACAGACGGACAGACGGACAGACGGACAGACGGACAGACGGACAGACGGACAGACGGACAGACGGACAGACGGACAGACGGACAGACGGACAGACGGACAGACGGACAGACGGACAGACGGACAGACGGACAGACGGACAGACGGACAGACGGACAGACGGACAGACGGACAGACGGACAGACGGACAGACGGACAGACGGACAGACGGACAGACGGACAGACGGACAGACGGACAGACGGACAGACGGACAGACGGGCAGACGGGCAGACGGGCAGACGGGCAGACGGACAGACGGACAGACGGACAGACGGACAGACGGACAGACGGACAGACGGACAGACGGACAGACGGACAGACGGACAGACGGACAGACGGACAGACGGACAGACGGACAGACGGACAGACGGACAGACCGACAGACCGACAGACCGACAGACCGACAGACCGACAGACGGACAGACGGACAGACGGACAGACGGACAGACGGACAGACGGACAGACGGACAGACGGACAGACGGACATACGGACAGACGGACAGACGGACAGACGGACAGACGGACAGACGGACAGACGGACAGACGGACAGACGGACAGACGGACAGACGGACAGACGGACAGACGGACAGACGGACAGACGGACAGACGGACAGACGGACAGACGGACAGACGGACAGACGGACAGACGGACAGACGGACAGACGGACAGACGGACAGACGGACAGACGGACAGACGGACAGACGGACAGACGGACAGACGGACAGACGGACAGACGGACAGACGAACAGACAGGCAGACCTACAGACATCATACTAAAAATAGTCGAAACGTTATGTATGGACCTCAATTCGTGGAGATCCATCGAAATCTCGAAATGTCAAAATCGGTATGATCACAATACCTCTCTTATATATGTGACGGTCGGTAAAAAAGACAGTCCACAAAAAGGCTCAGAGCCGATGAAATGTGAGCCTGCACCCTTTTTGAAACTATCTTAATAAACTAATACTTATATCTTATCTATCTATATATATAAAAGGCAGTGTCCTGACTGACTGACTGACTGACTGACTCACTCATCACCGCCCAGCCTGTACCCCTGGGCCTAGAAACTTGAAATTTGGAGAGCATATTCCCTCCATGACGTAAGCACCCACTAAGAAGGGATTTTTCGAAATTCAACCCCTAAGGGGCGAAAAAGGGGTGAAATGTGATTTCACAGATTCTTTAATATCTCTTCGGGTCGATGGGATATCGACTTAGTTTTTGCTTACAAAGATTACCCATACAAATGCCGAAAAACTTATTTCAGGATTTTGTACTAATCAACCCCTAAAGGGGTGAATCTACAATCGGGGTGAATTTTACATCCCGTTGTATTTCCTGTGTTTGTTGAGTTATAAGGTTTCTTTTTGGCACATAGGTGTCTTTTTATAATACCTCGAAATGGTTTTGACAGTTTTTTAAAATTTCAACCCTAAAGGGTGAAAAGGGATGATATGTGATTTCAAGGATTCTTTAATATCTCTTAGGACCAATAAGATAGCTTTTTTCTTACAAAAATTACCTATACAAATTCCAAAAAACTAATTTCAGGATTTTGTCCTAATCAACCCCTAAATGGTGAATCTACAATCGGGGTGAATTATATATCCCGACGTATTTTCTGTGTTTGTTGAGTTACAAAATTTATTTTTGGCACATAAATGTCTTTTTAAAATAACTGGAAATGGTGTTGACAGTTTTTTAAAATTACGTCCCTAAAGGGTGAAAAGGGGTGAAATGTTAATTCAAGGATTCCTTAATATCTCTTAGGACCAATAAGATAACGACTTGGTTTTTACTTACAAAGATTACCCATACAAATGCCGAAAAACTTATTTCACGATTTTGTTCTAATCAACCCTTAAAGGGATGAATCTACAAACAGGGTGAATTATACATCCCATCGTATTTCATGTGTTTGTTGAGTTATAAAATTTATTTTTTGCACATAGGTGTCTTTTTAAAATATCTCGAAATGTTATTGACAGTTTTTTAAAATTACATCCCTAAAGGGTGAAACGGGCTGATATGTTAATTCAAGGATTCCCTAATATCTCTTAGGACCAATAAGATACCGACTTGGTTGTTACTTACAATGATTACCCTTACAAATGCAGAAAAACTTATTTCAGGATTTTGTCCTAATCAACCCTTAAAGGGATGAATCTACAAACGGGGTGAATTATACGTCCCGTCGTATTTCATGTGTTTGTTGACTTATAAAATTTATTTTTTGCACATAGGTGTCTTTTTAAAATATCTCTAAATGGTATTGACAGTATTTTAAAATTACATCCCTAAAAGGTGAAACGGGCTGAAATGTTAATTCAAGGATTCCCTAATATCTCTTAGGACCAATAAGATACCGACTTGGTTGTTACTTACAATGATTACCCTTACAAATGCTGAAAAACCTATTTCAGGATTTTGTCCTAATCAACCCTTAAAGGGATGAATCTACAAACGGGGTGAATTATACGTCCCGTCGTATTTCATGTGTTTGTTGAGTTATAAAATTTATTTTTTGCACATAGGTGTCTTTTTAAAATATCTCTAAATGGTATTGACAGTATTTTAAAATTACATCCCTAAAAGGTGAAACGGGCTGAAATGTTAATTCAAGGATTCCCTAATATCTCTTAGGACCAATAAGATACCGACTAGGTTTTTACTTACAAAGATTACCCATACAAATGCCGAAAAACTTATTTCACGATTTTGTCCTAATCAACCCTTAAAGGGATGAATCTAGAAACGGGGTGAATTATACATCCCATCGTATTTCATGTGTTTGTTGAGTTATAAAATTTATTTTTTGCACATAGTTGTCATTTTAAAATATCTCGAAATGGTATTGACAGTTTTTTAAAATTACATCCCTAAAGGGTGAAACGGGCTGAAATGTTAATTCAAGGATTCCCTAATATCTCTTAGGACCAATAAGATACCGACTTGGTTGTTACTTACAATGATTACCCTTACAAATGCTGAAAAACTTATTTCAGGATTTTGTCCTAATCAACCCTTAAAGGGATGAGTCTACAAACGGGGTGAATTATACGTCCCGTCGTATTTCATGTGTTTGTTGACTTATAAAATTTATTTTTTACACATAGGTGTCTTTTTAAAATATCTCGAAACAGTATTGACAGTTTTTTAAAATTACATCCCTGAAGGGTGAAAAGGGGTGAAATGTTAATTCAAGGATTTCTTAATATCTCTTAGGACCAATAAGATACCGACTTGGTTTTTACTTACAAAGATTACCCATACGAATGCCGAAAAACTTATTTCAGGATTTTGTCCTAATCAACCCCTAAAGGGGTGAATCTACAAACGGGGTGAATTATACATCCCGTCGTATTTCATGTGTTTGTTGAGTTATAAAATTTATTTTTTGCACATAGTTGTCTTTTTAAAATATCTCGAAATGGTATTGACAGTTTTTTAAAATTACATCCCTAAAGGGTGAAATGGGCTGAAATATTAATTCAAGGATTCCCTAATATCTCTTAGGACCAATAGGATACCGACTTGGTTGTTACTTACAATGATTACCCATACAAATGCTGAAAAACTTATTTCAGGATTTTGTCCTAATCAACCCTTAAAGGGATGAATCTAGAAACGGGGTGAATTATACATCCCTTCGTTTTCATGTGTTTGTTGAGTTATAAAATTTATTTTTTACTCGTAGGTGTCTTTTTAAAATATCTCGAAACGGTATTGACAGTTTTTTAAAATTACATCCCTAAAGGGTGAAAAGGGGTGAAATGTTAATTCAAGGATTTCTTAATATCTCTTAGGACCAATAAGATACCGACTTGGTTTTTGCTTACAAAGATTACCCATACAAATGCCGAAAAACTTATTTCAGGATTTTGTCCTAATCAACCCCTAAAGGGGTGTATCTACAAACGGGGTGAATTATACATCCCGTTGTATTTCCTGTGTTTGTTGAGTTATAAAATTTCTCTTTGGCACATAAGTGTCTTTTTAAAATATCCCTAAATAATATTGACAGTGTTTTAAAATTGCACCCCTTAAGGGTGAAAATGGGTGAAATGTGAACTCAAGGATTTCTTAATATCTCTTAGGACCAATAAAATATCGACTTGGTTTTTGCTAACAAAGATTACTCATTCAAATGCCGAAAAACCTATTTTAGGATTTTGCCCTAATCAACCCCGAAAGGAGTGAATCTCCAATTGGGGTGAATTATACATGCAGTCATTTTTTCTGTGTTGGTTGACTTATAACATACCTTTTTGGCACATAGGTGTCTTTTTTAAATATCTCGAAATAGTTTTCACGGTTATTTTAATTTCCGCCTAAAGGGTTAAAAGGGGTGAAATGAGATTTCAATGATTTTCTAATATCTCTGAGGACCAATAAAATATCGATTTGGTTTTTGCTTATAAAGATTACTAATACAAAGGCCGGAAAACCTATTCAGGATTTTGTCCTAATCAACACCTAAAACGGTGAATCTACATTTGGACTTAATTATACTTCCCGTCGTATTTTCTGTATTTGTTGAGTCATAACAATTATTTTTGGCTGATGGTTGTTTTTTTTTTTAATATCTCGAAATGGTTTTGAAATTTTTTTAAAATTGCATCCCTGAAGGGGGAAATGTGATTTCAAGGATTCCTTAATATTTCTTAGGACCAATAAGTTATGAGCGATTTGATTTTTGCTTATAAAGATTACTTATACAAATGCCAAAAACTTATTTCAGTATTTTATCCTAATCGACTCCTAAAGGGGTGAATCTACATTCGGGGTGAATTATACATCCTGTCGTATTTCCTGTGTTTGTTTAGTCATAACATTCCTTTTTGGTACATAGATGTCTTTTTAAAATACCTCGAAATAATTTTGACAGTTTTTTAAAATTTCACCCTTAAAGGGGTAAATGGGTATTTTTTATTCGATAGAACATTTTTTGGACATAAATACATGAAATTCACAAAATATATTCCACTAAGAAGTGATTTTTCGAAAGTAGACCTCTAAGGGGGTAAAAAGGGGGTAAAATATGATTTCAGGAATTCCTCAATAACTCTTAGATCCAATCAGATATCGACTAGGTTTTTGCATTCAAAGGTTACTCATAGAAATGTTAGCAAAAAAATTCAGGATTTTGCCCTAATCAACCCCTAAAGGCATGAATCTATATTCGGGGTGAATTATAGAAACCTTACATAGGTTTCTATTAAATAGAAACCTACTTATCTTTCTTTTTAAAATATTTAGTAAGCGTGTTGACATTTTTTTTAAATTTATCCCTAATGGGGTTCATTGGTATTTTTTATTCGATAGATCGTCTCTTGACATAGGGACATGAAATTCGGGAAATATATTCCTTCCATGACGTAAGCACCCACTAATATTAAACTTTTCAAAATTCTAAGGGGGTGAAAAGGGCTGAAATTTGATTTCACGGATTCCTCAATATCTCTTAGGACTATTGAGATATTGACTTGGTTTTTGCTTACAAAAGTTACCCATTCTTAGTTAAACTTAAACTTATTTTAAAATTTTACTATAACCAACCCCAAAAAGGGTGACTCAGCCTTCAGGGTATAGAACCCTTCGTATTTCCTTCGTTTGTTCGTAAGAACCCACTACGAAGGGATTTCTTGAAGTTCGACCTCTATGTGGTGAAAAAGAGTAAAAAGTTTTTTCACGGATTCCTCAATATCTCTTAGGACAAATGAGATATCGACTAGGTTTTTGCTTATAAATGTTACCCATACACATGTTTAAAAACAAACTGAGTATTTTACACTAATGACACTAACGAGATCGTCAATATACCGTAGCGAAGCACGGGTGCTCAGCTAGTCATCTATATTAATAAAACTGAATTGGCAAATAGTCTCAGCAACTGTTTTTTTATTTTTTGGCCAAGAAACCAACTACAAGATTTGTACACGTTTCAAGCGATTACATAAATTAGTCAATATATTGATGAAATTTGGAAACTTTAGACACATCAATAAATTGAAGGTCAATTTTTTCAATTTATTGATCAATAAATTGAACATGTATTGATCAATAAATTTAACCATGTAAAACCCACTTTAGTACTCAAATTAACGAATAAAAGTGATTGTCAAGAAACTGTTGTTGTTTCTGATGTGACTATAGAAAAATTTAGACATAGTATTCTGTTGGCGTCTCTCACTTATTATACACCTGCAAAACCCTGAAATGTGTGAAAAACACAATTCACATCAATTGCTACTGATGTATTGTCGATGTTTCTTTAAAATTTGCCAACTCGACTGTTTCAAAGTTTATTTATTTATTTCTTTTTATATAATTTCTATTATTTAAGTGGAGTTGAATTAGTTGACTTTTTGTTGCTGTTTTGTAAATTGAGAATATTTTTTTATATTTATTTAATAAATAAATTTATTTATTTACTATTATTATATTTTTATGAGGTCGGTCTATAAAAGTTTTCCAGGGCTGTTTTAATTTGCCAGTCCATCACTGTATATAACTAACAAAGAAGATTAAAAATGTTCAGTTTTACAACTCCAATTGAATTAAACGAATCTAGGATTTAACCGTTTCATGTTGCAAATTGATTCTGCGAGCGATATTTTGAAAAGTTCTGTTACATTGAAATGACAAATTAATATCAACATTTTGCTATTAAAACTTAATTAGACTCTTTCGTAAATGTAATTTTAGCGCTATACAAAATCAATAACCATTACTTTCACATTATGTTACGATAAACAATTTTGAACACAGAGGTCGAAAATACATCAGATCGTGTACAATTTTTTGACATAATATATTTTTTTGGCGTGTTGAGGCAAGTTTTCACCGCTTTAATCCTGCAAAGCGGTGCTCAACTTGAGTTTCGCGGGACACATGTGAACCATCGTACTCTTTATTGTGTTCCGCAACACGAAGATATCAAAATACAGGGTGAGGCAACACTTATGTTCATCTCGATTATTTCTAAAGATTTGTTAACAAGTAAACAAGTCAGTTATACGAGGGTTACCTTTTATGTTTTTACAAACGATCACTAGTATATTCGTAAAATTTGACATTTGTTATTGTGAAATCAGTGGCAGCTTATTGACCGAGTAGTTTGTTGACAGAGAGCGTTAAAACAAGAAAACAAGTTTGTGAAAAAATGGATATTACTCGTGAAGGTTTTCGGTAGATGATTTTTAACGATTTTAGTAAAGGCCTAACAACAATGCATAGATTCACTTCGTTCAACTTTTGTTAATGAAGCACCATCAGAAAAGATTGCTTACAATTGGTTTGCAGAATATCGTCGAGGCCGTGCGTCCGTTAGTGATGAATTTCTCGGCCTCTTGTGCCACGTGGAATTTCGTGAAAGTTGACCAAAATCGGTTGTGATTCAAAAAACATCGATGCTGTGCGCAAAATGATTGAAGAAGATCGGCATATGACTTGACCGTGAGATAGAGGCATCCTTTGGCACAGTGATTCTCAACCGGTGGTCCGCGAACCACTGGTGGTCCTTAGCAAAATTTTAGTGGTGCGCGAAAGTCATATAAATTATTATTTTTTAGATTGTTTGTAAATTTTTTTATGATCTTTAGTTAATTTTCTGTACATTTTGTTCATTTTTCAGTGATTTTTTATTACTAAGATATATGTAGAGTTTACATATATGTACATTTTGTTTAATAGTACATTTATTGTTAGGAGTCCGCGGTAAAAAAAAAATGTTTGATTGGTCCGCGGTAGAAAATTAAATATTTGACTGGTCCGCGGTACGTTTTCAGTTGAGAAACACTGCTTTGGCATATTGCAGAAACAATTCAATGACAACAATTTAAAAACGTCAATTTATTAATGTGCTCGTTATAAGAGCTTTTTGGTCATACCTATGAAACCCTAAAAAATGCCCAAGCGTACACCCGGGGCTCAGTAGCTTGAGCCTCCCCCAAGCACTGAAAAACAGATGTTTTAGTGTTTTCAAGGAACTCTTGAGTTTTCACTTTTCCACTTGAATTTTAGACCTCTTTTTAGGATTTTGTAGGCATGACCACAAAAAAGCCCTTATAACGTCACTCATGTGTCAATCTGTCTGTCTGTACGGTAGAAATTGTAGCCAAACGGCTTAACATAGAAAGTTTATCACATATAAGAAAAATACTGTCTGTCTGTCCGTCTGTCCGTCTGTCTGTCTGTCTGTCCGTCTGTCCGTCTGTCCGTCTGTCCGTCTGTGTACACGTGCAGAGCAAATTCGGCTAAAAGGATTTTTATGAAACTGCATATTTAAGCTTTTGACATCAATGACACGAGTTGATCAACTTTTGGTAAAAATCGGTTGACTAGAAATGGGAGTTTACTCGTGTCGATTTTAAGATTTTTGCGAATATTTAGCAGAAAAATATTTAGAAAAAATTTATTGAACAAAATTTGCTATAAATGCTATAACTAATAAGTTTTATTTGATACGTATTTTGATAACACGAAAAATTTCGACAAATTTTTGTAAAATTTTTAAAAAAAGTCTCAATTTTTTCATATTTTTATGTAACGTTTCCATGGTCATGGTAAATAATATCTCTGTTAGAAAATATTAGGCCAAGTTATTTCTACTCTGCTGCTAGAATGTATTTTATACCAGTACTTTACAATGGCGGTCGGTCCTTTGGTGGCGACAGCTGATTTTTTTAAATTAGTTTCTTTTAACGCGATTTTAGACAAAAATGTGGTAAATAAAGTTTTTGTCCCGCCCCTTTTACCCAACGGGGTTAAAATAAATATCTGAAAAAATAACAGGTAATGTACATTGATTGAATTTTTGATCAGATTGCGTTTTTGGAAAATATTGCAGTTTTTGTGTTTTTTGACAAAATTAATTATTTTTTTAATTCATGGTTAAATTATGGTTAATAATGTTAAGAATTTTTTGTATTTATAGCTGAGATAGTGCGTATTTTTTTTTAAATTAAAAATATAAAAAAATAAAAATATTTTTAACAGTTGCGAACCGAGTTTCACACACCGCACTGCAATACACTCTACTCAGTGGCGTATTTATGGTCGTTGAGGCCCTACGCGCAATATATTTTGGGGGTCCCATTCCATTAGGTAAATTTTAAATCTGAGTTATTGCTTAATGAATACTATGTGTAATACATATAAGCCGTTCACTTTTGTAAGAACAAACTAAGTGGAAATTTTGTTTTCAACTGTTTGCACCTTTGAAACTGTATGTCATGTTGGTACTACAGAAAAATAATTTGAAAAGTCAGATTATAAATATGTTATTTAAAAAAATATCATGTCATTTTTCATTTTGAATAGTGACATCTTAAATATTTTGTAAATATAATACTAACCTAAAATAATACAAACATAACCCCAAACTGTAAAGCCTTTTTTACAATATAACCAAGTTTCTAAAAGTCAGTAATACACTATAAAAATCCCCAAAATAACCAAATTTAGTTTGTCCTTACAAAAGTGAACGGCTTATACCTGTAAAATCTGCCACGACGGCAAATTTTCGATTGTTTTATTTTAAATAATAATAATTTTTTTTTTGTATAAATATATTTTTTTTTAATAGACAACGGATTTTACCTATGATTTAAATTATTTTACTATTTTACATGTAAGTAAAGTACATAACATTAATAAATCTGATATGTATGTTTTTAAGAAATAAAATAAAATGTTTATCCCATATTCTTTTAAGCGTCGCTATTTATGTTTATGTATACATTTTTAATCCGGGGCCTCTTCATCCTCCGGGGCCCCGCTTCTGCGCGTAGTGCGCGCACCTATAAATACGCTACTGACTCTACTGTAGAGTGCAGTATTGGAATGTCCAGTTATTTTATTTTAATATTACACGCTGTGATTCAATCTATTAAATGAATGACTAGATTTTTGTTTTTAAGGTATCAAAGAGGAATGTATCATTTATAGTAAGGAAATACTTATAAATCAAATAACACACTGTTAATAGCGAGAAATAGGTTCCTGAAATTAAAAAAAAAGCTATTCATCTATATATTTCTTATTAATCTAATGAAGACTTGAATACGGAGTAAATGTAGACAAAAAGGCTAGTATTTTTGGCAAATTATTTAAATTTTGTTTAAAAAATTAAATGGAAGCTCTTAGTGCTCAAATAACGAATAAAAGTGATTATCAAACTGTTGATTTTGATGTGATTGTAGAACAAATTTTCCTAGACGTCCAGTATTATGTTAGCTTCTTACAATAGGGGATAGACATGATTTTATTTTAATTTTTTATTATATTCCTCTTGTTGCATATAAACATAAAAAACAGTTTTGCATTTTATTTTTTTTAATTTGAAGACTTAAAAAAATCATAAATGTATGTAGCGCGCGAAAAAGACGTGTGACGTCATATCCCTTCTAAGTGACGCAGTGCACTACTAGCATACCCAGTGTATTGCGTACACCCTACCCAGTGTACAGCGTGCAGCCTACATAGTCTGTTGTGAACTTATTTGCTTGTATAACTTTTATAGGTTATGTAAAGTTTGAGTGATTTTAATTAAAATAAAGTTTAATTCTATAAAAACAATTTATACATGTTTACCGAATTAAATTTTATATTAAAGTATATAAAATATGGAAGATCCAGGCCCCAGTACTTCGAAACATAGTCGAAAATATTGTTTAGTACCGATGTGCACAAATAGTTCAAATAGAAATTCAAAAAAACAATTAACATCATTACCTGTGGCGAAAAACAACAGAAAGGGCGAAATTTGTGGCTGAAAGCTATGAGGCGAAATAAAACCGATATTTCAGAAAAAAGTAAACTTTATGTTGTGTGCATAAATGCATCAATGTTGGGTAAATTATCACTCTGAGCCCTTACAAAATCATTATCTGCCATTATAATAATAAATGCGTGAAAAATTGTTTAAAAACAAATACAAAACTCTCGAACAATACAATATACACACGTAAAGATTATGTTGTAGCTGTATCTGTGACGTCACACCCCAGTCGTTTGACGTCATACTCAGTCGTATTTACTCGGCAACCTTCGCGCCATGGTCGGCTTATTCCAAATTTACAATATATTAATTAAAATTTGGTTATAATATTAATTAAAATGTGATTTTTGTTTTGTTAGGTGACATAACTAACATTAACATATCAAAAAAATGTAGTTTTAAGAAAATATAAATTTTATGCGTATCTCCTATTATTAAATACCTACAAATCCCTGAAATGTGTGAATTCACACTTCACATCAATTTTTTTTTTTTTTTTTTAGTCATGGCTTGTATTTTGGAAGCGAAGACCTTTTTTTAGGTTATCATTTGCAATTTTGCATAGGCATCATTTTTGGAACATAGGTTCTGCAATTTAATTTGAATTTTCAAAGTGAGGATCTTTTTTCTTTTGGGTATCACTTGTATTTTGGAAGCAAGGACTTTTTTGTAGGTCAGTATTGGACGTTTTCGGCCCGATAAAAATGAAGTTCCCGGTTCATCCCTGCCCCTATAAAACAATTTTGTCTTCTAATAACCCCCCCCCCCCCTGGAAAAAACGAGTTGTGCGCCTGCTCCGGACCTCCGAATTTAAAAATATTAAAAAGTGAAAACGAAGTAGTTTTTCGGAACGTAATCACTTCCTTAAACAAACTGTTTCTTACTATTCTATATTCTAAGCGGAAAATTCGCTAAGTTAAAAGAAAATGCATTAGGAACTTCTAATAAAAAATCGCTTTTTTAATAATAAATTCAGGATTCCTTGAAAACGAAAGGGATCGCGAACTTCCTGTGACGTCACTTATCGTGGGTAGATTTCATTATAACAAGTCGATTTAACAGAAGTCATTTAGGGATCTATAGAACGTCTGATAAGGTGTTTTATATTGGTCGTGCTTAGGTCGCGTGCATTTATATTTGTGTCTTGCCAAGCATATAAAGGTCTGAGCTGATTGTTGTATTGACTTTGCAAATAGCCGCCTCTCGTGCCACGTTTGTAACAGTAACTTCGTAGCTTTAGTGCTTGGTTGCGCCTGGTGGTGAACACTGTTTGGTCGGCAAAACAATGATGTTAGTTTGGTTGCCGCTAATCAAGGCGCTTGTATGAATTATTTCGTTGTTCACGTTACATTAACATATCTCTAATAATTGTGATTTAATATGAAACAGTGAAGTTATGTGCGCAGTTTTCAGGAGTTTTAAAAGTGTTTTTATTGTGTATTGTGTCAAGTTATGTTATTTTTATAACTCGTAAATTGTGACAGTGATGATTTTTAAATATTAGTTCACAAAGGATAAATATGCTGTAAGTTTGTAAATCAACAACATTTATGCTTGTTTACATAAAAGTCTTTATACTAGAAATAAGCCAAAACTCCATGTAAAATACAAAATTGCCTAGCAACGCAATGCGGTTTAATGAGCTTTTAATGGGTTTTAGTTTACATCTAGTTTTAAGACTTTCGTGCAACTGGGCTTAAACCTTTTAGAAGTCGCGGGAAAAATTTGAAGATTTTGTACACGCCGCGGGCCATGCAGCAGACATCTCATACAGTTGGTCAAAAAAATATTTGTACACCTAAAATTTTATAAATAACGAAAAATGTAAAACAGTTTTTTAAAGTTTTATATTAGGGGGACCAGAAAGAAGTGCATTATTTTAGAGCACAAAATATTTTTTTATCCAGTAATTTGTATCATATATATTTACAAAATATAATTTCCATCATTATTTATTACGGCTTCTCAACTTTGTACTAATTTTTTGATACCTTCTTTATGGAAGTTTTGATTTAAAATAACTGATCAGGTGATTTTCTACATCGGTGATTTGAATTTTTATATCTTTGAGTGTATGTTCCATGAACCTAAATAGGTTAAAATCGGAAGGCGCGATACCTCGTGAATACGGTGGATGTGGAATAATGTCCCAGTTTAGGTCCTGAATTTTTTCGTGGGTTATTTTTGCTGAGTGACGACGTGCACTGTCATGATGAAAAATTATTCATTTTCGGTTAAATAAATTTGGACGCGTTTCCTTTAGTTTCCGATTTTTCGAGGTAAATTCCTAGATATTTTACTCGGGTATTTACCTCTTTTGGGTTATACGTGGATATATATTTATTGAATAAAAAACTAAAATCAAAACTCAAAATCATCGTGCTAAAAAACTTAAATCGTGCTAAAAAAACTTTTAGTCCACATCGTGTTACACCCTCTAGGTTACTGGTTAAAATATCAACAATTAGTTAAAATATTTAATAATAGGGGATAGGCATGATTTTTTATTTATTTTTTTATTATATTCCCCTTGTTGCATATAAACATAAAAAACAGTTTTGCATTTTTTTTTTAATTTGAAGGCTTAAAAAAATCATAAATGTATGTAGCGCGCGAAAACCACGTGTGACGTTAGAACCTACCTAGTGTACAGCGTACAGCCTACCCAGTCTACAGCGTACAACCTACACAGTCTGTCGTGAACTTATTTGCTTGTATAACTTTTATAGATTGTGTAAAGTTAGAGTGATTTTAATTAACATAAAGTTATTCTACATGTTTACCGAATTAAATTATATATTAAAATATATAAAACATGGAAGATCCAGAGCCCAGTACTTCGAAACATCGAAAATATTGTTTAGTACCGATATGAACAAATACTTTCTTTAGAACTCCACAAAAACAATTTATTTCATTACCTAATGGTGAAAAACAAAAGAAAAGGAAGAAAATAATCAATGTTGGGCTAATTGTCACTCTGAGCCCTAACAAAATCTTTATCTGCCATTTTAATAATAAATACGTGAAAAATTGTTTAAAAAAAAAGATTATGTTGTAGTCTGGATTATGCTGTAGTCTAGGGTTTGACGTCATGCTCAGTCGTATTTACTCGGCAACCTTCGCGTTGTGGTCGGCTTATTTCAAATTTATAATATTTTAATTACAAAATTTGGCTGAAATATTAATTAAAATGTGATTTTTGTTTTGTTAGGTAATAACTAACATTAACATATCAAAAAAATGTAGTTTTAAGAAAATATAAATTTTATGCGTATCCCCTATTATTAATTATGGTACCTGAAAAGATTTTTCAATATTAAAAATAGTAGTAATTTACGTGAGCACAGTTTTACATTAGAGATATTTTAACTAGCATATAGAATAAAAAACATGAAATGAATAAAAATAGTAGTAAAAAGAATTAAAAAAGTTACAAATTATAATATGAATTGGTCAAAATATTGGTCAAAATAGATGTTATTATAATATGTTTTCTGTAAATAATTTTCAGTTGAATATAAATAATTAAATTTTTACTAATTATTGTTTAGTTATGTGAATAACTAGTTAGATAACAACAAATACAAAAAGTCTTGACTATGTAGGATTTTTATTAAATGAGTTATTTGAATAAAAGCGAAAAGTTGGAAGATGTAAAGTTAATGTCAAAATTGTTTCGCGGATCCCCGGTAATGGCTACGCGGACACCCAGGGGTCCGCAGACCACAGTTTAAGAACCGCTGTGTTAATTGGTTAAGTAATAATTTGATTTTTTTTTCACTAATTATAAATGATTTTTATTTGTTGTTTTTTTTTCTGTTTGTAATCGGTGCAATTAAAAATATAAACCTTTGGTGATACACATTACTTTCTAAACTTGCCGGTCCGCGAATTTTTTCTAAGTCGCTTGCCGGTCCGCTATGAAGAAACGCTGGTGTAAACGGACTTTGACGTATCTATGTGAACCAATACTATGATAATATTATAAAGCTTAATACACAATGATATGAACTGAAATACTATGCTTGAAAACCTTTACGATGTGAAGCATATTCTAAATCTATCTTAATATTTTTCTTGTGTATTATTCAGAAGTTTAGTATACTATATACAGTGGCGGCACTAGCTCTTAAAATATGGAGGGGGGCAGGACATTTTTTAGTAAAATTTGGGGAGCAAAATACAAGTGGTGACCTAAAAAAAAATCCTCACTTTTAAATACATTTTTCTCCAACCAGTACTGGGGGCCAGACCAGTTTTTGGGGGGACCCGGTCCCCCGCTTGCGCCGCCACTGTGTATATACCTGCTATTTTTTTTTCCCAATATTATTTTCCTAAGTTATTTTGGAGCCATGCAACCTTTGTATATATTGACGTCATAATTGACATTTTAATTTTAATACGAAATGTGAAACATCAGCTTAAAATATTAATTGCAAATATAATTTAGAGATAGCTAAAATGATCATTTTATGTTGGAAAAGAAAGTTATATACAGACGGTTCTCGAATTACCAACACTCGGTGTACATAAATCTACTTCCTTATCTACGGTTGACTAGAACATGTATCTATATTTTACATTAGAGATGGGTCGTTCTTGAATAAACCGGCTCACTAAGCCGGATCAGTATACTGACCGAAGTGAGCCGGCTCACCAAATTTAAATGAACCATCTCACTCAAATATAACGCGCGTGTCCTGTATTTTGTGGTAAAATTGGCGCTCGTTGCGCGCTTTAAAATTAGTATAACTTGGGCCGAGACCTGGTAGCACGTACAGCGAGAAATCATTCATTTCATCTATGTGCGATATATCAGTAACTGTAATAAAACTGATTAGACAGAAAAAAAATAATAATAATATATAAAAATAAATCCCTCTAAACCCAAACTCTCCGTATTAACTCATTTGTAACACTCACCCAACAACCACATGACGTATTCTACGCCCAAAATACCTGCGACCTTATTATTATCCGCTTAGACAAAATATTTCCAAATTACGTTAAAAAAAAAACATTACTTTTTCGGTAAGCCATTGATATTTTCTGAGATTGCTGATCGTCCTATTTGTAGGGCAACCTGCTTAAAACTAATTGTTTTTGTTATTATTAACCCAGCAATTGGAAAATAATCATAACAAAAATATTAGATAATTCTCTTCTTAAGAATCTTATTTATTTTTTTATTATTTTTTTATTTTTTAAATCCAGACATTGAGGGAAATAGAGAGATACTTAGGCGTTTAGAAGTCATAAATAACGTCTTGAATTCATAAAATGTAAATAACTGCAGGGAGTAGTGGACGTATGTATAATTCTTTATTTCCTCTAGGCCTTGCGGCGTTTAGGGTTTTAGCTACTACATTAGAATAGAAATAATCATAATAATACATTAAAATACATGACAAATTTGAGTCTATTCAATAATTTTATATGAATTTCTTTATTCTTCATTCTTCCTCCGGTGTCCCTCTCTTTCTTCCTATTCTCTTTTCGGCTTCCGTCTCCGGTCTCCTTCCTTCTTGATTCCAGTTCTTCCGCCCCTCTTTCGTCTCTTTTTCACTTCTCTTCCCTCTCTTCTTTCCTCCTCCTTTGCCTCTCTCTTCTTTCCTGTTCTCAGTTTTGCCTTACCCCTCCGCATTCCTTCCTTCTTTCCTCGAGTACTCTCGCCCATCTTTCTCCCTTTCCTTCTTCACTGAACAGCTCCTTTATCTCTTCCTCCCATTATCATCTTTACACATCATTTTGTTAGATGTTCCATGGATTCTTCCTCCTCCCTACACATCTGCATAGCCTATCCTCTGGTTTTGCCCAATACCTCTTGCTCCGTTCTTCATTTCCACATCTTAATCTGGCAATCCTCCTAAATCTGCTCCCTGCCTTTCCTCTCCACCCTTTCAAATATTTAGGTATTCCTACCGTCCTTATCTCTATATACCTTTTCACATTCCTTGAATTGTTTATTCTTACTGTTATTTCCTGCTCCTGTACCTCCTTTGACTCTCCTCAATTCTTCTACTATGTTCGCTCAGCTTCCCTTGTGTCCATCACACATCTCCAATAGTACTCTTTCCAGAGCCGCAGTAAGGGGGGGGGCGGAGGGGGGGCTAGCGCACTAAGGAAAAGGGCGCCGACGAGTTTGACTAAGGGGCGCCACATTGCGAAGGTGAGGACCTTTTTTTTTGCTCATCACTTGGATTTTGGGAAGAGCCAAAACACAGTTTTGCCCCTAGCGCAAGTTTTCCTTACTGCGGCTCTGACTATTTCCTTGTTTCTCCCCATTCCGACAGTTAACTCTTTTGTTCTTCATTTATTCTTTCTTCCCAGCATTCTCTTAATATCTTCCTTCTTTCGTCCTTTCTGATTTTCTCCTCATACTTCGCCGCCCTCGCCCCGGCTCCCACTCTCAGCTTTTCCCTCTTCATTTTCTCCCTCACTATATATCCTGGTGTCGTTCTGTCTAATCCCATAATCTATCTCATGTATCCATCTTGTACCCTTTCTACTATCTCCCTTGCCTTCCATCCTCAGATCTTTACTCCGTACATGAGGATACTCTTCACTATCACGTCAAATAATTTCATCCTCCACTTAATATCGTCGTTAAACCTCATCTCTTCTATGCTCCATAGCTGCCCCATAACCATTCTGGCTTTCTTGTCTCTTTCCCTAACGTGCTGCTCTGCCCTGTTGTTCCTCATTAGAACGTATTCGAGGTACTTTCAATTTCTGTCCCTAACCATTCCCATCTTATTTTCTTTCTCTTTCCTCACCCCTTTCCAAACACCATCACCTTCGTCTTAACTCTGTTTACCTCCAGTTTTTTCCTTTTAAAGTATTTGTCCGCTTTTACCATCATCCTCTTTAATCCTAGCTCATTCTCTGCCATCAGAGTCAGATCACCAGCGTACCCCATTGTCCAATACTTCTTCCTTCCCACCACCACTTGCCCTTTCCTCATTGTTTCCTCCAGGTCAGCTACGTATATGTTGAATACAGTGGCGGATTAAGCCTTCGCCGGGCCCAAGACATTTTTGATTTACGGGCCCTCAACCTAGAGGCGCTCAAAGGTAGGATGACCATTTTCTTAAGAAGGCCAAACAAAAGGCCCTTACCTCCTAAATCCAAGTGAAGAGCAAAAAAAAGGTCCTCACCTCCCAAATCCAAGTGAAGAGCAAAAAAAAGGTCCTCACCTCCTAAATCCAAGTGAAGAGCAACAAAAAAACAAAGGGGTCCTCACCTCCCAAATCGGGCTCTTGAAAATTACGGGCCCAAGACAATTGTCTTTTTTGTCTCTGCGAAAGTCCGCTACTGGTTGAATAGTGTTGGGCTCAGCGGGCAGCCCTGCCTCACCCCCTTATTTACCCAAAAGCTTTCTGACTCTTCTTCTCCCAACTTCACCTTGCACCGAGTAGTGGACGTACCACATACATATTGGAAACTAACAATAGGGATTTGCAGCTAAGCACCCTACCATCTGGTGAGCGTTTCATGAACTTGTGTACATCAGATAACATTTCGTTTTGTGTATTGGTTTTGTATGAAGTTTGTTTTTAAAGTTTTATTATAATCATTGAAAAATGTATAATACATATTGTTGTGTGCCTATGTGCAATTCATTGAAAAGAAGAAACCCGGAAATATCGTTTCATTTGTTTCCACCAATATGAGACACCGTACGGTTCGAAACAAAATTGGGAAAGCAAGAGGTTAGGAATCGACGCGATGTTTAGATAAACAATTTAAAAATTGGAAAAAAAGTAAGCCCTTATATCAAAGTTTGCTCATTACATTTTAATGATAGTGACTACAAAAAATATTTTCAATTTTGTATTTATTATCGCATATCTTGAAAATTCCTGTTATTGTGTGTGGGTTTGTAATGCACAAGTTTGTAGGCATAATGCATAAATCTTTATGAACTCTCTGTTTTTTTCAGTGACTCCACACAATATTATATGCCCAGCATTGTAGATTTCTACCCCTTGGTAAACAACACGGGAATTATTATTTCCCCCAATATAGTTAAAATAATCGACAATGGAAAATCGCCATAACTTAAAACCAGCTCACAAAATGTAGTATTTTAGATGTTTACAAGTAATGTCACTTCACAAAATCAGAAAATCCTAAACAATTATTTATTTTTTGTCGTTTTTTGATACACTTTTCGCTATTATTTACTAGTAAATGTCAAGTGGTATCTGATTTAGAATGGTTTCAAAAAATTTTTCCTCTATTGTGTTGATGAACAGGTGGTGGAACAGACTGACGTTCTAAAGACCTGATTCTCGAGGACCTGTTTAATGAACCGTTTCCGCAAAATGAACTGAATTGCCCGTCTCTACTTTACATATTTTTTCCCCTTTTCTGGGACTCGGGGGTCTTGAATCTGCTGACCCCCCTTTTGGCTTTTTCTACTGTTTTCTATAAGATCTGCTTGTACGCCGCTGTGTTAAAAAGGGCCTATTAAAAAGTTATTGTATCCAACTCGTATACATTAAAGGTGGATTTCCCGTGATTTTATAAATAACCATTTTTATAGTAAAAAACCGAGAGATGTATCCAAATTAAATGAACCATAACCATAAAAAAGAAATATAAAAATGTAGGGACATTAAACAAAAATTATTAACTCAATAATCTAGTCTCGTGCATTAATACCAGTATTATTTCTCAGGATTTCGAATATTTGTGTCAGATTGTAGCATTAAATATAATAACAATAAAAAATTTGAAATATTACACTCGAAATGATACAGAATATTTGAAACAGAAATATAACAGAAAAAGAAGTGTGCGTCAGCTAAAATCATTTATTTTAATAGTCATAAAAGCCAGTATCGGATTAAAACCTTCTGCTACCCTAAACCAAAGCTGTGTCAAATACTCAGTAAAAGTATTTCAAATAACAAATTCCGATCAACAGTGGCGCACCCCCTCCGGGTCCCCCACTAAGGAAGAAGGAAAAAAAATAGAAAATTTGATTACCATCGTCTTAGGTAAATATATGTATTTAAAAATATAGATGAGGACTTTTTTTAGGTCATCACTTGTATTTCCGAAGCGGGGGTTTGAACCTTATTCATAATTTAAATAATTTTATCTTCCTCCCCAAGTTTTGGGTGCGCCACTGCCGATCAAGTATTTGAACCAACAAATACTATTTGTCATCACTGAAAAATAGCATGTGAAATATCATATACTTTTAAAAAGTATATGAAATAATGTATTTAGAATACTTTAAATGTGTTTGAAATACTAGAAGTATTTCAAATACTATAAAAGTAACTGAAAAAAGAAGTATTTCAAGTACGAAAAGTATTTGAAATACCAAAAAAAATTTGGAATATTTAACATACATAATCTAGAACCGAAATAAATACATTAAGGATTATAATGACTGTAAATTAAAAAAACAAATAAAATAAAGAAGAAAAAGTTCTGTAGTTATGATAAATTATGTATGGCATTAAAGAGTCAGTTCCAAGTTTTCACGTGGGTGAAATAAATTTCTTGGTGTCCATCAATTTCTATTCCTTTACAGAGATCGTCATTAAAATAGTAATATATATCTCACTTCTGAAAATTAGATTTCTAAATTACCTTCAACTGTGACAAAATGATTTGAAATATAAGAGATTGTAATAATATAATAGTAGGAAAATATTTGAAGTTCTAGGGCAGATTTGAAATACTAATGAAATATTTGAAATGCTAGGGAAGATTTGAAATACTAGGGAAGATTTGAAATACTAGGAAAGATTTTAAATAGTAAGGAAATATTTGAAATGCTAGGGGAGATTTGAAATACTAGGGAAGATTTGAAATACTAGGAAAGATTTTAAATAATAAAGAAATATTTGAAATGCTAGGGGAGATTTCAAATACTACGTAAAATTTGAACACTAGGGATTTTTTTTGAATACTAGGAAATATTTGAAATATGTACTAGGGAAATATTTTAAATACTAGGAAACATTTGAAATATGTACTAGGGAAATATTTAAAATATGCACTAGGCAAGTATTTGAAATATTAGGAAAGATTTGAAATACTAAGGAAATATTCGAATCCTAGGGGAGATTTAAAATACTACGTAAAATTTGAAATATTAGGGATTTTTTTAAATACTAGGAAATATTTGAAATATGTACTAGAGAAATATTTTAAATTATGGAAATATTTGAAACATGAACATGGGAAATATTTGAAATAATAGGGAAATATTTGAAATACTAGGAAAATATTTGCAATATTAGTAAATTTTTGAAATATTTACTAAGGAAATATTTGAAATACAGACATTTTTTAGACAACAAATATGGAATACAAATACCACAGATAAAGTATTTGCAAATCCAAATACGAAGCATTTATTGAAGTATTTGAAATATGGTTCAATATTTCAAATAACAGAAGTAATTGAAATACTTTTGACCATGAGTTTATGGCGTCCTCTATAGGGTCGAAACTAGGAGTGAGCAAGTCGGGTATTCGATAAATTTTTTATACTAAAATAGTTATTATCATTATTATTTCAATTATTTTCACATTGGCTCATACAATTTTGAAATATGTGATCGAACGGTGATCGAAATTGATTAACCGTGAAAACTACTTTTTATTCCATTATGTACGTCTAATGGTTGGTTTATATACGGAACAAGAATAAGGAATAGGAAATAAGAATAGTACACAAGATGTTAAAACATGGCTGCGCCGTATATCGGTTTATGTAGGAATGTAATTTAACTTAAACATAAGAATAGTTGGTAACATTCAACATTTTATTCTTATTTCAAGAATAAGACACGATAAGCCTGCGCACAGCAATCAAAATGTCTGCCGTAATAAAGTTTGTTCAACAGATGTTTTCCAGTTGTGATCAGAGGGTTGTAAACAACAAAAAAATGTTTTTTTTTTAATACCAACAATCATTTTTTTAAAGGTTATATGAATCAGAACCTGTCAAGTGACAAACGTTAAACACAGGCCAACGCAAGTACGCAGGCGCAGCAACGAAATGTTATGTCCTATATAAACAGTTTAATATTTTTTATTCTTCTGTACTATTCTTATTTCCTATTCCTTTTTCTTGTTTCTTATATAAACCAACCATTACGTAATACTAAGTTAAACAGGTGCGGCTCACCGTACAATTCTTTTATAATCTATTGTTTAAAATCTGTTTAGTTTAATATCAACATTTAGTTTTTCTGCATCTCTATTTACCAACAATTATATTAAGCGTTTACGTTTAGTCAATCCACAAGATTGCTCAGATTGATCTAGTGACGTCACAAGATTAGTTGATTGCTCAGATTTTGTTAACATTTTCGTAAGCATATTTCCATAAGTCTGAAGTTAAGTAGTGACGCTTGGTAACGGTGGCGCTAAATGCAACTGTCAAATTTCTGTCGTTGATTACAACTGCTACCGCGTTTTGTTTAATAAATAATAGAATTTTGTCACAAACGGCACTTATTTCGTCTATTTTGTTACGTTATGTTTCAACACATTCCAATTGGCTGTTGTTAATTTTCCATAGCCTGCTGAGAATTCTTTTTTTTTTTAATGAACAAGCGTTAGTATGTGTACAATAAATAAATAAATTTTAGACAAGCAACTGTTTTATTAAATGTCTAGCTTTTTAGCCTACATTTGCTTTGAACCAAAATTAATTTAGCAACACTGTGTACTCGATATAATGACAATAAAAAGATTTATATATATATATATATATATATATATATATATATATATATATATATATATATATATATAGTAAGTAGGGCAAATGAAAAAGCTTGAGCTTTACTATACAAAAAATTGCTAAACAAAAGACTGAACAACAATGTTTCTGAAGAAGATAAATGATAAACGGGACAAAGAACTATAAAGGAGAATATCTACATATAAGTTTACTATAGAAAGCTAACTAATTTAAAACATTGAAATTTATATTGTAAAAAAAATTGATTTATTTTTATTTATTTACAGATAACGAGAAAAAGGATTCCAGTAATGACGAAGAAGATGATTTTTCTGATTGCTCGTTGGTAAGCCTATAAATATATTATTTATTTTTAGAAAAGTAAAAACTGTTAAATAAATGTAAAATAAGACTGCTGCGTTTAGAGCTCTTTAGTGTCAACTAATATCTCACGTCAGTTTTACGTTTTACAAGGTGAGGAAAAAGTAATGCAACGTGGCTATATTTGTTTAAATATTGAATTTAAAAAAAAAAATCAGAGAAAAGTTATTTGGTAGAAGGTGCTTTATATTTTTGTGACATAGTAATTCTCTTACGCCATTTCGCGCATACGTTAGGCAATGCAACTTTAATTTTTCAAATAGCAACATGTGTCATTTTTCAAATTATTGGAATCAAGACTTTTTACTTCGGGTAGTATAAAAAAATTGGCAGATTTCATAATAAAATTTTCGAGAAAAAATTATATAGGTAAATTTTGGTATTTAAATTAAACTTACTAATCAGTTTTATGTAAGAAAAAAAGTTTATTAGATTTTTTAAATTTTTTTATTTAATTTATTTTAAGACACTTCAGCTGCTTGGCTATTAATGTCTGAAATTATTGTGGTTATATAATTGATACATAATTAGTAAACTCCATTTACCGTAACTCTGAAATGACGTCACAGTTGAAAAACTCACCTTGTTGCCAATTCGTAAAGTGTCAAAAAAAGTTAGGTTATATAGAACAACTTGTAAAAATATATTGAAAACCAATATTTCCTATGGAGGAAAAGAATTAATGTAAATTATGATGCACAGCAGTTCTTTCTAACCGATTTGTCGCGAAATTTATGGTTTATGTTATATTAAGTGTGTAATGTAGTATTTTAAAAAAAATAAATAAATTTCAGTGTATAAGAATCATCAGAAATATTTGTTTTTAGAAATGTGTCGTGTTCTTTTAATACAATTTACTTTATTTTTTTAACACCGGTTCGGGAAGCAAACGCGGAGTGTTACGAGTCACACTTTTTAACTCCAGACCGCTCAAATAAACGCGTTTAGACCTTTTCTCGAACGTTCCGAGCTTGCTTTCTACACTCACTAAATGATATCGGAAAGCAATGATAAAGAGTCAAATTTTTTATTATTCGGATAGAAATTTTTGAATTTCAGATGTTAGATACAATTTTGTTTCGAATAATGAATATTCAAATATTATTTCCAGTCGAACAGTTTATTGCCACTAGCTGCAAGTGTAAATTTCATGAGTATGCTAAAATTATTTTTCGATGATAATAAACCGTTCTACGTAACAGACCTGTAGGTTAAAATTACAAAAAAAAAGAACGTAACAAATGTAAATAGAATATATTTTATTAATCATATATAATATTAGTGTATCGACCAAGATACAAAATTAAATATTGTTTTTGTTCACTTACATTACAAATTATAAAACCTTTTAAAATATACAAACACAATATACAGATAAAAGTACGTAATAGAAATATCACCCATCATATTTGATATCTATTACTCTTTTATGAGTTTTAAAAACCCTTAAAGTTTGGTCTGAATCGCTCTGTAAGAAATGGTAGTTTACTAAGGTACCACTGCAATTTTTAAAAATTTACTCGACCAATATCTTGAAAACTGTTGGTACGATTAAGCTAAAATTTGATATCTACAACTCTTTTATGAGTTTTAAAAAACACTTAAATTTTGGTTACAATCGCTCTGTTAGAAATGGTAGTTTACTAAGGTACCATTGCAATTTTTAAAATTTAACTCGACCAATATCTTGAAAACTGTTGCTACAATCAAGCTAAAATTTGATATTGATTGAACGATTTGGGAAGGTTCCATTAGACCACGTCTTGGATCGTCCTTTTTATATTTAAAACCTATATTTCTTAAAATCTTCCAAAGGGAAGTCTTTCCACCATCATACAGTCTCCTTTCATGTAATTTTATATTAATAGTGTCGACAGTAACATGCTCCCCTAAAATCAAATTAATTTATTAAGAGGCCTCACGTAGAGATGTTGTATCCTTACTATTACGGTACATCTCATAAATTACATTACGTATCCCAACTGTTGTAATATTGTCTAATTCTACAACAGATTTAGTATGTGTTCGATTCTTTTTCGGGCTACTGACAGTTTCATTTCTCGCTTGTTGTAATACCATCTTATTTACTTTAGAAATACTGACATATAAAGCAGCTGCAACTCTAAAAAGTTAATTAACAATTATTTGTAGAAATATATTCAAGTGAAAAGACCATAGATATAAACTAAATTTTATATTTACTCACATCTCTGACACATTTCACATCCATTAAAGGTCCACCATTGTCTCGCTCTCTTTCAAAATAATTAATAAGAGACAAAACCATCCTTTGAGCACGGCTACTAAGAGCTTTGGGCATTTTTACTTTTAAATTACAAATATATTTAAAAAGTATAAAATATAACCTCACTTAATTTCTCACTAAACGTCAACCTGACGTCAAAATAACGATTGAACTATCCAATTTAAAACCGACAACATTGTATAAAATTACCAACATAAAATAAATAAATGTACTAACTGAGTTATGGATTGATGTTGATTAAAACATATCATAACGTTGGTACTTAAATAAACCAAGTGTGACGTCATCTCACGTTTATTGTGAATGTAGTTTATATTAATACATTAATTATTAATTTTTGAACTTAGATGACGAATATTGGTTGCCTGTAAGAAGTTGAGTACGTTATTAGTCATTGCTGAGTCTAGTCTTAAGTTGTCTTTAAGGTCTTATTGTAAATTGTAGTTTGTACGTAAGATAGTGTAGAGTTGGCAGTTAATTAGTATGTGGTTAAGGGTAAGTTGTTCGTTACATGCCTCACATAGTTTGGTATCTAGTCTTGCCATGAGGTGTTCGTATATGTGTCTGGTGTGTCCGATTCTGAGTCTTGTCATTATTACTTGTTCTCGTCTGTTGGTGCCTGAGTTCCAGTTTTGTATGTCGTCCTTAACTGTTGTTAGTTTGTTGTTGGTAGTTTCGCGCCACTTAGTCAGTCTGCTCGTGTGGAGTTTCGTCTTGATGATCTGTCTTATGTAGGTTTTGTTGGGGGGTAGGTAGAGTGTATCTTCATGACCGGTGGAATCTCGGGCGGCTGAGTTTGTACGTTCGTTTATTAGATTTAAAAGCCAGAATTAGAAAAAAAATTCAATAATAAAAAGAAAATTATATTGCTTATCTCAACTCAATCTCGATCATGGACAATTGTCTTAATAACAGTAACATATAGTCTATTTTGCTACAATATAATCACATGTAGTTCATGTGGATATTGCGGATAAGCGGATATGAAATTTTATCCGCATCCGATCCGCATCCGTATGATTTAAATGATAATTTATCCGCATCCGCAGAAAAGTTGCGGATATCCGCGGATTTGCAGGGCTCTAATTATAAACGAGTCTTTAGAATGGAACGATAACGAAATAACGATAAATATAAATTTTATTTTAGATTGTTAGTTTTGTACAAGAAACTTATATGGGGGTTTCTTACTTACGTACCGTTAAATCCAAGAGAGTTTTTAATTTATAAGGTCTGAATATAAAAATATGGCATAAAATCAGAGACTAAGAACAAAACAAAAAATACCGTTCGTGTCCGTTCGGAACAAAAATACCGTTTCCTTTATTTACATTCTGCTACGCATGTTGCGTCAAGTCTTTGAACAATAGCGACAGTTCCTCAAAACAATTAACACTATCGAGCGACATAGTTATGTTCTTGAAACAAGTAAATTGTTGATCGTGAACCATGTGTCGCGTATGTTTCCATGAATGTAGACACGCTATAAGAAAAAGAAAGAAAGGGTAAAAAAAGAAGTTGATCTCGACATTCACTTACATACCCTTTCTATCGTGTCTTGTTTCAATGGCATGACCTGCTATTTATCAAGCTTACTTCAGCTTTGGCCATTTGACTACTTTTTCACGGGTTCTGACCGCGCCTGCAGCATCTAAGTTCTCCACCTGTTCGTTTTACTTGAATGTAACGAGTTTCAAGTTGAGTGATGCGAAGTATACTACCTTTAGTTAATACTCCTTCGGGCAATCATTCTTCTTCTTACTGGAAAACTTAACTTTTCACAAGATAAATGTGAACTTGTCCACTTTGAATCAATTTAATTCAAGCTAAGAAAAGTGTCGAATTTTTTAGTTTTACATTAAAGTTTGAAATACTTTTGTAATTAATTTAATTAGATATTTTAGTTGTATGATTAAATATTTCGTTTTTATTATCAAATAATAATAGTTAAAAAACGGCATTCTTAGTTTTTAGGATTTTATAGGTATGATCACCAAAAAAATCCCTTATAACGGCATTCATGTGTCTGTCTGTCTGTCTATACGGTAGATTGTATCTGTAGAAGGGTTGGAAGGTTAGGAACATAGAAGTCCAAATTTGTCATGGATGTGCAACTCTTTGACCTACATACATATAGGAAAATCACATCAAGAGATAAATATAAACAAATATGTATTTAAGGAAAAAAATAAATATATATTTTTTATGGATAAATATGGATGCATGGATAAACAAGAAAATTTTTATTTTTCAAAAATTATTTTTTTATGCCATATTTGTCAAAAATATGTCCTTATTTCCTAGAGGGGTTGATCTAAAAATCTGATCAAATCTCAATTATGTACATTGATGACAACTAGAATAGTTCAACAGGAATTTTTGATCAGATTAGTTTTTTCAAAATACAGATTTTTTTGTGTCGTTTAAAAAAATGGGTGGTATCAAAATATAGCTCTTAAGACACAGATCAAAGAAAGGAAACTAGGTTTTATATTTTTGCAAAATTTCAACACGATTTTCACGTAGAAAAATTACTGTCCCGCACCCTTTAACACAAAAGGGTTCAACAAAAAAAGTAACTGATCTACCAGAATCGTACGAGAGAAATTATTGATCAGATTTGTTTTTGTAAAATATTGCAGTTTTTGTGTTTCTGACAAAATTAATTATAATTTTAATTCATGGATCGATTATGGCTTACTGTTAATACTTATAAAACAAATAGTACATTGTTAACAGTAAAAAATATATTTCTGAAATTGAAAAAAAAGCCATTTATCAATATATTTCTTATTAATTTAATAAAGACTTAAATACGAAGCAAATGCAAAAAAATCAATGCACTTGAAAGTGAAATATATTTATTTATTTTATTATTTGAAATGGATGTCCTTTTAACGGATTCTTCAGTGTTGGGGAACAAAAAAGAAATGATATTTAAATTCGTTACTTTTTATATATCATTTAGTTTTTAAGAGAAGTCCGATCAAGGTCATTTATGAACTGTATGGTGTTAGAGTTTAGCCTCCCAGGTTTTACGTCGTTGGTTTACTTACAACGCCTACAGACGTTGTAGCAAGTAATGGTCAATGTTTACATCTGTCTAGCTCCGTGTATCGTGTGTTAGACTGATGGTTGGTTTATATACGGAACAAGAATAAGGAATAGGAAATAAGAATAGTACACAAGATGTTAAAACATGGCTGCGCCGTATATCGGTTTATGTAGGAATGAAATTTAACTTAAACATAAGAATAGTTGGTAACATTCAACATTTTATTCTTATTTGAAGAATAAGACACGATAAGCCTGCGCACAGCAATCAAAATGTCTGCCGTAATAAAGTTTTTTCAACAGATGTTTTTCAGTTGTGATCAGAGGGTTGTAAACAACAATAAAATGTTTTTAACAGTAATAAACGAATTTTTTTTAAAGGTTATATGAATCAGAACCTGTCAAATGACAAACGTTAAACACAGGCCAACGCAAGTACGCTGTCGCAGCGACGAAATGTTATGTCCTATATAAACGGTTTAATATTTTTTATTCTTGTGTACTATTCTTATTTCTTATTCCTTATTCTTGTTCCGTATATAAACCAACCATTACATGTATTATATTCGGGCTCGGGCCGGATAAGAACAATAATACCTTTAAATAATATATTTTTAATAAATAATAAATAAATAACAATAATAAATTTCTAATTTTATAATTATTACAAATTGTAAGCAATTTTATATATCATTATATTTTTTTAACGAGGTTTATTCGGGCGGAATTTAAAATTTTGTCGGGTTCGGGCCGGGTAGATGCAATAATTGTATTAATATTTTCGGGCTCAGGCCGGTCGGACTCGAAAAATAACGGGCCTGGCCGGGTAAAGGTGGTCCTAAATAGGCCCGTGCAGACCTCTATCGTGTGTACGGACAATACATTACAAGACATAGCCAGCGTACGCTGAGCTTGGCGCTGGCACATCCTTATCACACGTCAGAGGGGGAAAGATATTTTATAATACTTTTAATCTAATTTAAATGTTAAAAGCAAGATCGAAATTGCGATAATAACCTCACTTTCACTATTAGACGATATTTTACAAACGCGGCCCATGTTCGCTATTTTTGCACTTGGCAAGCGTTGGCGCTTAATCAGCATATCGTCTGTATGCTACGCATATATAACTATCCGCCAATGTTGAATGTAATTACCAACGTTGGTACCAGCGTTGGCCAACTTTAGACGCATCGTCTGCTGGCGAATTTAGAGTAGGCGCTAGAATCTAAGACAAACTCACTCATACTGAATTCACTCAAACACGAACAGTGAATATGCACGTTTGTCGTAGTTATACTAAAAAAATGAACAAAGCTGGCAGATAAACTACGCAGTTATAATTCTTTTATAAGCTGCCAGAGTGATTGAAACACAATAGTACGTTAATTATAATATCATTCATATGAACTTAGGAATTCTCTTAAAAAGTGCAGAATTCATTTAAAGAGATTAAAAAATAAATAAAAATAGAAAACGATTTAAAAACGATTCCAAAACGTATCTACAATATGTGTTTCCATAAGTGGAAAAGACGCAAATGTTCTTAAAATAAAACTGCAGAACAGAACGGAAAGAAAAGAATTCAAATCAAATTACTATTTTCTCCGCATTAACATTCTCCCGTAATCAAGGAAATAAATAAATCACATCTAAATTAATCTAGAATAGTATTATTTTTAGCATTCTAGATCACGTAATTTTCCTTAAATAGTATTTTAAATGATTTTTTTAAAATTTCAAAATCGTAAACTACAAATGGCATGTTTAATAATCGTTACCGTAATATAAGACAAGCAAGTTCCATTCTTCATCTAGATTAAGTATGCAGCACTAAAATACATTAGTAATATTACATTCTAATCTAACTTCAAGTAACCAGTGTTTCTCAATCACATGATTAGAACTACAATGATATGTTTACAGAATGTATAATTACCCATACAGTGTTGTAATAGATACGTTTAAAAAAATATCTAGACACAGATACAGACAACTAAGAAAAATGGTATCTAGATGCAGATACAGATACAGAATTATAAAAGATATCTAGATACACGCCAAAAATGTTTGTATGTAGATACAGCTAAATACTTTTGAAAAAACACTGAAAATGAAAATACCATATTTTTTACCATATAAACAGTGCATGTTAATGAGTATTATACAGGCTGTTCAAATATGACCGTGACGTCACAAGAAGTCCACTAAAGTCGAGGTAAAACACTATTCTACGGAATAAATTTGTATTAAATAACGTATGTATTATGTTAGCCCAAGGGTGCCCAACCCGTAGCTCGCGAGCCACGTGTTGTTTGCGGCGACTTTTAATATATTGTCTAAAAATTATTTGCTCTATAAAATACAATACCTCATTTGATGGCAACTGTTGCTGACACATTTATTTTATATATATAAAGAAAGAAGAACTTTAAGTTTAGGTATTAATTTGGACGATTATTTGTAAAAAAAAAGTTTTCGGTAAATTTTCTACGCCACTGGCTACTAATTTTTTCAGCGTGCATCGCTCTTCTGAATGTAGTTTTCCAAATTGAGACAGATAAATATTCTGAAAATCTCGCTGAGCTTAAAAATAATTTTGAAATAAGATTTTCTGATTTTCGTAAAATTCAGTAATTGCTTCATCCATCTTAAATCCATTTGTTGATACTATTATTTTTGAAACATCGGAACAGATTGCAAATATGATAAATAAAAATGCTACTGATTTAGAAATACAAATAATTAATTTTCAATCTGATTTACAACTAAAATCAAGAATATCACGAACAAATTTTAGGACACTCGTAGATGAGAAAAAATATCCAGTCTTAAAAGAAACTTTTTAAATGCTAAACTCCTGCTTTGGATCAAGTTACCTTTGCGAAAGTAGTTTTTCAACAATGAACTTGTTAAGTTCAGATCCAGGATAACTAATGAACATCAATGACTGCATGAATTTATTAATTTCCATATTAAACTTGTATTCTTCTTAGTAAATAGGTAAAGTATTTTCTTTAACATATTACAATTTTTTATTATTTGTGCATTATTATATAGGTTTAAAATTGAAATATTAAAAGCAAAATATGTGGCTTGTGGCTTGTGGAATATGGCTTGCCTAAAATTTTTAAACTTTTAAAGTGGCTCTAACCAAGTTAAAGGTTGGGAAACACGGTGTTAGCCATATGTTTTAATGTGATAACCTACGAGTTCATCGAAAATCAATTCATCGAAAATCAATTCATCGAATGATCAATTCATCGAAAAAAAATATTTTGTAAATATTTGAGAGGAATGCCGAGGGGATCGGAAAGTCAAAAGAGCAGTGGTCAATAAAAGTAGACAGACTAAGAAATAATTGCGTAAATTTTTTTATATGGTTTAAAAAAAGGTAAATAAAGTGACATAGTGTTTGAATATAAATAAAGAAATATAATAAGAAAACTTATATAATAAAAGAAATAAATGTTTTGTTTTTAAGGTTTAATAAGACAGGTTATGGGCAATTGCAAGCAAATAATTTTTATAAATTCATACACAATGATACGCATTTTAATTGGGCTAATATGGGGGAAAATAAAGTACTATGCGCCTAAAAACAAGGTAATTAGGTTAGGTTTAGTTAGTAAAAGTCTAAAACCGAACGGAGCGAGTTACCCATCTTCTAGTTTAAGGACAAAGCACTATTTTAGGTTAGGTTAGGTTAGTAAGGGTTTTGTTAGAAGAAGCCGAGCGAAGTGAGCTACCCATCTTCTAGTTTAATGCCAAAATACTATCTTAGGTTAGGTTAGTAAGGGTTTGGTTAGAAGAAGCTGAGCGAAGCGAGCTACCCATCATCTAGTTTAATAACAAAACAAACTCACACTAACATAACAGTGCCACCTGTTTAGAATCACCGTACATTGAACAAATCATGTGTGGGATAGTAAATATAAATAGTAAAACTATGTATATAACACAAAACCCTTAAGACTTAACAGATGGGGAAATACCATTTTTATAATCCTTTAAAAATGGGTGTATTAAGTACATTGATGATCCCATTAACCGAGTTTTTCTGAATGGAAAATTTAAAAATTATTAATAGACCAAGTATGATAGATATTTAATAAGTGTAGTCTGTCAACTTTTGTTGACCACTGCTTTTTTGGCTTTCCGATCCCCTCGGCATTCCTCTCAAATATTTACAAAATATTTTTTTTTCCATGATTTGATCATTCGATGAATTGATCATTCGATGAATTGATTTTCGATGAATTGATTTTCGATGAATTGATTTTCGATGAATTGATTTTCGATGAATTGATTTTCGATGAATTGCTTTTCAATGAACTTACCGTGAATCGTTAATGTATGAGCTGTGTATCTATAAGACTAATGTTAGTCTTATAAATACGCAGCTATGTTCTTGTTAACAGACTGTTTCTTTCAATCAAATATTAGCCCTAATTGAAGTGGAATTCATGTAAAGTCACGATCATTTTTGATCACTAATAAAAAATTCTGATAAGAAATATGAGATTATTTTTTTCTCATTCCATACAAATTTAATTTATAAACAAAATTTCAGTTGACATTATCACGCTTACAAATTAAATTTATATGAACATTTAATAGTTTATTCAATTTGACAACCTTTAGGAAACACACCTACTTATCTTACTGATTTTAATTAGGAAATGAACTTAATATGTACACTAGCACGACCCTTGGGTGAGGCGGACTAGAGCCAGGCCTCAAGTGAAAAAATGCCTTAAAAAAGTATCAAAGTGTATTTTCAATCACTGGATACTTTTGAAGGGCCTTAATTGGTTGCCCAAGGCTTCACAAAACCACGGTCCACTCCGAAACCACTTCTGTGGATATAATTTTTCATAGGTCTTTAGTAAATTATTTATCAAAATAGCAACAACAGTTATTCAAAAACTTAGTGTTCATTAATAATGACCCATTTTCCTTAAATGTTGTACCTACTATTGTGACATTTTTTTATTTATTTTTTTTTTGACATCCCATAAAAATTTAATTTGTAAACGTTAGAATTTCAATTGTTTTCTGAATTTTGTTTATAGTAAAAATAAAATATTTAAAATGGCAATTTATAATTAAACTATTATATCAGCTCGGTATCATGTTATAAAAATAAAGTAACGATCAAAGTATCTAAATTACAGATACAAGATACTTAAATTTAAATATCTAGATACAGATACTGATACGTATTTCGAAAAGTATCTAATTTGTATCTAGATACTTGAAAAAGTATCTGGTTACTGTATCTAGATACTTGTAACTAGATACATTACAACACTGTACCCATACCTATTACTTTAGAATAATGAACTGGGGACTAGACACAGTTAAGTTGTTGCAGATCTCAGTGGGTTGCTAAATTGTATGCATTATAGAAGGAATTTCTGAGGCTCGATCTTGGGTGCCTCTCGGATTATTTTGGATTAAATATAATTCTTTATGACTTGGTCCCCAAATATTTTTGCCTGTCTCGCGATCATAGCTACAGCGCTGACTGTTTGGCGCCTCACTATTTGTAAACCCCGCCAACCGTCACTGGATTATCACACGACTCACGAATATATTTTATTATCTAATTTTATAATTTGAGAAGCACTGATATAGGCTATATTTAAAACGATTTCGAGTTCATTAAATCGAATATATTGCTCAGTAGGAGTTATACTACATGTGGTATAACGGAAACCAAGTAATGCATCGTAGTGCTTTCAGTCCAGTTTTCCTGATGTACGATTATCGTCGCACGATGGCAGCACCATTGAGAATTCTAGCCGCAACTCTGCTGTTTAGTTGAATCACCTTTTATACAAATGGGCCAAGTTCGTTCAAAGGGCACATTATTCGTGTCAATGAGCTTCTGATATTTCAATAGCCTCGAGTAATTAGTACCCAGATCTAGTGGATTCTTCGAACTAAATCGCTTTTATCGCTTCATTTCATAATATCAAATGGTTTTTTTTTTCAGATATATCGACAGCTTTTTAAGGTTATTTTTGTGGATGTAAATTGGCTATAATTAATGATGGCTGCTAGAACTGAATTCATCGAAAAAAACAAATTGTTGGTTTAAACCAGAAGAAAAATATAAATATTAGTGACGCAAATAAATTTCCCGATTTTAGGGTTTTGTATGTATGACCACAAAAAATCCTTTATAACATCACTTATGTGTCTGTCGGTCTGTCTATCTGTCTGTACGGTAGAATCTGTAGCTGAACGGCTGAACATAGAAAGGTGAAATTTGGCATGCTTGTATAATTCTTTAACTCACATAAAATAAATATAGAAGATTAAAAAAAAAACGCATTGTGGGATAAATATAAACAAATACGTATTTAATGAAAAAAAAAAATATTTTTTAAATTTTGAGTGGGGTATCAAATGAAATCCCTTAATGCGTGGATATACAAATTTTTTATTTTGAAAAATCAATTTTTTTATAGAGTTGTTGCCGAAAATATGTCAAAAAAATTTTGTATCCCGATTTCATTGTTTAATGTGTTTTGAAATTACAATTTCCGATATTTGTGAAACTTGTGAATTAAAAAAAAGCACAACTCAAAAATGGATAGAGATAGCGACCTGCGGCTACAATTTTTTGGATTTTCCGTAGTTAATTTAGTCTAGAAATAATTTGGATCTTTAATCGTTTAACGCGTTTTGAGATTACGACAATTTTTTTAATGACATTATTTACATTATTTGTGAAAATTGTGAATTAAAAAAAAGCAAAACTAAAAAACGGTTAAAGATAGCGACTTGTGGTTGTAACTTTTAGATCATCCGTAATTCATTTAGTCTAGAAAAAAATTGGGGCTTTAATCGTTTAATGCGTTTTGAAATTATGACAATTTTTTAATGGCGTAATTTACATTATTTGTGAAAATTGTGAATTAAAAAAAAAATTACAACTCAAAAACAGTTAGAGAAAACGACCTGATGTTAGAATTTTTGGATTCCTCGTAGTTTATTTAGTCTAGAAAAAATTAGAGGCCTTATTCGTTTTGCGTATTTTAAAATTATGCGGTTGAAATTTTTGAAATCTTAAGGTCCTAATTGACTTGATGGTTAGGATAGAAATCTGTGGTTAGAATTTTTTTAATTCTACTACATTGTAAAGTCTAAAAAAAATTGGGTTTTAATAGATTAATTATTAAGTTTTGTATGGGCAGTATCACAACACCCTTGAAACTGGCCAAAAATCGAAAGGGGTAGCAAAAATATTTTGTCTCCGATTTTGTCGAAAATTTGTAAGAATATGTATTTTTGGTCATAAATCAAGAAAATTAGCTCCATTTTGAAGTTTGGGCAAAAGTTTTCAAATTATAGGCAAAAAACTGACTCAAGCTGGCTCTAACTCGGAAAGCATGATTTTTTTAAAATATTTTTTTCATAATCCTCACCCCAAAACAACCCCCCAACATCCGGGACGTGGTCGCTGTACAACAGCAGGTCAAGACAGATTTTTGATCTTAAATGCTAGAAGACAACCTACTATTACAGCACTCGAATTGGTAAGGGAGTTACAGCGAGCGCATAACTTAACCGTTAGTCGCGATGCTGTAGGAAATCGTCTCCACGAAGCTAATATTCTATCTTGACAACCAATCAGATGTCAACCCCTCTCTAGAGGCAATCGCAGAGCAAGATTAGACTGGTGTCACAATTTTCAATATTTGTGCGATAATGATTGGGCTACAGTTTTGTTTGCTGATGAGTCCAGATTTGGAATTCATCCAGATTCTCGTCCAACAAGAGAAGATCCGGTAATTTGGAACGCTTGATGCACGTCCAGGAAGTTCTGTAACTGAAAGAGGTGTTACTGTTATGGCATGGGTTGGGATAATCTGTGGCAGTAGAATTGATATCGTTTTTCCCAATAGATTTTTAACAGGATAATGCTCGGCCACATGTTGCGCGAATTGTAACAAACTGGCTGGATAACGAAGGTATTGATGCGATAACATGGCCAGCACAGTCACCGGATCTAAATCCGATTGAACATGTGTGTGACATGCTTAAGAGAAGAATTACTCCATATATGGATATCATCCACGATAATTTTAGATTCAGAGAGCTTCTAAGGGCAGAATGGGCACAATTACCTCAAGAGACATCGCTTATGTTATTTTGTCCATTAATCGCAGATGTAGGGCTGTGATCAACCAACGTGGAGGTCATACTCTCTATTAGCATTTGTATTTTTTTTTTTTAATTTTTTACAATTCTGTACATAAAACTGTACTAGATTAGTGATTTATCGTCCAATTATGAATGTAGATAGAAATAGGAAATAATTTCACTCAGCTTTTTGGACAAGAAGCGTTTATTTTAACAACACACAACGTTTCGTCAACAACATTGTTGGCTTCTTCAGGTGCTATAACAATAACATCATAATAGAAAACAATCTTATACAATCAATAAAGAAAATTTACCTACGTTAGTTAAACGTAACTATAACAGACTGTACATCAATCATCTCCAAGGATGGTGAATTGCAGACATTCATTGACAATAATGTGCACTTGAAGATTACAGACCATAGGAAAACAGGACTTAAATTTCAATTAAATATTGTAATATAATGATCAAAACTAGAAACTATTATTTAAATTTTACAATTCGAAACGAGACTAAATAAACTAGACAACTGTCCAATATTAACAAAATACATAAATACAATGATATCAAGTTTTATCAACGCATCAATATGACAGGCTGCGACACTATCCCCCCTGACAACCTGGTACGCACAAATCAACAGAGTTGACAGTGTCACACCCTGTACAACATAATGCACCGATAATCCTTGAAATCATGAAATTTTCACAACCAACCAACTCAGTGAAAAGAACCAAAAATAAGTAATGAGTTTCGGAGCAATCATACAATTCAACGTACCAATCCCTCAAAACGTTGTACGTACCATTGTTTTGGTTTTTGGTTCTTTTGAGTTGGTTGGTTGTGAAAATTTCATGATTTCAAGGATTATCGGTGCATTATGTTGTACAGGGTCTGACACTGTCAACTCTGTTGATTGTGCATACCAGGTTGTCAGGGGGGATAGTGTTTCGCAGCCTGTCATATTGATGCGTTGATAAAACTTGATATCATTGTATTTATGTATTTTGTTAATATTGGACAGTTGTCTAGTTTACTTAGTGTCGTTTCGAATTGTAAAATTTAAATAATAGTTTCTAGTTTTGATCATTATATTACAATATTTAATTGAAATTTTAGTCCTCTTTTCCTATGGTCTGTAATCTTCAAGTGCACATTATTGTCAATGAATGTCTGCAATTCACCATCCTCGGAGATGATTGATGTACAGTCTGTTATAGTTACGTTTAACTAACATAGGTAAATTTTCTTTATTGATTGTATAAGATTGTTTTCTATTATGATGTTATTGTTATAGCACCTGAAGAAGCCAACAATGTTGTTGGCCAAACGTTGTGTTTTGTTAAAATAAACGCTTCTTGTCCAAAAAGATGAGTGAAATTATTTCCTATTTCTACATTAAAACTGTACATTCATTTTTTTTTTTCAAATATTGGTCATTTTTATAAATAACATTTAGCTTACTTTGTTGTTCACTATTCTTAATTGAGTATTTTAATTGATAGAATACAATAAATGTACAAAAGAAACCATACGTTATTTATTTTCATATATTTTTTTATATCTCTTGACTTTTCCGATGTGTGTATATGTGTATATGTTACGGCCAATGACCGGATGGCGGACAGTCTTAACAACGACCAGCCAATGACAGGCAATTTTAAGCTTACTTCGAGCCTCTCGGCTTCTGCTGTCTTAGATTTTTACTAACTAAATCTAACCTAATTAACCGGTCGTTGTTAATACTGCCCGCCATTCGGTTATTGGCCGTAACATATATAATGAGATGTTAAAAGTTGAAATCAATTTAGTTTATATTACTGTAATATAAACTAAGGCGCGTCTGTATAAACAATCTTCATGACAGGCATCACAACTAGTGACAACTTTAAAACATGTATAGTATAATTTAAAACTGTGTCATTTACGGGCTGACGAACGGAAGTCAGTTAACGCTAGTTCTTCAGTTAATGAACAGGGAGGAAACGTCACACAGCCCAACAATACAATATATTTATCACATACACCTTCATTTTAGTATACCTGCCAGATGATTTTCTCCAGAAATGTTACTTTTCAGATATTTATTATTTATTAGCCTGAGTTATTAGTTATAGTATTAGTATAAATAACTCACTGGAACAAATTGTAATAGTTCATTAGTAATTCAAATGCATTTTTACCTTTTAAGTTTTTACCTGTTTGAATTTATCAAGTGTCCCTTAGTTTCAGAGCAGCCACTATAAGCGTGGGGCGTGAGGCTACTGTAAAATGTGGGGACCCTCCAGAAATACACTTTAATTTCTTACAACATTTTTAATTAACTAACAAACTCGGTTGTCTAAGAGGGAAAAAATATGTTTTTAAGTGCCTTTATTTACATTCAGCAAGAAAAAAACGATAATGCCCCTAGTTTATCATATTAGATGTATTTATATTGATTCTAAAAAAAATTTCAACAATAAAAAAGCCTAACGCTCACAAACACTAAGGGGGGGGGGGGAAGTTTAGAATTCAGGAAATTCAAGAAATTCAGATTTTTTTGCACTTTTGGCAAATTCGCGTTAATATAAACAGAAAAGTTAATAAGATAGATAGTTATTTTATTTATACCTTTCGGTTAAAATCTACATATTATTTATATATAGCGTAATTTCATTTATTTTCTAATACTTATTCTAATTATTGTTAAATCTTCGTCTCAAATCTTCTCTTCTTTCTAAAACGTCCTCCATCCATTTCCATCCTTGACCTGATTCACACAACGCGCCTTAAACAGAAAAATGTTTGCTCGTTAATTTTTTACTTTTAAGACCTTTCATGTGATGCCATTCATTTAATTAAAATAATGAATAATTGTTATTTATTTATTTTTTTTAATTCAATAATATTTGACTGACCTTAACTGATTTTATTTGATGTTGAAGCTCGTAAAGTAGGACGCATCATCAGTAATGAAGAAAACCAAGTATCTCATTGTAGTTGACGCAGTCATGAGAATACGACCAACTTAAATAGCAACACTTTTGAGAGAGTTTATACTTTCGAATGTCAGGGCACGATAAATCAGGATCTGATACAGCAAGAAATTGCGAACAATTAAAGCGGCCAATGCATCGTTTTTGCACTTGTTCCCCTCTTCAAAACGATACTCCTGTCTAAGAACACCAAAATCAGGTTATACCAATCTATAGTACGACCCATACTGTAATGTATGGCTCAGAAACGTAGAGCTTAACAAAGCGAGTTCAACAATACCTCATTGTTTTCGAAAATAAAATATTACGCTGAATCTTTGTTCCTATTCAAATTAATGGTGAATGGAGAATCCATAATAACAAAGATATCCGAAAACTGTACTCAAAGCTGAATATGATACAAGAACTGAGAAAGATACGATTATAGTGGATACGACACGGAATAAGGACAGAATGGTTAGGAAGGTATGAGAGAATAGAATGTGAGAAAAGACTAAATACCCGTTGATCAGTGGGAAGACCTCGCAAGGGATGGAGAGATCAGTTAACCGAAGATCTAACAAGTATTGGTTTACAGGACATATGGAAAGCCTGACAATTAACAGATCAAGATGGAGGAGTTATTGTGAGGCCAAAATTTAACCCTACTGACAGTGCCCAAAGAAAAAGAAGAAGAAGAAGATTCGAAAAAATTTACAAATCACAAATTCCGAGTGTAATATTCTGCTTCACTTCACTGTGCACTTTTCATTTTTGCAGAGTTTGCAACGACTCTTTTTGTAAAATAGGAGGATAAAAAAAAAAAAAATAGGGGAATAAAATTTTTACCAAATACCACTGGCATATCGAAGAGCGCAGATATCCTTAAGCCATCTAGCAAACCTAGCAAGTAAACCTAATACCCCTACATTTCGAAACATCTTAAAAAAATCTATTAACGAAATCTCAATAATTAACGATTCACCACTACAAGAAAAACTTATTCATGAACTCCAAGATCTAAATATTGCATTTCCGAATATAATGGAAGATTATCAATCCAAATACCCTCCGTGTATACAAAAGAACCCTCTTTTGAACTCTCCCTAACCCGTTATAATAAACCAAACACTAACCCCGAAATCTATAGAAAGTCCTATTATAATATTATCAACCGAACCGAACTATTCCATGCCATTTATACAGACGGGTCGAAGATCGAAAGTCAAACTGGAGCCGGACTTGTATTTGATAACCAGAATAACAAATTCCACCAGCCTGAGGAGACGAGTGTGTTCTCGGCAGAAGCTTTCTGCATACTTCAGGCAACTGAATTAATTATCAAGAACCAATAGGGTCCGAGCAAGTACATCATCCACAGCGACTCACTAAGTGCCATACAGAGTGTTCCACAAGAGTACCCAAAGAATCCAATCATAAAAAGACTTAAAGAAAATATCCATAAAGCCATGACAGACTGGAAAAACATTACCATTATGTGGATACCAATCCCATGTTGGTATAGCGGAAAATGAATCTGCAGATAAACTAGCTAAAGACGCCATCCATGATCAATTAACAGATATAAAAATACCAGCTGATGACGTGAAGAGCCTAGTGAAAAGAAAAATTAAAGAAAAATGGAAGAACTGTTGGGCCGCCATATCAAACACAAACCATATGCGATGCATAAAAGAAGATACGAACCACTGGGAGCCCAGGGGTAAAAGAAGAGAGCAAGTGGTGCTAACAAGACTCCGGATAGGACACACATTATACACACACAAGCACACATTCCAGCAGTTAGAACCACCCCAGTGTAATACATGTAACACAAAAATATCCGTCGATCACATACTTCTGCAATGCACACAATATCAAAACGAACGCATCAAAAATTCACTACCTAACACAGTAAAAGACATTCTAAGCAACACACACTACACGGAATCTAATTTATTACAATACCTTAAAGACATAAATATATAAAACACACAAATATAGAACTGCACCAAAACCCACTCCAATATAAATTACATAATAAAGTACTAAACACTCATGTATAATGTAATCGTACATATATAATTAGCTACCGTGTGTTAGCGATTTTGTAACACTGTGACGTCATTTTTCCTAAGGTTCTCGTGATTGGCTAACTGGGAAACAGGGTGTTCCCAGTTTGACTTGATTGTCAGGTATTTTGCAGATTTATTCTCTAAGAATCTACGAATATAATTACATATAGAAATTTGTAGGATTTCGTAGGCATAAACAAGAAACTCTAGATACTCCTATATCATTTGACTGATATCAACAATATTTTGCAAATTTACTCTCTAAGAAACTGCGAATAAAATAACATATAGATATGTCTAGGATTTCGTAGGCATAAACAAGAAACTATATACACTGCTATATACTTCGACCAATATGAATAATATTTTGCAGATTTATTTTCTTAGAATTTACAAATATAATTATTTACAGAAATGTCTAGGGTTTCGTAGGCATAAACAAGAAACTCTAGACACTGCTATATCCTTTGACCAATTTGAACAATATTTTGCAGATATATTCTCTAAGAATCTACAAATATAATTACATACATAAATGGCTAGGGTTTCGTAGGCATGAACAAGTGACTCCTATATCCTTTGACCGATATGAACAATATTTTGCAGATTTATTGTCTAAAAATCTGCGGATAAAACATCGTATAGAAATATCGATATAGTTTCGTAGGCATAAATAAGAAACTGTAGACACTTCTATATTCTTTGATCGATATGAAAAATATTTTGCAGATTTATTATTTAAAAATCTGCGGATAAAATAACCTATAGAAATGTATAGGATTTCGTGGGCATAAACAAGAAATATTACTTTATCCTTTGACCGATATGAACAGTATTTTTCAGATTTATTTTCTAAGAATCTACGAATATAATTATATGCATAAATGTCTAGAGTTTCATAAGCATAAACAAGAAACTCTAGATACTCCTGTTTCCTTTGACCGATATACACAATATTTTGCAGATTTATTCTCTAAAAATCTACGAATATAATTATATATATAAATGCCTAGGGTTTTGTAGAAATTAGGATACGTTAAAAAATAAAACCAAATACACATACAAACAATTGAAATTTTTATGTTATAAATTCGTCATTATTGACGGGTAATAACCTAGTAGGTATATAATAATGTAATATATAATAATGTAAGAAATGTATATGTAAATCAAATGTCCCCGAGGGCCAATAGCCTTTGAAACTGAGGCACCCGTTAAATATTCTTAAAAAAAAATAATAATAATACAAAAATTAAATTTTGTTCGTTAATTCATGCATTAAGAGCAATAATAAAAAAAAAAAAAAAACAAAAAGACAGAACAGAACGAAAGTCCCAATTAGGTATATTGCGGCTCACAAACATCCATGTCCTAACCGATATTCGAAACTGGGACCTTTGGCATGAGAAGCAGGGGCACTACCACTAGGCTACCAAGGCCGCTTTCATTTGATACTCCATTAAAAATATAGGCCACAATTTTGATCGGACAGACAGATAAACAACGGGCAGGCAGAGAAGCAGACTGACACATGAGTGACGATATTAGAGGTTTTCGGTTAATTACACCTACTAAATACTAGAAATGTATGATCGACAAGACGTAAGTCTGCGTGTTGTTGCGAGTTGAAGACAACCAAATAGCAATTTGCGGTCATAAAATTTAAGTCCATGTCCTTTTTATTATCCTGTAACGTGTTTAGAATTAATAGAGTTACATTTACCTATCTTAAAGATTTACTGCAAAGGTGGGTGTTTCTAGCTAACGATTGAAACGTTTTTTGCATGTATAATGAAAAATTCACGTGGAAATGAAGACATAAAATTCGTTATAAACTTTTAGAACAATAGTAATGTAACTTAGTTTTATGTGCAATTATACTTTACAATTCATTTCAGTGTTATAATTAAGAAGAAAATAATTAGACGCTCTTGTTGCATAGTTTCAAGAAAGAGTTTTTGACTACAAATATTTTCTGATGGAATTCATTTCATGGGGGTTTGTTTTGAAGAGAATACTGATTGCAAAGTAATATGTATTTCGAATATCTTTGCAGATTTCCTTCACAAAATTTACCTGTTTTCTATTGGGACCCTGTCTTAATGAAAGTCGAGGTTGAGTGATAATTTGAATTAATATAATATTAATGAATTTGTCAGATTTGAAGAATTTTTCAAATTTTTATATTAACTCTCCCAGGATTATAAGGTGCAGGAGAAGAGATTTTTTGAACACATTTTCTACTAAAATCTTGTTAAAATAAGGAAATTTAAAACTACTTTTCTTTCCTTGATTTACGTTTTAAGAACTTTCATTTCATACCAAGCAATAAATGAAAAAATAAATAAATAAATAAATAAATAAATAAATAAATAAATAAATAAATAAATAAATAAATAAATAAATAAATAAATAAATAAATAAATAAATAATAATAATAATAATAATAATTAGTATAACTGTAGTAATAACTGTAGGTTGTGCCACCACCATCCTGAAACGATTATGCACATTCTTTCGGCTTGCCCATCACTTGCAGCGTCGAGGTATGTGTTTCGACATAATGCTGCTCTCCACGTGCTCTACTACCATCTTAGACATGCCTATAGTATTGACCAAATACCGGTTATACCATACGTCCCTTCTGACATAGAATCGGTGGTGTAAAATTCCAAGTGCCGAATTTATTGAGATTACTCCTTCCCCACCTCGAGGTTACTGACAGCCACTAAGCCGGACATAACTCTCCTGGATATCGAGATCAAATAGATGTTTGTGATCGAATTCTCAAGTCTAGCTGAGAAGAATATCTCTCTCAAGGAGGAGAAAAGAGGTCCGAGTATATAGATCTCTTGTCTGAGCTTAGAAAGCTGTATCCAGGGTATAAAGTTAAGCATGTAGTTCTGATAGTTGGTGTTTTGGGTAGTATGAAAGCCTCCTATCGAAGGGAAATGGAGTCCATTCCCGCCTGGAGGTCTTCTGCCAACTCTTTGATCTGCAGTATGCAAAAATCAGTGCTGCTCGGAACACTCCGCATTGTGCGGGCACTGGATCTGGCGTAATTTCCGCGACTGCATATCGCCAGGGTTTGGGATGCAGCCGTTTGTATTTAGCTGCCCTAGTCTCTAGAATTACGCGGCTCAAAAGGTTGCTGAAGTTTGCGATTAGTGGACGCTTGTCAAGACCTGATAAACCCCATAATAGTAATTAGTATCTTAAAATGATAAAAATCTATATTTTTCTTATAATAATATGATCAAAAATTGCTGTTGTATTATTTCGTCTCTCATCAATATAAATCATTGTGATTTTTTTAGATTTTTAGACCAACCGTTCTGTGAAATAGGGTGAGAGACAAAAGTTTTTATGACAGCCTAAAAATCTACCAAACCCTCATCTTGTCAAACTTAGGATACGGAAGCATAGTCTATGGAAATGCAAAGCGCACATACTTGAAAACCTTGGAACCTGTGCAAAACTAGGCTATCCGAATAGCGATAGGTGCTTTTCGTTCTAGTCCGATAGATAGTATTTTATGCGAATCAAACCAACTCCCTCTAAAATACAGAATAATCCAAAATTGTCTCTCTTATATCACAAAATTAGCCGCAAATATAGATATTCCTGCATATAACGATATATTTATCCAAAACGACAACAAAACTAGTATCCGAAATTCAATCCTTTTACATGAAAAATTTAATCAACATTTAGCTGATTTACACCTTGAAATACCAACCATTCCAAAAAATAAATATAATATAATTTTCCCTTGGCCGCTTAAAAAACCAAATTTTGATCTTTCCCTTTCCCAGTTTAAAAAACAATATACCCACCCTAATACCTATCATGTGAAATATTCCCTAATCAAGAAAAAGTACATAAATTCACTTGCTATCTTCACCGATGGGTCTAGTGTAGGGGATCACACCTCTGCTGCTGTGATCTTGGGCGAAGAAAAGTATACATATCGTCTTCCAAATAATACCAACATATATATAGCAGAAATATATAGTATATTAAGAGCTACGGACTTCATAAAACAGTCAAATAACACAAGATTTGTCATCTACACGGACTCACTGTACAAGATAACATCAGTGAAGCAATAATCAACGGTAAAAATATCACCATTGTATGGATACCATCCCGTGTAGGTATTCTTGGGAACGAAGAAGCCGACCAAATAGCCAGAGAACCAGAAATAACCCAGAATCTACTACTGATTGTCAACTTAGTAATGATTTCAAAACCTTGGAACAATTACTGGACTACCTTTACCAACAACAAGCTGAGATCCATAAAACCTACCACTGGCCCTTGGAACAACAGGGACAACAGAAGAGAGCAAGTTATTTTAACTAGGCTAAGAATAGGACCCACGGCAGTACCCACTGTGGCCTATAAAACACCGGCTATAGGTTTATTTAGTCTTTTGTGGCTAGCCTTTAAACAGCCGAGACGGTCGTGCGGTTCCAAAATTAGATGAAATTATAAAAAAATTTAAGGGCGCCAACTGGTCTGAAATAAAATAATTGGGACCGACCAGTAGATCCCATGCACAGACTAGATTTTAACGAAGACTGATTAAATCAGCATCACTAGGCGAAACCTAACCTAAAACGAGATATTTGAGACATAAGTCAATAACAACAACTGAATATAGTAAATATCAAAACAATAAAATTTATTATAATTGAAAATCGAAAAGTAAATAAAATATATAGATACCAAAAATAAATTTAGAATAATAATATTATAAATTACAAACAAATAATAAAAATACTAATTAAAGGTAAATTTGGTTAAAGCGATTTTACCAGAATGCGCTGGATTACAAAGCTTTCTCGGGTTGGTCGACCAGCGCCACGAACTTCCTACACATTCCGAATAAAATCTAACGTATAAAAAAAAATATATACAACTGATATTCAAAATTTAAAATAAACGATATATAAACAATAACACAAATAATGTTGATTAAAAAAAAGGCTTATCTGGATTCTTTTTCTTGAAGTTTCCTCTATCCTTGCCTTCTTTCGACGTCCAGCCCCAAATTATCCAAACCAGTACGCCAATGCCGTAAGCTGGCTCTGGATATTTCCTGCGACGCACCAAGAGGGAGAGAGAGAGAAAAAGGAGAAATACTGGGAAGGAGAGCCTTAAGATGTTATTTCTACCTCCAGACTATGACGAGAAATTATTCGAAGAAATAAAACGTCGTACACAAGGTGCAAATGAGTCGGTAGGGATGTATTTTGCTGTAATGTTAAATTTATTTGATAGAATGTCGATACCATTACCTGAGGCAACAAAACTCAAGATAATTTCGCGAAATATTTTGCCTTATTTACAAACCCAAATAGGTCTAGTAGAACCTAAAAATATAAACGAATTGCGAAAAATCTGCAAGCAATTAGAGCATCGAAATACGCTAATAAAAAATTATACACCACCACCGAACCGGATGATGGAATCTGATTTAGCATACGCTCATAGTAGCAAATCTAGCTATAACAGTAGCTGTCATTCAGTCGAACCGGCAAATAAGAAATCGGTACGTAAATGTTATATTTGTCATGAAGCGGGGCATTTTGCTAATAATTGTTCAAAACCGCGCGAAAAACATTGCTTCAAGTGTAATAAAAAAGGTTTCACTATCCATACTTGTCCTTCATGTTCGTCAAAGGAGGGAAACGAGACGTCAAGGCAATAGAAAATCGGTTATTGTCTTGTACCCCTAAAACGGAAAATCCGATTAAATGTATTTTAGAATTTATTATGAATCACGCCCGAGGCGATGAAAGACCTTATGTCGAAATTGATATTTTAGGAAAGCAATTTTTAGGTTTGTTAGATTCGGGTGCGACTCATACCTTCATGAACGAAGTTGGTTGGAGTGTATTACATTCTATGGGATTTAAATTAGAATGTAATAATAAATTTAATTGTACTGTGGGAAACGGGGAAATTATATATAGTATTGGTTCCTGTTACGTACCAATGAAATTGGAAAATAGGGAAAAATTAATTAACGTTATAATTGCCCCGAAATTAAGTCATTCGTTAATATGTGGTATTGATTTTTGGAGGGTTATGGAAATCGTCCCAAATCTATGTAGTAACCATTGGAGATTTGCGACACCGACAAACGTTATGACTGTTGATGGTAATCAGTCAGCAATAATAGATGTCGATAATTTAACATCGGACCAACGCAGTAAACTCGAAGAACTAACTACGAAATACTTTGATGGAATAGGAGATAAGCTCGGTAAAACGTCGTGGATAGAACATGAGATCATTTGTGACCATCCCCCTATAAAACAAAGGTATTACCCGGTATCACCCTACGTTCAAAAACATATCGACGAAGAGTTAGATAAAATGTTAAAACTAGGAGTAATAGAACCGTCGAATAGCGCGTGGTCGTCACCGATATTATTAGTAAAGAAGAAAGATAATTCTTATCGTTTTTGTGTGGACTATCGCAAACTTAATAAGGTTTCTAAACCTAGTGCTTATCCTCTTCCAATGATAAACAGCATTTTAGATAAATTAAAGAACGCGGTGTATCTTACTACTCTGGACGTTAAATCGGCCTACTGGCAAATCCCAGTCAAAAAAGAATGCAAAGAGTTTACGGCATTTACTATTCCGGGACGTGGATTGTTTCATTTTTGTCGCATGCCTTTTGGACTCCATTCTGGAGGTGCGTCGTGGCAAAAACTTATGGATAAAATAATTAGTCCCGAATTAGATCCGAACGCATTCGCCTATTTAGACGATATTATTATAGTTAGTAACACTTTTGAGGAACATCTAACCGTATTATCAAAGGTTCTAAATCGTTTAAAAGAGGCGGGCATAACACTAAGTAAAGACAAATGTAATTTTTGCAAACCTGAACTTAAATATCTAGGCTACAATGTAGATAAATTCGGTCTTCGGGTTGACCCTGAAAAAGTTGAGGCGGTAAGAATTATTCCGAGTCCTAAGTCGGTGAAGGAATTACGTAGGATATTAGGGATGATATCTTGGTATCGGAGATTTTTACCAAACTATTCAACGCTTATTGCGCCACTAAACCAACTTTTGCGTAAAAATACAAATTTCAGATGGTCCGAAGAATGCGAGGAGGTGTTGCGAACCGTAAAATCTTATTTGGTTACAGCACCAATATTAAGTTGTTCGGATTTTACACAACCTTTTACGATACAATGTGACGCTAGTGGTTATGGTATAGGGGCGGTGTTAACCCAAATTATTAACGGAGAAGAAAAAGTGATTTGTTATCTCAGTAAATCGTTAACTAGAAATGAACGAAATTTTAGTACAACCGAAAGGGAATGTTTAGCTGTCATTTGGAGCATTGAAAAATTACGACCATATTTAGAAGGGGTTGAATTTACGGTCATTACGGACCACAGTTCATTGTTGTGGCTCAATAATCTAAAAGACCCAACAGGACGTTTAGCGAGGTGGGCCGTTCGTTTGCAGCAATTCCAATTTAATATCGTTCATAGAAAGGGGAAGGAAAATATAGTTCCTGACACATTATCGCGAGCAGTACCACAAGTAGATTGTATACAAAAAAATGTAGTCGTAATAGACAAGTGGTACAAGAAGTTGATGGAGGAGATAAGAAATTCACCGCAGAAGTATCCATTGTATAAAATAGAAAACGGCATTATATTTAAACACGTTACACCTAAGATCCCTGAACTGTCGGACGAAACGGACGAATGGAAAATCATACCACCAAAAGAAAAGCGACTGGAAATTTTTAAGCAGTTTCACGATGTCCCAACTGCAGGACATGCTGGAGTGTTTAAAACTTTTCACCGAATAGGTCAACGATATTATTGGCCGAAAATGAAACCAGATATTGCTAGATATGTCAGAAATTGTATGACATGTCAAACTCGTAAACCAGAGTCAAAAGCAAAACAAGGTCTAATGTTGAGTCATCCCAGAATAATTAAACCATGGCAGATGATTTGCATGGATTTCGTGGGACCATTACCGCGAAGCTCGAATGGGAATACGTTTATTTTAACGGTAGCAGATTGTTTTACAAAATTTACTAGGTTATTCGCTATGCGAAGTGCTACTGCACAGAATGTTAAGAAGACACTTGAACGCGAAATTTTTTTGTTATTTGGTGTTCCTCAAATAATAATTTGCGATAACGGGAAACATTTTGCTAATAATCTTGTTAAGCAACTGTGTGCAGAATATGATGTACGAATACGTTTTACACCGTATTACCATCCACAAGCAGATCCAGCGGAAAGAATAATTAGAGTAGTAAAAACCATGATATCTTGTTACATCGACGAAGATCAAAGAAAATGGGATGCTGAATTAGATAAAATTGGTTGTGCGATCCGTACAAGTGTACACGAAACAACTGGACACACACCGTATTTTCTAAATTTCAGCAGGGAACAGATATTAAATGGTGCATACTACCAGAAAGACAATGAAGAGACAGATGAAGAAGTTCTTGGAGCACCAGAAATAAGAGCAAAGGTATTAAATAAGGTGTACAAGAAAGTTCGCGAACGTTTGAACAAGTCTTTTCAAAAAAATAAAAAAATATATGACTTACGAAGAAGAGAAGACACTTACGAAATAGGCGATGAAGTATTACGTAAGAATTATTCTCTCTCGGACGCTAGTAAACATTATAATGCAAAGTTAGCACAGAAATTTATTGGACCTTTTTACATTAAGGAAAAACTATCGCCATGGACGTTTATATTAGAAGATAAATTTGGGGTTCATAAAGGAACATGGCATGCGAAGGACTTAAAAAAATTAATAAAAGAACAGGATTTTGGTTAGGGTTTAGTTTCGGTTAATTTTAAATAATGTTAGTTATTATTAACGTTAGTTTAGGTATAGAGTAGAATATAGTAAATAAAAACAAAAAAAAAAAGATATTGCTTAGTGGAAATCTTTCTTGAGGGAAAGTATTTTTCTTGAAGTAAAGGGGAATGTACGATTTATTCGGATTTATATTGTGGCAATATAAATCCGAATAAATCGTAGGAACTTTTCACCTTTACGTTCTCAAAACAAATCCCTTTAAAGGTCTAAATACTTATACTCTTCACCGTATAATAATATTCTTCTGTTGAGAACGAAGGTCTGACCACATACTAAAATGATTTTCACGAATAATAAAATACTGTTTTTTACTTGTATATTATTGTGTAATCATGGTTACCGAAATCTATGCGATATTGTCTTATTTTAATAAAGTAGGCTGCTGTACATTAGCGTACCGTATTAAATTTGTTTATAAAATAAACAAATTTCTTTTAAAACGTTACACCACAAACATATCTTCGACGACTCAGAACCACCAATATGCGATGTCTGCAAAACCAAAATTACTGTTGAACATTTACTACTCCACTGTCAAAAATATAACACACACAGAATACACAACCAACTCACACAAGCATTGACACTTCCAACACTACTCTCCAATTCCAGTGACAAGTTAGAAAACATAATACAATTTTTAAAAGACACACATTTAATTAACCACATATAAACTTAAATCAACCAATACATATGAAAACAACATTCCACATTCCTAATAGTCTTAATTAATTATATTAAATATTTATGAATTTTATATTGATTTTGTAATTATATTAATTATGTAAAACAAATATTCCGAGGTGCTAATAACCAAGCAGTTGAAGCACACCTAAATAAATATAATCAACGAAAAAAAAAAAAAAAGTTTTTTGATACATTCTTGGTGTAAATATCATAAAAATAAATGAATTTCCAAAAATAAAATTTATTGGATTGTTTATGCATTAAGGGTCTTCATTTGATACCCCACTCAAAATTTAAAAAAATATATTTTTTTGTTAAATACATATAGTTCATTTCTTTGGTTTAAGCGAAACTAAACAGATTTTTTTCTTTTGTCGCAAGATCTCTTTTTAGCGATTGAAACTGACTTTTGTTAAACAGAATGTTCAATAATCCCATACCATTGTTAACAATATTTCAAAGTCTAGTTCCGCTTAAACGTTTGGAACAGAAGAAAAGATATTTGTTTATATTTTTCCTGCTGTTTTTTAACTCTCTTTTGAAAATATTTTTATTATTGATATTTTTTTATTATTACTAGTCACGACTTGTTCGCTGAATTAAACAAACGTCTTTTGCGTTTTAATTAAACTCTGTAATCTTGAGTACCTAATTATTGTTTTCGTTTTATTTTAAACCCTTGCATTTTAAAATGGCGGAAGAATTTTCATCAAAACATTTTTTATGCTGTTTATGATGTTAAATGAGTACCAGAAAAAAAAAATCTGCTACAGTTGCTACATAAAATATTTGCACTGTTTTTGGTGATAAACTAAGTGTACGCACATGTCAACAGAGGTTTAAAAATTTTAAATCAGGAAATTTATGCTTGGATGATGAACTTCGATCTGGAAGGCCCTATAAAGGAATAATTTATTATGAGATGTTAAAACCGGGGCAAAGTGTTAATTCTGATCTCTACTGTGAACAGTTGGATCGAGTGAATCAGAACTTGACCGGAAATCAGCCAGAAATTGTGAATAGAAGAGGAGTTTTTCTTCAAGGCGACAATGCCTGACCTCATTCATCAAAAAAAGACACGTGAAAAAATTTCCGAGCTTGATTGGGAGGTTCTACTACCCTACTCAGCACACATTTCACCCTCCGACTATCACTTATTTCGGTCACTGGAACACTTTTTAAGAAACAAGACACTTAGAGATATGACCCATGTTAAAATGAGCCTTGAACAATTTTTTCCTCCAAAAAATCAAGAATTTTATAAATCGGGAATATTTTCTCCTCCTGATAAATGGCAGTGTTATAGATCTCAATGGTAACTATTCAAAATCAAATGGTAACTCAGTACAGTACATTTTTTTCTTTCGATTTGTTTCTGTTTTAATAATACCAAAAAAACGAAACAAACTTTCCGGTACACCCAATATTATGCTGCAAGGTACATATAGCTCAGGAGTAAGAATGCGAAAGTGTTAACTTCTTACAGAGAATACAATATTTTTATAAACCGTAAAAGATATTATAATAATGTTAAGTACTAGTTGTTTCTTTTCTAATGTTCTATCCAAAGTGTTGCGGGAGGGGCCCTCGGAAGAGGTCCTTAGGTCCCTCAGTTAACACAATCCGCGGTCTAGCTCAGGAGCGGGGTCCCTATGCCTGTCTTGGCTTGAAGAGCCCCGTCGAACTAAACGATCTCTGAAAAATTAAAAGAGTGGCAGGAGATGATGATGATAATGACTAAAAATGCAGAACATGAGTTTAAGTATTTATTTAACAAAAGAATAGAATTGAAAATAATAACAAATAACAACATGTAACATAACAATGAAACATAGAGAAAGACTAGATAACAAAACATATGACACAAAATATAAGTAAGAATTGCGCGATGCTTTCTCGTGAGGCGAGAGAGGCATCGGAATGGAGAGGATGTGAGACTTAGGGAAAAGATGGAAGTGAGGAGACGACGGGCGTCGTTCCTGGCGGCGAGCGTCAGCGTCGATGAGTCACTCGACATAGCGAGAAACGATGGTTGAGACGCACTCGTTGGACGGCGAGTGGTCGGCGACGGATGCACTCACAGAAGGTGATTGGTTCCGCGACGGTTGAAACGCACTTGTTGAACGGCGAGTGGTTTCGCGATGTTTGAGCGGTTGAAAACCACTGGTGCAAAGAAGCGAGAGGTTTCGCGATAGTTGAGCGGTTGAAAGCAGAAAGCGTGTGGTTTCGCGACGGTTGAAACGCACAGCAGAAAGCGTGAGTTTCGCACTAAACCAAAGGGTTGAAACTCGCACTGCAGAAATCGTGGGTTTCGCGGCGATACGACGGTTGAAAAGCTCACAGGAGAAAGCGTGAGTTTTTCAAGTTTGAACTCAAACAGAGAGCGAGTTTTTGAAGTTAGATGGTTTTCGTAGAACTGTTGAAATATTTGTGTCCCTGATATAAAAAATGACCGTTTTTTTTATATGATATTCGGTGACGAAATTTGGTTTATGGTCCTGAAGGGTGTTTGTGATTGGTTAAAAATGGAAAAATTACAAGTTCATTAATAACTCCTCACATATCGCGAATTTTGTAGTTTCACGGTTATCATAAGATTGCTGATGTCTCACGGAATCCGGCGGTGTATAATATGTTACTGGAATGTCATGCGTGACGTGTGTAGTGACTCTAAACTCCGAGGCTTGTATCGGTAACAAAAGATGCCCAACACCACATGTATTCCTATTTAAAAAAATCATTTGTCGTTGATATCCTATACTTCCAGTTTGTTTCTGAAAATTTCAATAGTACCATCCAATTCTTTGGGTAAACTTTGGTATCAAATTTTTTCCTCAACTTGCTCACAAATCGCGTTGTCAAGCAAAATCGTGTTCCCTCTGTCTTGATACATTTACAGTATATATTCTTCATACGGCATTTCCTTACTGATAGTATCGTCGCGGAAAAGCTCTTTCTTGTGTGTTCCATAAGATTAATAAATACAGTATAAGATTTAAGTGACGTGCATATGATACAACGACTCGCAATGATTTGCTTTGCAAATTAGTACGTTAGCCTCTAGCATATCCGTTTCACGCTACTACTATTCTTACGTTACGTTTGTCAGGCGACAATTTCATGCCACACGAATGTCTTTCTACGTAGCACTCTACGTGATTGATTTTATTTTAAACACTTCAGACAAAATTTTTAGGAATTTTTATTTCTCAGCGTTACTTAAACTTATTTGCTTTCATTATTTACAGAACAAAGAAAAACATTGTAAAGTACGAGTGGCAAAATAATAGCATCAAACTCAAAAGTAGTGGACTCTGATCGGTACAAAGAATATGTAAAATTGTATAGAAAGAAAACAAGTTAAGTTAATAAATAGAACTAGTGTTGTATTGGGTTTCGGTCGATATAAAAAAGCACAGTTTATCAAATATTTAAAATTTATTTTATTACTGTCTGCTCTTCCAAACAAATTCCGAACAACAGAACTATCCCTCTAGTCTATTGGCAGACGAATATGTGTGGCCGGTGTGAAATAAATCGGTACACGCCAAAAAGATAGTCTTAAATGAAACAACTCGGTTAATAATAGGTTGTCTGCAACCGACGTCAGTACAAAATGTATACGCTCCAAGTGGAGTGCTATATCCAATATCAGGCGGAATATCTACATTATGGAAGAAAGGTCAAAGAAAGAAACTGATGCTTGCGAAAAGAAAGAACTGCGAACTTAGAAAAATTTCCTAGTAGCCTCTCGTAACTACTCCAACGAAGGCGCAGACTGTGTCATCAGCGTACGAAATAAGTTTACTATTTATTTCTTTTATGTTTAGTAAGTCATTTATATAAATGAGGAATAAAACGGGACCTAGTACAGTTCCCTGAGGCACTCCACAGGTCACATGTTCATTTTCACTCTTCTCCCCTTCGATCACTACTCTTTGTATTCTATTTTCGAGATAACTAGAGAATAATTTTAAAGGCAATCCCCTTACACCATATATCTCCAGTTTTGACAGCAATAAAGAGTGATCGACAGTGTCGAAGGCTTTGGCAAGATCTAATTTGGATTCATTCGCTAGTTGCCATATTTTTTTTTGAATTTTTTGAATTTGAATCTATATTTTGACGGTAATAATTAGTTTTTGCTTTTTTAACTACTGCTGACGATTTTATCTTTATATAGCACATAACATTGTTTAATGGAACAATTGTTTGGAGATAAAAGATATTCCTTATACAGTTTATCCCTTATTTGCATTGATTTTATGATGCCTTGGGAAATCCAAGGTTTTCTTTTAATTTTTAGCTTACTAGGCAATTTGCAGGAGTTAATATTCGAGTTAATTATATCTGTAAAATTGTCAATAATTCCGTCTACATCACCTTGCAAAACCTGCTTCCAGTTTATGTTTTGTAGATTCTTATTTAGTTTTACATAATTGATTTAAGTGATATGAGTGCGGAACCCTAATAATGATCATATTCTAAGTTATACTCAAGCATCCTTCGGGTATGCAAAGAAGAAATGTTTAGAAAAATTACCAGAAAACAGAATTCATCAATTTTTGGACTACAAAGGGATATTAGTTGACTGACACAAAGAAGAAGACATCCAGAATTCGACATCATTGTGGGCCTCTTTTATTTACGAAATAACTCTGAAATATGTGAAAATAATCTCTTCCACATTATTGTTTCTTGCATTTTATATTCTAGATACATTTCTACATTGAAAATAAGGTAGACAAAATCCCTTAATTAATATATGGAAACAAAATCACGTCTGTACAGTAACGAGCAGAAAAAAGTGTTGATTTGCATAAATGTTGTATTCTACCACTCTCGGGTGTAATAAAAATGTTAGATTAATTTAATTTTTTCTCAAGATTTATTGTTGAAACATAAGCATAACATTTATTTCTTAAATGTTCTTTTTCATTTCTTTTAAATCCTATAATCTACATGATTTTTTTTATTTAACTATATTTTTTAATTTAATTCGAATCCACTGTGCTAAGTGTCTGATTTATTATCGAATAATATGGAAATATCAAAGAATAGCCGAGATATGGCTCATAAGATAATTAAAGTAAAATTAAAGGTCCGTTCATATATTCATATCTCCATGCATCAAATGATTCTAGCACATAGTTATATGTGTGGAGCGTTTATACATTGCGTCATGCATCGTAGTGTATCAGGCCTATTAATGTACAGTTTTCTGTTTGGCGCTTAACGGATTGTTGTTAACCTATAAAAGTATTTCGTCATCTATCTAATGAAAATATAATATAATAATCGCTTATGTTCATTAAATGCTCAAACAAGGTAAATAATATACGAGGTGTGTAAATTAAGTAACCGGACTGGCAACATAGCGTTTGTTCTGGCAACATATGAATTTTAACACTTTGTCATCAGCTTAAAAACATCAACTTTGATATATCATGAAATCTTGTCATATTGTCTTTATGAATCTCCAGCTGAGTTTGGAACTATAAAGTTTCCTTGACAATTGTTTAGTTAGTGAACATATCATCGATGAAACTAAGTTGACCAAAGTGTATCGTTATTGGATGAACGGGATTTAACAGGATAACAGAGGTTCATCAGACTCCAAAGGCAACCTATGGTGCATTAGTTTTGTGCGGGCTTCAACAGATAAGAATGGTTTCTAGATGTATTTCTCAGCAAGGATATGGGATCACTCTTAGATAATCTTAATTGAATCCTTCCCTTGGCCTTGATTTAAATGAGAATCTTAAATAATTACAATTGGAAAAACAAAGCAATGTGATCAACATGACCTTATACATTTTAAACCAGTATTTTTAGGGTTTCGTAGGTATGACCAAAAAACCCTTATACCGTCATTTTGTCGTCTGTCTGTCTGTCTGTCTGTCTGTCTGTCTGTCTGTCTGTTCGGTAAAAATTGTAGCCAAACGGCTAAACCTAGAGAGTTGAAATTTGGCATGCTTATACAACTCTTTGACCCGCACATAGGAAAAATACTAAAACATCTAAAAAACATACCCCCCTAAAAATATAAACAAATATGTACTCATCGAAAACAAAAATATTATTTTTAAATTCTGAGTAGGGTATCAAATGAAAGCCCTTAGTACGTGGATTAACGATCAAATTTTTATTTTTGCAAAATAAATTATTTTGATGCGATTTTTGCCAAAATTGTGCAAAAAAAAATTTGTCCCACACCCTGTAGCCCAGATGGTTTGAAGTAAAAATCTAAAAAAATTCTAAGTAATGTATATTGGTGTGAACAGAAATAGTACAACAGGAATTTTTGATTGGATTATGTTTTCGGAAAATAACGCATTTTTTGTGGTTTTTGGTTCACAAAGTGCAAAAGTTATACCAATGTAAGACACTCATATGCAAGGCGTTCGATAGCTTAATGGGTTAGAGCACTGCTGGTAAACGAAGGGTTTCGAGTTCGAGTACGGAGTGAATTTTGTTTTTTCCGTTTTTTTTTTTGCATTTTTATTATGTTGAAATTATTTTGTCAAAATTCTAGTTATATTTTGACAAACGTTGTATTTAATTTTTAAGAGCGTAAATTTAATAACCAGTCTTATATGATTAACAGACGATAAATTATTTTAAAAATATCGTTCATTTTGCCGTGATTACTAAAAAATTTGTCCTACACACTCAGCATACCGCCTTCACTTATTATATACCTGCGAAACCCTGAAATGTGTGAATATTCACACTTCACATCAATTTTTTTGAGGATTTCGTAGATATGACCAAGAAATCCTTATCAATATTTGAATTGTAAATAATTAAATACTAATAATGTTTAAAGAACACATCTCACATTATCTCTCTATAATGCTTTCATTTAATATTTCCAAAATGTCCTCATAAGAAGCAAGATTGGCGCGTGTAGTGAGGCGGTGAGGTGCTCGCCTCAGGCGGCAGTTTCAGAAAGGCGGCATTTTCTAATCACATATTAAAAGAAATATTTTATTTATTATACTGTAAACCAACTAAGTAAAATGTAGGTAAAAAGCCTGTTTAAAATATTTAATTTGAGTACGAAAAGTTGCCTGCAAAAGTTAGGGCAGGCAGCTGTACCCAGAGGCGGACTGGCAAATTAAATTGGCACGGAAAAAAAATTTATAGACCGGCCTCATGTAGAAAAAAAAAAAAATAATAAATAATTAAAAAGATACACACTATAAAAAACATAAATATAAAAGTCATAAATAAAAAATTTATGTAAAAGTGTGAATTTCCACACATTTCAGGGTTTTGTAGGTATTTAATAAGTGTAAGAAGACAACATTATGCTGGATGTTTATGAATATTTGTTCTATAATCACATCAAAATCAACAGTTTTTTGAAAATCATTTTTATTCGTTGTTTGAGTACTAAGAGCTTCCATTTAATTTTTTTAAACAATAACTAATTTAATTAATATGAAACATATTAATAAATTGCTTAATTTTTTTCAATTTCAGAAACGTATTTCTCACTGTTAACAATTTGTTACTTGACTTAAAGTATTATAAGTACATATTTCATAGCTATAAATGATTTATTCATCTATTTTCAATGTCAAAAATTCCTTATTTTTTAAAAAATTCCGGATTATTCCGGTTCCCATCAATTTACTATATTGAAATTTTTTCAGATTTTTAGATCAATTCCTATGGGAAATAGGGTGGGGAACAAATAAAAAAAAAAATCCTACAAAATAATTGATTTTTCAAAAATAAAATCATTCGATATACCAATCAAATTTTTTTTAAAATATTTTTTTGATTAAATACATATTTGCTTTTATTTATCTCGTGATGTTTTTTCCGATATGTGGGTCAATGTGTAGTTTAAGCATGCCAAATTTCAACTTTCTATGTTCAGTCGTTTGGCTACAATTACCGTACAGACATAACATCAGTGACGTTATAAGGGTTTTTTGGTGGTCATAACTACAAAACCCTAAAAAGTCATTTCAATAATTAAATAAATATTTCCTATTTACAAAACAACAACAAACAGTCAATTAATATGAAATTATATAAAAAGAAAGAAACAATTAAACTTTTATAGAAATATTGATAATGATAAAAAGTGAAAAAAAAATGGCATCCATGAACGTTGATAATTCAAATACTTATTTAAAATACTTTTCAAAAAGCAATAAAGTCTGTTCCAAATGGTTAGGCGGAACTAGATTTTGCAGTCTAGTTACTTTCATCGTTTAAATCGGGCTTTTCGGCCGTTTTGTTTAAGCTTTGTAAATCATACTTACAATAAACATTTTTTTGTTAAGGTTAATATCATTTTAAAATGTAGTTTTCTTTATATTTTGATTTTTTCTGTCTTTCTTAATACAAATTTTCCATTTATTTATTTATTTTTTTATTAAAATATGTAAAAAAATAATTTAATGTCATTCGTTTCCATGGTTTCATTGTTGGAATTTTAAATTTTGACATTCCAACGTAAAAAATGTAATTACCCAAGCAATGTGCCTTCTCGTGACAACCTAAAAGAACGAAATTCCCATTTAGTTCCGCCTAACCGTTTGAAACAGACTGTAGTTTACATTTCTAGTTTGGAGAATCTCAATGAACTTCATATAAAGTGCGAGAAAAGGAGACCAAACCACACATGCGTATTCTAGAATAGGACATACAGTCTGTTCCAAACGGTTAAGCGGAACTAAATTTTGCAATCTAGTTACTTTCATCGTTTAAATCGTGCTTTTCGACCGTTTTGTTTAAGCTTTGTAAATCATACTTACAATAAACATTTTTGGTTAAGGTTAATATCATTTTAAAATGTCATTTTCTTTATATTTTGATTTTTTTGTGTCATTCTTAATACAAATTTCCCATTTATTTATTTTTTTGTCATTAAAATATATAAAAAAATAATTTAATTTTGACATAGGTCATTCGTTTCCATGGTTTCATTGTTGTAATTTTAAATTTTGACATTCCAACTTGAAAAATGAAATAACCCAAGCAAGGTCCCTTGTCGTGACAACCTAAAAGAACGAAATTTCCATTTAGTTCCGCCTAAGCGTTTGAAACAGACTGTAGATGAGAGTTAAACAGCGCTACATATGATTCTACCTGACGAAAGTTCTTCGTTACGCGCAAAATAAAACCCATACTTTTAAAAGATTTATTTATTGCATATGTCACATGTTGTTGAAAATTCAGCGCCACATGTGTTGGAGAATGATTCAGACAGTAGTTTACTTCAAGAAATACAGATGGCAGTACATAACTGGAATATATGAAATGACTAATGAAAAGGAAGATTATTGACTTACGCACTTATATTGGAAATTTCTTTACCAATCAACTTTTCTCAAGAATGTGTTAATTAAATTGTATATCTTACTTATACGTCTTATCAGGGCCGGCACAAAAATTGCTGCCTGAAGCGAGCCAAGTTTATGCCGCCCTTTAAGACGGCATAAACTTGGATCGTTAGGGGCGCCGAAAGCGAGTTCGGGTCCCGGTAAATTAGTAATTCCTGTTTCGGGTCCCGGGAATACAATAATTGAGCCCTATCTCCTTCAAAAACGAGAACAATATGTCGAATTCAACGGCACAAAGTTACATAATTATGTGGCTACCACTGGCGTACTGCAGGGATCAAACCGGGGAACTCTGCTTTTTCTTTTGGTAGTCAACGATATTCCAGCCCTGGTAAAAAACAGTATTGAAATTTTTCTTAATACCCCAAGATCCCGCATTGTATCCGTCCGTTCAACGATATTTCCGTCCATTTTGTAATTATGTTGAAAGACATCCCTTTTTCTGGAATAGGATAGTACCCTACACTTTGCTACATTGAAGGGTAATCCAATTGACTTACTCCAGTGGCACAACCATTGTAAATCCATTTCTAAATCATAACAGTGTGTGTCATTCTGTATATGCCTATATATTTTTATATCATCCGCAAACAGCGGCTGTTTCTTACCAGGACTAGAATATCGTTGACTACCAAAAGAAAAAGCAGATCAAACCCCGGTTTGATCCCTGCGGTACGCCAGTGGTAGCCACATAATTATGTGACTTTGTGCCGTTGAATTCGACATATTGTTCTCGTTTTTGAAGGAGATAGGGCTCAACTATTGTATTCCCGGGACCCGAAACAGGAATTATTAATTTACCGGGACCCGAACTCGCTTTCGGCGCCCCTAACGATCCAAGTTTACGCCGTCTTAAAGGGCGGCATAAACCTGCTCGCTTCAGGCAGCAATTTTTGTGCCGGCCCTGATAAGACGTATAAGTAAGATATACAATTTAATTAACAAATTCTTGAGAAAAGTTTATTGGTAAAGAAATTTCCAATATAAGTGCGTAAGTCAATAATCTTCCTTTTCATTAGTCATTTCATATATCCCAGTTATGTACTGCCATCTGTATTTCTTGAAGTAAACTACTGTCTGAATCATTCTCCAACACGCGTCACCACACAAACAATTTTCAACAAAAAGGGCTGTACTACGGATATTTGTAATGTATGTATGTTGTTAAATAGAACATATTACCAGTGCCGTATTAAGCTAGTGAGGGGCCTGTAGTATGTTTCATAAAGGGTCCCTAAATTAAAAATTACATCAAAATTTGAAAACATAATTATTTATTATCATAATACTGGAAAACGAGATTCCAAAAATTGTTTGTTATCAAGCGATATAACTGCAACTCTACAAGGTCACCAAGATCACTTTTCAGTAGCTCTATAAATTGTAAAAATTCTTTCCTCCATCTTCTGGATACGATTTAACAATTTTCTTCACAATCTAATTCTAAGATTTCTTTAAAATCTCTTCAAATGTAAATGATTGTAGTCGACGAAGAAACCAAAAAAACGCCATTCGCCTTTTGATAAGTTTTCTGTCGTTTTGACAGGGCAGAAGCAATAATGACTAATAATATGTTTGGTTTTTAAACTTCTGAGACGATGTTTCCCTTGTTGAGATTCAGCAAGGGGATCAAGAATACTAGAACTAGTACTAAAATCATTATACGTACTACAACGCTTGTGCGTTCATCGAGTTTGTTATTGATAATTTTCACACCCACTCAAATACTTTGCTTTATGCTCAATTTTTTTAAAATATGAGGGCATAACTTGAATAAACCCATTCAATGATTCATGGAGTGCACAAGCTATATTTAAATTTTGGTCGGAAGATTACAAACAAGTACAGGTAATGCTGTAATACCTGATCCTATTATACGATAAACAATCCGGTTTCAAGCTTTATCATTGTTGAAAGTATTCTTAATTGATAAGTCATCCAAAACTTGTTTTATTACAGAAGAGCTGTATAAAAGTGCATTTATTGCATCTGTAAGATCAGGTCTGCATTTCTTTCACAATGGGTAGAACACCACCACTACCAAGCGATAATGCAGTTGAAGGGAGATTTCATTGATAAGTATACCATAAAAAATTGCAAAATCAAGGCAAAATGAACGATATTTTTTAAATAATTTATCGTCTGTTAATCTAAGAGCTTTAAAAACAAATTTTATGTTAAAATATTTTTTTGTTAATTTTAATTCGAATACCTAATACCATTATTTAGGTTTCTAAATATGTGCAGTATTTTGCACTGTTCCAGCGACCGAGTTATATAAGGGTTTTTTGGTCATACCTACAAAACCCTAAAAAGTGTGTAGGTTTTCTACAGATTCAAAATAAATTAATGCTTGTTTGCAACATTTAATAGTTTAGTTCCCAACCATATGTTAATGTACAAAATATTGCATGTTAAGCTGCATTCAGAGCTCTGTAAATCAACACGTTGTACGCTATGGATAATTTTTAAACGAGGTCATTTGGTATGATCGGACGTGCTCGTGCTTTGTCGTTGCTACTGTTGAGCGATATAGTACGAGCTTGTCCGATCATACCAATTGCACTCGTTTAAAAACTATCCATAACGCACAGGGTGTTAATTTACTGAGCTCTGAATGCAGCTTAATGGTTTTGAAAACCGACAATCAACACTGAAAAAAATTTTGCTTTAAAATAAATGAAATTGCAGGTAAATTTTAAAGTTTTGCTTTTAAAAATGCGTCGACATCCTTTGTATTTAGTTTAAAAGTAGATCTACTTTTGACAGATATTTTACTTTAAATATGAAAGTACATCACTTTTAAATCAATTATCAAACGGATTTCGGCTTAAAAGTAAATAATTTTAATCCAAATGTGTGTACTGTTGAAAAATTAAAAGCAGTATTTTTGAATTGAAAATATTTGTTTTTGTTTTAAATAACAAGAATTTTAAAATAAAAGAGCAAATATCTCAATTTAAAAGTTATAGTTTTTATATCAAAAAGAAACTTACCTTTATTCCAACAGCATTTCGTTATTACCTAATTTAAAAGTGAGTATATTATGTTGAATAAAATGCATATAATTTTTAAAATAAAAGATGTGGTTTTTAATTTTTTTTTCTTTGTTTATTTATTATTATTACATTACAATTGTACGTATACAAAATTTATTCAATAATACAAAACATTTTCTTATCCTACAAATGAGGCACGGATATGGAAAAGGTTTTAGGTAAAAAATCAATTTTTCGTATTTTGAAAAGAGCCTACATATTATTTACTAATCACTAAATAGACAATAATACTAGATAAAATGTATTCCTATTTACCTGAAGTACCTGCTTATCTTCTAAATAATAATAAGCTTCTTGGATATTGTGTTCTTCTAGAAAACTGTAACTCCTGTTAATTGGGATCCTCCACATTTACCGTTATATTATTAGTTAGGTCTATTAATGTAATATTTTCTATATTATAAGCCACTTCATAATAATTTTTCATCCTGGCTCCATTGTTTAAATATATAGGTAAATGACAAAATAAAACAAATATGCACGGACTTTAAATGTTCTTCATTTAACGGTCAAAACACAACGAGCAAGTTTAAATAGGATCGCTAAACATACGCACTTCCCCCACTTTGCAAAGAAATTAAAAGCAAGTGCTTTTAATTTGAAATTCTTACAATTGATTTACTATATCTTAAAACAGATTCACGGTAAATTCATCGAAAATCAATTCATCGAAAATCAATTCATCGAAAATCAATTCATCGAATGATCAATTCATCGAATGATCAATTCATCGAAAAAAAATATTTTGTAAATATTTGAGAGGAATGCCGAGGGGATCGGAAAGCCAAAAAAGCAGTGGTCAATAAAAGTTGACAGACTACACTTATTAAATAACTATCATACTTGGTCTATTAATAATTTTTAAATTTTCCATTCAGAAAATACGCCAGATAAAAGATACCTGTTGGATTATTTTGAAATCGAACAGGGCTCCTTAGATCAGAAAAACCCGGCTAATGGGATCATAAATGTACTTAATATACCCATTCTTAAAGGATTATAAAAATGGTATTTCCCCATCTGTTAAGTCTTAAGGGTTTTGTGTTATGTACATAGTTTTACTATTCATATTTACTATACCACACATGATTTGTTCAATGTACGGTGATTCTAAACAGGTGGAATTGTTATGTTAGTGTGAGTTTGTTTTGTCATTAAACTAGATGATGGGTAGCTCGCTTCGCTCGGCTTCTTCTAACCAAACCCTTACTTACCTAACCTAACCTAAGATAGTGTTTTGACATTAAACTAGAAGATGGGTAGCTCGCTTCGCTCGGCTTCTTCTAACAAAACCCTTACTAACCTAACCTAACCTAAAATAGTGCTTTGTCCTTAAACGCATAGTACTTTATTTTCCCCCATATTAGCCCAATTAAAATGCATATCATTGTGTATGAATTTATAAAAATTATTTGCGTGCAATTGCCCACAACCTGTCTTATTAAACCTTAAAAACAAAACATTTATTTTTTTTATTATATAAGTTTTCTTATTATATTTCTTTATTTATATTCAAACACTATTTCACTTTATTTACCTTTTTTTAAACCATATAAAAAAATTTACGCAATTATTTCTTAGTCTGTCTACTTTTATTGACCACTGCTCTTTTGACTTTCCGATCCCCTCGGAATTCCTCACAAATATTTACAAAATATTTTTTTTCGATGAATTGATCATTCGATGAATTGATCATTCGATGAATTGATTTTCGATGAATTGATTTTCGATGAATTGATTTTCGATGAATTGATTTTCGATGAACTCGTCGGTTACCCTTAAAACATACGACTTTAACATTAAATTTTTACTTTTGAATTAAAATTACAACTGAAATACAAATAAAAGTATGGCTTTTTAGAAGAAAAGCAGTGATTTTATATTGATAGTTGTTCTTGCAAATCAAAAGTACTTTATTTTTAACATAAGCTTCAACTGTAAATGCTGTTTATATGAAAGTGAGTACTTTTGTTTTAATGTCAGTTCTTTTAAGATAGTAGTTTTTGTATTTAAAATAAAAACTCAAACCAAAAGTAAAATCAAAAGCATATTTTAAAAGTACAAAAACACGACATCTTTTGATTTTACCTGCAATTTCATTAGAATGAAAGTAAATACGATTAATATGAAATCAAAAACTAGCGTTTTCAATTTTAAAGTATAAATTTCTTTCAGTGTATATAGGAAGGTATTTGGATAATACTGGAAGTACCACCACCTTTGTAAATTGATTCACTGCCAACAACTATACTCTATCTCAAAAAGACTCATAGTAAACACGTTTAAATTGGTTTTGTGTATTTCTATACCTATTACTATTTATCATTTTATTAAACTCACGCCTGTGACCATATTTATCATATCATTAAACACACCCCTGTGACCATACTTTTCCTCAAAATTTTAGGGTCAAAATTTTATGGTCTATTGTGTTTAACCCTAGTTCGTATTCCCATATAATATGTGTCGCTTTTGTTTTGCCGCTTCTGTGTGAAAAAACAATAACTTTTTACATTTAATAAATTTTATTACTATCAGTCTTTTTGAGATAGAGTATAGTTACGTACTGGTTGATTCCTTTTTTTTTTGCTTATCAGCTAGTTTGGATTACGTTTATTTCCCGGTTGAATCTTTAGTTGTCCTTTTATTTTGTCTTCTGGCCTGCAACAGCTACTGTTGGATAGAATATGGCGTTAGTAAAAGTTTGACCATGCCTGCATTGAAAAAAATATACTGTCTCATTTAAGAAAATAAAAATTCTTTTAGTAATCTAATCCCGTTTAACGTGTCATATTTGTTATCTAGGTGCGTTTTATTATTCTGTTCTTTTATGAAAATTTATGAGGGTGTAAAATTAAATATTTCAAGGTTAGAAATTGTCGCCAGTGAAAGTATTAAATTTTTGTTTGTTTTATCATTACAGCAAATTTATTACGTGATAATTTTTAACTTTGTTATTGTAAAAATATTGAAGAGTATTTTACTTAAAAAAGTATTTTATGTAATTTATTACGTAGCTATTTTATCAGTTTTCTATTTATAGTATTTAAAAATTAAAGAGATAATTGAATAAAATACTGTATATTGGTGGCGAATTAGTTAATGTTAGGCTTTCTCTAATCAACAGTCTGTCGGGTGTATTCTGTAAGAAATGCGTTAAAATTAGCGTCAGGTTAATAATGGGTGTTTTTTTTAGAGGTATAGAACTTTAAATTGCAATAAAACAACGATGGATTATTCGATTGACATGAATTTTTTTTTATTCGAAAGATAATCTTGTGGCATTACATTTTAAATATGATTTCTGGCATATGACCGCCACGGCTGGCTCGGATGTAGTCCAATCTGGACGTCCAATTTTCGATGACTTTTTCCAACATTTGTGGCCGTATATCGGCAATAACACGGCGAATGTTGTCTTCCAAATGGTCAAGCGTTTGTGGCTTATCCGCATAGACCAATGACTTTACATAGCCCCACAGAAAGTAGTCCAGCAGTGTTAAATCACAACATCTTGGAGGCCAATTCACAGGTCCAAAACGTGAAATTAGGCGGTCACCCAACGTGTCTTTCAATAAATCGATTGTGGCACGAGCTGTGTGACATGTTGCGCCGTCTTGTTGGTATGATTTAATGTAATGCCACAAGATTATCTTTCGAATAAAAAAAAATTCATGTCAATCGAATAATCCATCGTTGTTTTATTGCAATTTAAAGTTCTATACCTCTAAAAAAAACACCCGTTATTTTTATTTTAACTCCATGTCTAACGTCATTATCCAAAAATGCTATTCTGTAAGAGCATTTGTTAAGGTAAGCGTTAATACAATACTTGTTAACGCGAGGCGCTAACTCACCCTGTAGAGAGGCTAATATTAACTGCACGCGCATGCTCCGTTACGTTGAATTTTAACAGGAGTATTTATTTTGTCAAATGCCAAGAGAATCTTAACCTAATATTTCGGTGTTGAATTAAATATTCAGTGGCGAAATTTATTTTAAAAATGGAATAGAAATGTTTGGTCCTGTGATACTCATTATAACTGGTTTCCACAGTGTATTAAATAAAAATATAACTTTATTCAACTTTTGTTTAGTCAATTTATATACTACATGTATTATAACAGTTCATCTAATTTTTTAATAATATGTGAATTATATGTTCATTCTATTTTTAAAAAGGTGTTCGGTGATATTAATTATTAAATTTGATTTATTACGCTATTTCTACCGTGGAATAACACTGTTGTGATAGTCATTATCAATCTCATCAATTGTTTCTTCAAATAATACACCATTAAAATGTACTGCGGTATTTTGAAACACGGCGGAGGCATAAGTGAAGTTTTGTAGCTTTCAGAGGATTATAATTTTAAGTTCTGTGTCTCAACAAAAACCAAAACTGCTCTCCAATACTCCATTTACTTCCTTTCTATACAATTACTTGAACTTGCGTCTGGGTTACTTGTATAACAAAAATTATGAAGCGTCATTCTTATCTCTACGTTTAAGAATTCACTTTAAAAAGTAATAGAAAGTTGATTAATATTCCCACCGGCTTGTGTTTTATTAATTTTTTTTTTAAATAACATGACATTTACTTAAATAGGATCAGCCATTTTTGCAAACTAAACACTAGCGTTAACTTTTAAAGCCACCGTTTCGGTAGGCGCTTATTGTAGAACGTTAACTGGCTATTTTAACGCCGCCGCGCTATAATTTTAACACATATATGTTTAGCGAATAGCATTTAGGTTAAAAATTAACGTCAGTTTCTGACGCTAAGATTTTAACATCATGCTTAGAGAATAGACCCGTGAGCACGTTATTCGTATTTAATAATATTATTTCATACAGAAACCCTTTATGATTTATTTATTCTTTGTATAGAGTAAAAACTTGAACAATGCGTGTAATTCGTCCAAAAATATCACTCACTGTTAAAAATCACACTACTTGAAGTGTGAAATCAATAAATGAAATCAGTTTATTATTGGGTTTTCCAGAGAGTTGTGTTTGCATATTGCGCCTCTTTATCTGAGCATTTTCCTTTATTTTTCATAATATTTTGAAAAGATTCATTCTCAACTACATCGGATATTGCAGAGAAGCTTTATGTAACCCAACAAACTCTTCTAGATCGCAGAAGAAAAATTGGATTTCTAATACGTACGCAAGATGGATACCGCATAAGTTGTCTGCTAGAAACTTAGAAAATAGTGTAACCATCGATATTTCTCTACTCTCTCGTCGCAGAACTGATCTTAAAATGAATTAGTAGCCGATGATGAAAAACGGAAAATGTATGAAAATCTGGTGACTAGAAGAGTCGTAACGTCATCGTTTCGCCCCGGGTTCCGTATTGTTATTGCATTAGGCATTTGTATTTGTATTTCTCCTGTAATGTTAGCAACTATACATGGTATATTGCGTAAAGGCTCCCTCAAATGTTATGCTGTAAATGAAGACAATGAGTGAGCAATGCCAAGATAGTAGAGACTAAGATCATAGTATATAGAAAATTGATCAACACCTTAAATGGAATATTCACCTTGAATATTTGAGGAAAAAGATCCGTATGCTTTTCCACAAATTTTATATTATTCGTGACATCTTATTAATACTGTTTAAACAAATATACAAATCACTAGCGGAATCGGTAATAAAGTACGGTATCATCGCATGGGGTAGCCTTTACACCAATCATTTATCTGCTTTCCAAACTACTCAAAATAGGATTTTAAAAATAATCTATAAAAAGGGTAATCTATTTCCTACCGCTAGATTATACAGAGAATTAAAACTACCCGATACAATAATATTATATATTATGACAGTACTCACCACAATATATAAAGAGCATATAAATAAGAACTATATAGATCATGAGTACCAAACTCGACAGAAATGTAATAAACAATTAAAAATACCTAAACTGAATAGCAAGGCAGGCCAAAAAAGTTTATCTTATATTGGTCCCAGATTATATAACTCATTTTTTAACAATTTTTTTTTGTATAACACAAAAGCGTTCGATATACACATGTCGAACAAATGAAAAAATATTTTTTTATAGTACTTTTTTCCAAGTGGATAATTTTGCATTTGATGGTCTACTAGATCAACCCCACCCATTGTGTCATTATAATCAATTATGACTTTTGGTTTCCAAATTGTATTACCATCTTTATTTCTTTATTTTTTTTCCATTAAGACCATTTTCTCTAGTTATTTTGGGCAAATACATAATAGAACATAAAATATGTGACTGGCCGAGTTATCTCGGGTACGGTCTTTTTGGACCATAAAGTGTGGCCCGAGTTATCTCGGGCCTGGTCCTTAAGGGGTTAATTTTCATATTTTGGTATCTTAGCGTCTCAGTTTCTACGGCACTCAGTTGGCATTTGAACTCCTATTCCTACTTATATTTTAAATTTTATTTATTTATGTTTTTTAAATATATGTATCTTTATTACAATTATTATTGTTTTATATTTTATTTTATATGCATGTTATTTTTTTAGGGTTTTGTAGGTATGCCCAAAAAATCCTTATACCGTCATTTTGTCGTCTGTCTGTCTGTCTGTCTGTCTGTCTGTCTGTCTGTCTGTCTGTCTGTCTGTCTGTCTGTTTGGTAAAAATTGTAGCCAAACGGCTAAACTTAGAGAGTTGAAATTTGGCATGCTTATACAACTCTTTGACCCGCACATAGGAAAAATACTAAAACATCTAAAAAACATATACCCCTAAAAATATAAACGAATATACGCTCATGGAAAAAATATTTTTTTATAATTCTGAGTAGGGTATCAAATGAAAACCCTTGGTACGTGAATTAACGATCAAATTTTTATTTTTGCAAAATAAATTATTTTTAAGCGATTTTTGCCAAAATTGTGCAAAATTTTTTTTGTCCCACACCCTGTAGCCCAGATGGTTGAAACTAAAAATCTGAAAAAAAAATTCTAAGTAATGTACATTGGTGTGCACCGGAATAGTACAACAGGAATTTTTAATCAGATTACGTTTTTGGAAAAAACCGCAATTTTTGTGATTTTTGGCTAATAATGTACACAATTTATAGCTTTGTAACACGCTACACTGAAACGTGTATGCTGGTGTAGTGGTTTTGACGCTGGCTTTTCACCCAAGTAACTCGATCCGAAAAGGATCGAATCCTGCGAGAAGAGACAATATTATTTTTTGTTTGTTTTTTTAAAATTTTTATATTGTTTAAACTATTTTTTCAAAATTCTAGTTATATTTTGGCAAATGTTGCATTTTTAGAAGCGTAAATTTAATAACCAGTGGAAATTGTTTAAATTATAATTTAATTCTGTTTCAATGTACACGAAATCAGAGGGGCGGAACTTATAACAACCAATGGAAGCCATAGGCGCAATTTTTAATATTCTTAATGAACCTTGCTATATAAGAAAAAAAAAAATACTGCACATATTTAGAAACCTAAATAATGGTATTAGGCGTTCGAATTAAAATTAACAAAAAAAATATTTTAATATAAAATTTGTTTTGGCATCCCAAATAATCATCATTCACTTACTAAATACCTGCAAAACCCTGAAATGTGTAAAAATTCACACTTCACATCAATTTTACTATTTAAATTTATATATTACATACTCTGTTACTTGTATTTGGATTTTTTCCATAGGACAGAAGTCATTTAAATAAATAAATAAGTAATATAAATCTTGAAGCGATTCATCGTACAGGGACTCTTTAAATCAGTGGTTCCCACCCTTTTTTGTGGTGAGCACCCCTTTGAATGTGAAAATAAGCTCCCGCACCCCCATAAAAATGTGTTCAGATTTTTTCAGTTGAGTCATTTAAATTGATTAAAATAAAAAGTGAAGAGCAGAAAAAAACGTCCACACTTCTAAGATTTAAGTGCAAAAAAAAAAAAATCTATAAATCGTCTCGCAGTTCTCAAAATGCTTTCCGGCACCCCCGGTTGGGAACCACTGCTCTAAATGAACATTAACAGTATGAATGTGTGTATTAATTTCCTGCAATGTAGTAAACATAGATCCGAGACGTATTTCCTGTAAAGTGCAATAGTCCGTGTACAGAAGTGTATAACATGAAGCGTGAATCTGACGCTGCTGTCAAACAAGCTCTGGGCTCCGTACTCCAGACCCCGTTCTCTAGGCTCCGGCTGGACTAACACCCAGCTCCACCTACTATCATTATTACTGGATCATATAGAAACAGCTTTGGAGATTCAGACGTGAAATTGACCTATTTAATAACGAGTCTCTGCCTAAGGATATCATATAATGACGAAACAAGCAAGTTTTTGTTCCTCTTTGCAAATAAGGGACTGATTGGAAATTAAATTACTGAATAACATTGTAATGAACAGCTGCTAAACTAACAAAAGGAATAGGTTTATAGAATAATGCGGAAGTTTGGGTTTCCCACAGAATATATCAAAATTTAATTAATATATCAATTTTTAGTGATAGAAAAATAATAAAAATATATTATAAGTGCAAGCTAATTTATTTATTTATTAAAAAATAAGATAATATTAGCAGAAACAGTAAATTTATATGAAACTATTCTTATAAATTTACACTTTCTAAAAAGGTTATCTCATTTTTAAGGTTTTGTTGGTATGACCAAAAAACAACGCGAATTCGACAACGAAAGTCGAATTCGCGTAAGTCGGGGTTCAACTTTGCATATAAATACATATCAATCTTGTTTAATTGGGACCAAGGACTAACAAAAACACTAGTTTAGAAGAAAAATATTTAATAAAATTGCAAAATAAAAAAATAAATAAATGAGTTACGTAAAAAAGTTATTTCGATGGCTTCATAAAATCTAATAAATTTGTCTGACGACACAACGTCTTCAAAAGAAGGCGTTGAAATGAAGGCGAAGGAATTCTGCTTGAATAAAATTTCAAGCCAGTAGTTTGTAGCTACAACGCGTTCTTCGTTGGAGTTTGTGTTTATAAAATTTGTAGTCCCTTTTCAATTGAGCTGAGAGCTTCTGTCATTCTGCTATCAAAATCCCTGAAAAATACAAGTTTATATATCAAAGATATCGTTTTCCTTTCTTACTAGGTGCAGGAAAGTCAGATTTACTTCGTTTGGACGACATGTTTTTTAAAGGGTTTATAACAAAACAATCTTAACTGTCGTCGATCGTAGAATCATAATTGTGCACGTAGATTTCCCGGGAAACGCGTCCAAAGCGTAGCACAGCCAGATATACATTGAAGAAAGCGGGTGGCAGTGTTGTCAAACGAAAAAATCAAAAACCGCGTAACTCCGAGTTCGTGTAAGTCGGGGTATTACTGTACTTTTATTTTTATGAATTTTTCAGTTAGATAAATAGTTGTGGAGTTACGGAGGGACACCTAAAGCTAAATTTTTTAAATATCTTCCTTATTTAAGACTTAAAAATGTATATAACAAAAATTGTTTATAATAATAAAACAAATATTTTTTGTTCTATATACTTTTTCGATTGTGTGGGTATTTACGGGGGCACCCGTAAAATTAAAATCTTGAAATCTCATTCACCGCAAAATAAATAAATAAGTAAAAATGTTGAAAATAATAATATTATGGGAAATTAGCAGAATTGAAGTTATAATAATATTTTTGTGTTAATTGAAGCGAAAAGTACATGTTTCCTGAATTCAAAAACTTGACCAGTTTTGCGGCGAAACCGTTCATCCCACAAAAAACTTATGAAAGCTAAATTATATAGAATTTATTTTTCTTAATCTAGTGTAGGTATACACTCAACCCTCGATTTACACGGTAGATTGGTTCCTAGAAAAACCGTGTAAATCGAAAATCGTGTAAATCGAGACCAGCGTTTTACACAAAAAAATGTTAAAAACAAAGAGGGTTCGTTTTTAGGGTTTTGTAGGTATGACCAAAAAACACTTATACCGTCATTTTGTCGTCTGTCTGTCTGTCTGTCTGTCTGTCTGTCTGTCTGTCTGTCTGTCTGTCTGTCTGTCTGTCTGTCTGTCTGTCTGTCTGTCTGTCTGTCTGTCTGTTCGGTAAAAATTGTAGCCAAACGGCTAAACCTAGAGAGTTGAAATTTGGCATGCTTATACAACTCTTTGACCCGCACATAGGAAAAATACTAAAACATCTAAAAACATATCCCCCTAAAAATATAAACAAATATGTGCTCATCGAAAAAAAAAATATTTTTTTATAATTCTGAGTAGGGTATCAAATGAAAGCCCTTGGTACGTGGATTAACGATCAAATTTTTATTTTTGCAAAATAAATTATTTTGAAGCGATTTTTGCCAAAATTGTGCAAAAAATTTTTTGTCCCACACCCTGTAGCCCAGATGGTTTAAACTAAAAATCTGAAAAAATTCTAAGTAATGTACATTGGTGTGAACCGGAATAGTTCAACAGGAATTTTTGATCAGATTAGGTTTTTGGAAAAAAACGCATTTTTTGTGATTTTTGGCTAATAATGTACACAAGTTATAGCTTTGTAACAAGCAACACTCTAACGTGTGTGCTGGTCTAGTGGTATTTGACGCTGACTTTTCCACCCATGTAACCCGATCCGATAGGGATCGAACCCTGGAGAAGAGACTATATTTTTTTTTTTTTTAATTTCTGTATTGTTTAAATTATTTTTTCAAAATTCTAATTATATTTTGGCAAATGTTGCATTTAATTTTTAAAAGCGTAAATTTAATAGTCAGTGGAAATTGTTTAAATTATAATTTAATTCTGTTTCAATGTACACGAAATCAGAGGGGCGGAACTTATAACAAGCAATGGAAGCCATAGGCGCAATTTTTAAAATTCTTAATGAACCTTGCTATATAAAAAAAAATACTGCACATATTTAGAAACCTAAATAATGGTATTAGGCGTTCGAATTGAAATTAACAAAAAAAATATTTTAATATAAAATTTGTTTTCGCATCCAAAATAATCATCATTCACTTACTAAATACCTGCAAAACCCTGAAATGTGTGAAAATTGACACTTCACATCAATTTTTTTAAATGAATTATTATTTTTTATATTTATTTTCAAATATTTATTAATAACATGTGTACATATATAGAAAAATCGTGTAAATAAAATTAAGAAGGTACAAAAATACAAAAAAAAAATATGTCTTATACATATGTATACATAAATATGTAGAAAAATCTCTAATCTTTGTCAGAGCTTGTTCTAGCTCTGATTTTTTTTTTTTCTTTGGTTGAGTAGAAATATCACTGTCAGAGTCGCTGACAGAAACTTCGTCATTGTTTTCCTTTGGAATTCCATCATTTGATATGTCTTCGTTTCTTACTTCATTTATTATTTTAGGAGATATGAAATCAGTGATCAACATTTTCTTAGTTTGGCTGGTTTCCTTATAAATTTCTTCATATTGGCTAAGATCTTGTTTTATTGTTCTTTGAAATTGCGTTGTAGTTTCATTTATGCGTTGTTAATTACAATGTTCCAATTTCGATTTTTTTTCATATTTCAAACCGTGAAAAAGCGAAACCGTGTTAACTGAGTACCGTGTAAATCGAGGTATGGGTGTATATTTGTTTCATGTTTTGCAATAGGACGGACATTTATGCAAAAAAAAATTTTTTGCACGTTTTACTCTTTTTTTTTCATATTTCAAACCGGGTAAAAGCGAAACCGTGTTAACTGAGTACCGTGTAAATCGAGGTATGGGTGTATATTTGTTTCATGCTTTGCAATAGGACGGATATTTATGCAAAAAAAAAATTTTGCACGGTTTACTCTTTTTTTTTTGTCTTGAAGTTCCGGCAAAAAAATTTAGTCGCAATGGTGATCTCGAAAGCAGCATCTCATGCCACCAATATCCAAAACTCCCGCAAAATTTTCTCCAAAAGTATTGTTTTGAACACCAATTTCCTGGACTAATAAGCTTATTATCATTCTTTTGTCAAAACCGTCGATTTTGTGGTCAAAATTGAATACGGCCCTTGTCAGATGTATATCTGACTTACTGGCCCTTTGCTGTATTTGAGTTTGCGACTTCTGCTAACCTGTCATCACTAACTGATAGCATTGTTTCGTTTTAATGTGTAAAGCAATACTTATCAACAGTAAAGGTTGATTGCAATCAATTTCTGAAATTAATAATACAACAACGTTTATCATATGTGACAAAAAAAAAATGCAGGTATTGTAAACTGTTTGTAATTAATATTATCAGCGTGATACTCACCTTGACCATAACTACTTTCATTTTCTGATAACAGTATCAAAATGGAAAACTGATAAGTAAGTGATATATGTAACTGTTGGTAATACATGACTCTAGGAAACAATGTTACTTAAAAATAACCAAAAACAATAACATGTTTTGATTATTGCTCGCTTACATATTTCCTATGGGCAATTAAAAGTTATAATTGCACATGGATATCAAATATCCACTGTGGTCCTTCCTATACAGTACCATCAATATAGTCTGAAAATCTTACTCCAGTCTGCTATTGTCTATTTTCAATTAGGAGTGGTTTCAGATCATCTCGCTAAAACAGGGGTCGGGGAACATTTTTACCCATTACCCAGAAATGATTCACGGTAAGTTCATCGAAAATCGCACTAACATCAAATAGTCCCGATTTTGATGTTATTATATCGAAAATTAAACAACATCATTTCTCCAAATAAAGTATTTTTTGTTATAAATAAATATATAATTTAGCAGCATTATTTTACATATTTTATGTTAATAATTATGTAAATTCTAAAGAATTCAATAAATCCTTCAATGTAAATAATATTTGATTTTTTTTACAAATCAATGGGGTAACGTCGGTGTAAAGAAATATATTTCTGGAGGTAACCGACGAGTTCATCGAAAATCAATTCATCGAAAATCAATTCATCGAAAATCAATTCATCGAAAATCAATTCATCGAAAATCAATTAATCGAAAATCAATTCATCGAAAATCAATTCATCGAAAATCAATTCATCGAATGATCAATTCATCGAATGATCAATTCATCGAAAAAAAATATTTTGTAAATATTTGAGAGGAATTCCGAGGGGATCGGCAAGCCAAAAAAGCAGTGGTCAATAAAAGTTGACAGACTACACTTATTAAATAACTGTCATACTTGGTCTATTAATAATTTTTAAATTTTCCATTCAGAAAATACGCCAGGTATAAGATAACTGTTGGATTATTTTGAAATCGAACAGGGCTCTTTAGATCAGAAAAACCCGGTTAATGGGATCATAAATGTACTTAATACACCCATTCTTAAAGAATTATAAAAATGGTATTTCCCCATCTGTTAAGTCTTAAGGGTTTTGTGTTATGTACACAGTTTTATATTCATATTTACTATACCACACATGATTTGTTCAATGTACGGTGATTCTAAACAGGTGGCATTGTTATGTTAGTGTGAGTTTGTTTTGTCATTAAACTAGATGATGGGTAGCTCGCTTCGCTCGGCTTCTTCTAACCAAACCCTTACTAACCTAACCTAACCTAAGATAGTGTTTTGACATTAAACTAGAAGATGGGTAGCTCGCTTCGCTCGGCTTCTTCTAACAAAACCCTTACTAACCTAACCTAACCTAAAATAGTGCTTTGTCCTTAAACTAGAAGATGGGTAACTCGCTCCGCTCGGTTTTAGACTTTTACTAACTAAACCTAACCTAATTACCTTGTTTTTAGGCGCATAGTACTTTATTTTCCCCCATATTAGCCCAATTAAAATGCGTATCATTGTGTATGAATTTATAAAAATTATTTGCGTGCAATTGACCATAACCTGTCTTATTAAACCTTAAAAACAAAACATTTATTTCTTTTATTATATAAGTTTTCTTATTATATTTCTTTATTTATATTCAAACACTATTTCACTTTATTTACCTTTTTTTAAACCATATAAAAAAATTTACGCAATTATTTCTTAGTCTGTCTACTTTTATTGACCACTGCTTTTTTGACTTTCCGATCCCCTCGGCGTTCCTCTCAAATATTTACAAAATATTTTTTTTCGATGAATTGATCATTCGATGAATTGTTCATTCGATGAATTGATTTTCGATGAATTGATTTTCGATGAATTGATTTTCGATGAACTCGTCGGTTACCCCCAGAAATATATTTCTTTACACCGACGTTACCCCATTGATTTGTAAAAAAAATCAAATATTATTTACATTGAAGGATTTATTGAATTCTTTAGAATTTACATAATTATTAACATAAAATATATAAAATAATGCTGCTAAATTATATATTTATTTATAACAAAAAATACTTTATTTGGAGAAATGATGTTGTTTAATTTTCGATATAATAACATCAAAATCGGGACTATTTGATGTTAGTGCGATTTGGATACAGTCTTTGGGGTCCAGTCGATGTCTCTGTTTCGTTTTAATGTTCGTTAGAATGGAAATTTCTTGTTCACAGAGATAAGTTGTTGCAAATGGCAACAACTTTTTAATTGCCTCCTCATGAACAATTTTAAAAGACTTTACAACCCTTGACATCCAAAAATTTGACAGATCGGTTTTGTTTTCAAATTCTATACGTGCTTCATTATTTGATCTCAGTTCCAAAAGTGATTCAGGCAATCCTTGTGGCTCTTCTGGCACGTCAGACATTCGGCATTTAAAAGGATCTATAACCCAACTCACTGTACTTATATTAAGTTCTGGAAAATATTGAGCGAAACGGTCTTTTAGGTTGCCAAGATGTTTATTGATTGTGACCTTGATATCTTTAAAACGAGTATCATTCGAATCTTCTAAAAACAAAGCTAATTCTGGAAAAGCAGCTATCTTGTTTTGATTAACTTTTTGTTTCCAGTAGGAAATCTTCGAACCATATACTGACAATATTTCACTGGTAGATATTATCGTGATTTTCTTTCCTTGTAATTCTTTATTAAGTATGTTGACATGCGCAAAATGTCTACTAAATAAGCGAGGTATGCAAGCAACGAACAAGTTTTTTGACAGAATATGATTTTGGTCGATTAAAAAACTTTTTATTTCATTTTTAAGAGCCCACAATCGGTTGAGTATATTTCCCCGTGAAAGCCATTTTATTTCTGTATGTACAGCAGGTCTGTGTACTCGGCCTCACCATCTTTACATAACTCACGAAATAGACGTGTTTTCAGTGCATGTCCTGTGAAAATTAACAATTTTAATAACATCATTTATAAAGGCTTCCAATGTTGGTTCACGATGTTTCACAATCAGTGCTTGGCGATGAATCATATAATGATTAACTTCCATTTTAGGATTTTGACGTCTTGCCAAAGCCGGAAAACCATTGACATGACCCAACATAGCTGGAGCTTCATCAACATACAGAGCAACGCAGTCTTCCTCCTCTAAATTGACTGTGTTGAAATTTTTATTAATAACTTTATTGAAAACATTTATGCCACGAGACCGCAACTCCAGAGGAAAAAAAACAACAATTTTCTTCAATTGCATTTAAACTTTTGTAACGAATATAAACCATCAGCTGCGAATTATTGCTGCCATAAGACCACAGAGCAATCATGTTCATTTATAAAATAGGCATTCGGTATACATGTGTGCAGCGTTTTGGACATTTCGCACAAATTTCTATCGTATTTAGAAACGCACTTTTTATGATTTTTTATATCATTTATGTCTATTAATATCTCATTACCCCAAAGAATTTTGTTTTTACCCTGTTTGGGGTAATTTACCCCTGTTCCCCGACCCCTGCGCTAAAATAACCGCTTGGTTATAATCAAGTCATTTTTACATAGGAGAATGTTTCAACTTGTCAGTTGAGAGTTATTGCGCGTTACATTAAACCAGTAAACGAGTTAGTGACTAGTTTACTAGTTACTAAGATAGTCACTATCCTAATGTAAATGCTTGAGATTCAATTGGTGCTAGAAGTTCGGATAGGATAGTGGTCTTCTAGACAGATAGTCACTAGCTCACTATCCTACCCCCACTACTAAATTTTTCCTTTTTCGGAGTTCTTTCGTGTGCAGTATACCAATGTAAACAAAAAGTTCAGAGGTTTTTGTAGTTATTTATGTTGTCAAGTGGGTGGTTTGATTGAAAGGCAATTCCTGGATTCATCATACAATTTATTAAAATATATATCACATTTACAACGTTTTACTGTTGTCAGTGTAATTGTCCATGGAGTTGGGGAAGTCCTCGGTCCACCCCGTGTTGGCCAGGATGGGCTTGGACCCATCTCCGAGGCGGGGACTACCCATCAGGGAGTCGAGGAGCCTGGAGAAGCCTTCCCCCACTCACATGGTAGTGCTTGCTTGACTCACCAGCTGTACGGGTATCTGGCGTCAGTGTCTCGGTTGTCACCGTGTGGACTGGAACGTGTAGAGGAGTTGGCAGCTTCCTCTGTCCCGATACTGTGCGACGTCCATGTATTTGTACTACTGGTTGACCTAGTTCCAATATTCAATCGTTATGACAAATATTTCCTTATTACGAAAATGCCATTTATCATTTCGTAATCAGGTAATATATGCTAGACGTTGACAAATAGTTTTTTAATCCAACAGCTGAGCGTCACAATTAGAGATGGGAATTTCGGCTCAGTTTGCGGAACCGGATCAGTGGAGGTCGTTCAGTTTGTTGAGCCGGTTCATTGATCCGGCTCAGTGATCCGGTTAAGTAAACATGTCTCCGAAACACAGGACGGTCGTTAGTTCGTAGGTAGAAAGTCGCTTAGAGCCGGTTCTTGCAATATATAAACTGTAAATATGATCCCGAGACACAGGTCGGTCGGTTGTTCGGTCGTAGGTAGAACGTCGTTTACAGCCGGCTCTTGCTTAGAGCCGATTCTTGCAATATATGAACTGTAAACATGATCCCGAGACGCAGGTCGGTCGGTCGTTCGGTCGTAGGTAGAACGTCGCTTAGAACCGACTCTTGCTCAGAGCCGGTTCTTGTAAACATGATCCCGAGACACAGGTCGGTCGGTCGTTCGGTAGAACGTCGCTTAGAGCTTAGAGGTAGAACGTCGCTTAGAGCCGACTCTTGCTTAGAGCCGGTTCTTTTAAACATGATCCCGAGACACAGGTCAGTCAGTTGCCGGTCGTCCGGTCGTAGGTAGAACGTCGCTTATACCCTTTTCACACTAGATCTTTAAGATCGGATGTTTAAGTGAATGGATCTTTAAACGCTAATGTGAAACCGTACGGCCTCGTCTAAACACGACCGATGTTTAAGACAGAGATCTGCGTCTTAAACTTCGCCCGCATTGCCAACTTAATTCCCATTATAAAAAAATACTCCTTGAATTTGTGCTTCTCTTCTTTTATCTATGTTCAGCTGTTATCATTTTATATATCGAGGTTATGAGAAGATTATTTGCGTTATTATTTAAATAAATATAAAAAATAAACATCTCCTAACCTCGATATACAAAATAATGACAGAATAAATTCAAACGATATGAAATTATGTTGGCAATACATACTAGCTTTACATGGAGATTTCTTCTTCAAATTAAACATCAAGTGTGAAAGCAAACCGATATTAAACATCGATGAAGTTTAAGTTCAATCGTCTTAAACATCTAGTGTGAAAAGGGTATTAGCCCCGACTCTTATCTAACATTTTTGAAACAAGCAATTCACTTTATGTAGCTACTGTATTTTAAACCAGATGTGTTAAGTTTATGGCGATGTTTATTGCCCTTATAAATCGGACATCTGGGATTTGGGCAATATTTTTAATATTTTTATATAGTATGGTTGTAAGAAAATACAGACTAACCCTATTAGTTTCAAATAAACTGCCCTACAAATTGATGACAAAATACACTTTATGATAATACATTACAAGCCAAGTTCTCGCGAAGTTCAACATGACATCGATCCAGATCCGGATCACTCCGGTCACTGTTCACAATCGCCCGACCAATCGTATCCTTGAAACTTGAAACTATACAGTGAGCCGTGAGCCGGCTCATTTCAATTTGGTGAACCGTGTCACTTCGGTCAGTGTACTGAGCCGGCTCAGTGAGCCGGTTCGTTCATGAACGACCCATCTCTAGTCACAATGTCTAGATGTCGCAATCTTGACCTAGGATTACCTTTGTGACAATATTATAAAAACCTAAAAGAGCCTCTTTTCTCTTTGTGTAATGATAGTTCTTATTACTTTTATGCATAAGTATAACTATTATAATGATAGTTTTTTTTTTTTTTTTAATTGTGGAAAAATAGTTGCTGCAAACAGAAAAAAGAAACTACCCTACTAGATACGGAAAATCATGTCCAAAAAGGCTCGTTTGTATTCGATGGTCTAGCCCCTAACTCTGAGAGTACATTTTGTTCGTTTCAGCCCCTAAAAGTATTACAAAATATCTAAAATTGTGTTCTCAGAAAATTGAAAACTACCCCTATGCGGTCGGGAAAATTGAGGAAAAAAGTGACCAGCTTCTTTCGGCCGACCCATCCCCTACTCATGAGGTTAGAAATAGCTCATTTCCTCCTCTTCTGCAACCAGGACAAAATTATTAAGCAAGAAAAGGGGGAAAACACCACTTACCGACCTCAAAAAAAAAAAACAAATATATATATGAGTCATTCTTTTTCATCGAGAGATCCCATGCTGTCCAAAAATATATTAGTCTATGACAGGTCTACCAGGGCTCATTCGATGCTTATTGTATAGTCTAGTTTCTAGATTTTTAAAAAATCACTTGACTTCAAACTAATTTGGTACCTAAGGGTTTATGAGATCGTTTTACTTAATAAGGGAAGATTTCTGAAAAAACTTTGAGAAAATACAGGGTTCGATCCTGGACTTATCATGAACGATCTCATAAACTATCAATTATGAGTCTATTATGAACTATCTCATGAGTCCTTGGGATTTCTTTGGAACTTCTGAAAAGCTATTTAACAGATAGAGTTCAGTCAGTGAAGGTGAATGGTTCAATTGGTTTATCTAGAACTGTAAGATGTGGTGTACCGCAAGGTACAGTATTAGGCCCTCTTCTATTTATTACTTACATTAACGATATGCTAAAGATGTGTCCTACATCAGTACTACTCTCGTTCGCTGACGATACAGTTCTATACACTACAGGAACCACATGGAATGAAGTTATTGCTAAAACATCAAATGAATTGTCCGTTCTAAAATACTGGTTTGATAATAACGCATTAACTCTTAACAATAATAAAACTAAATTTATCACCTTCACCTCATACATTAGTGGTCTTCCCAATGTGAACCAAATCTTAATTCATGATAAACTCTGTAATAAGATAAACTGTAGCTGTAAATCTTTAGTCTCAAGAGTTGATTCTTTAAAATATTTGGGAATATACATTGACACACATCTTCGGTGGGACGTTCATTTGCTGAAACTTCAAAGTAAAGTACGAACCTTTATTTACCTCTTCAAAACTCTTCGTCATATTTTTGACATAAAATCTTTGAAAATGTTTTATTTTGGATTCATTCAATCAATATTAAGTTATGGTATCTTAGTATGGGGAAAAGCTTCACCATCACATTTAAAAAAACTAGAAATTGTTCAAAAATTAATTTTAAAGATCATATATGCTAAAGACTACCGTTTTCCTAGTGACAAATTATTTATCGAGGCTCAAGTATATAATTTAAATCAACTTTATTTTCTTTCTGTTGCTAAATATATGTTTAAAAATAAATTTCAAATTCTATTAAATTTTCCTTGCCATGAATATTCAACCAGATTACAAAGCGCTAATGTTAGCTATTCACTGCAATCAAAAAAATCTGTTGGGCAATCAAGCTTTATATATAATATTCCTCTAGTTTATAACACTATTTCACAGTATAAGAAATTTGAAGAAATCTCTTCTGGCAGTTACCATGCCTATGTTAAGAATATTAAGAATGTCATCAACCTCCTAGATTTTCAATGAATAAATTATTTACCTTATTTTCTATTGTATTTGTAGTTTTACTATATAATAATTTGTAGTTATTATTATTATTATAATTTGTGTATGTTAATTTGTTTATTATTTTGTCCTGGCATTGCGACAAGCTTCAGCTTAGTGATGCTGGACAGAATGATGAAAAAGAGTTATGAATAAATTAATCGGTCTATAAGTTGTAAAAAAAAAATATGTCTAATAATTTATAGTGGGTATTAGAATATATATTTTCTTATTTACATTTGTTAACATTTGTTAATAACTTATGTACAACACATCTATTTGTAAAAAATGTAAATAAAGTTATTATTATTATTATTATTATTATTATATATATATATATATATATATATATATATATATATATATATATATAGATCCCAATCACCAATTTATAATTAAATTGTATTTTTATTTTCACTATCAATAAACTCGCAAAATTTAAATGTTTGAATGACCATATTTCAAAAACTATAAGAGATAGAGACCCATGGTTTACATATTTTGAATCATGTAGTCCTAGTCGTTAGGTGACATTTCGAGACAAATCCTGAATAAAATATTTCTGTGAAAATATTGAAATTTTTGAAAATTCTATTTCGATAACAGTAAAAAAAAAAGACTTGCGGATTCTCATTGTTCTTTTAACTTAAAATTGGGTTCTGAAATCAAAAATGGGCATGGCTCGTACATTTTTGATTTAAATTGTTTTGAAATAGGCGAATTTTACAAAAATTTGTTCCTATGACTGTATCTTAAAAACTATAATATTTAGAGACCTGCGGTTGGAATTTTTATAATCCTAATGTCCGAAATGGTCTTAGGTCACATTTTGGAGGGAAATATTTTTTTGAAAAATTATGACTTTTTTAAAATATTTTTTCAAAATCTATCTTGGAAACGGTAAAAGATATAGTCTTGCGGTTTAATTTCTTGAAACCCGTGTGCCTTGTTTAGTGGAGAAAAAACCTAACGCCTTAAACACCCAATTTTTTGAATTTATATGACTGGTTAAGCTAAACCCTTGAAAATGGCAAAAAATCTAAAAAATCGTAAGGGGTACCTGGGTAACTGGGAGGTGAGGACCGTTATTAGGGTTTTGTAGGTATGACCAAAAAACCCTTATACCGTCATTTTGTCGTCTGTCTGTCTGTCTGTCTGTTCGGTAAAAATTGTAGCCAAACGGCTAAACCTAGAGAGTTGAAATTTGGCATGCTTATACAACTCTTTGACCCGCACATAGGAAAAATACTAAAACATCTAAAAAACATATCCCTCTAAAAATATAAACAAATATGTGCTCATCGAAAAAAAAAATATTTTTTTAAAATTTTGAGTAGATTATCAAATAAAAGCCCTTAGTACGTGGATTAACGATTAAAATTTTATTTTTGCAAAATAAATTATTTTGAAGCGATTTTTGCCAAAATTGTGCAAAAAAATTTTTGTCCGACACCCTGTAGCCCAGATGGTTTAAACTAAAAATCTGAAAAAATTCTAAGTAATGTACATTGGTGTGAACCGGAATAGTACAACAGGAATTTTTGATCAGATTATGTTTTCGGAAAATAACGCATTTTTTGTGTTTTTAACTAAAATATGTTAACTATTTAATACGTTGTGTAACATACAACATCAGTGGCTCTCGTGGCGTGGTTGGATTTGTCGTACGCTTAATAATATAAGAAACTTCCAAACTAGGGTAGGGTTCGAATCCTGTTGATTTTATTTTTTGTTTTTTTTTGCATTTTTATTTTGTTTAAATTATTTTGTTAAAATTCTAGTTATATTTGGTAAATGTTGCATTTAATTTTTAAAAGCGTAAATTTAATAACCAGTGGAAAGTGTTGAAATTATAATTTAATTCTATGTTTGACGAAATCAAAGGGCGGGACTTATGATGTAAGCAACCAATGGAAGCCATAGGTGCAATTTTCCAAATCTTAATGAACTTTGCTGTATAAAAAAAAAACTGCATATATTTAGAAACTTAAATAATGGTATTAGGCATTCGAATTAAAATTCATAAAAAAATATTTTGATATAAAATTTGTTTTGGCATCCCAAATAATCATCGTTCAGTTACTAAATACCTGCAAAACCCAGAAATGTGTGAAAATTCACACTTCACATCAATTTTTTTTTTGTTCTTCACTTGATTTTGGGAGATGAGGACTTTTTTTTGCTCTTTATTTGCTTTTGCGGAAGTAAATTTTATCAATTTACTTCATTTGTCAAAGACGCCGAAAACATTGCTACGGCTATGATTGAATGTATTGACTTGGGGCGCCGCGGGAAAATTTTAATACATTAAGGGCGCTCGGAACCGGAAAAGTTTGGGAACCATTGCTGTAAACAGTAAAATAGATGAAAAAGCAGTGAGCTGCATATGCTGTGAATCAGTGTTTCCCAACCGCCGGTCTGTAGACCGGCACCGGTACGCGATATTTTTTTGCCGGTCCGAAAGTTTTTTTTTTTTATTATTATGCAACATTCGCCTAATAAGTTATAACCCACTTAATTTTGAGATGAAAATCTCTATCCTTCATCTGTTAATTGCTTAAGTAATAATTTGTTTCTTTTTTCACAAATAATATGTGATTTTTTATTTGTTGTTTTTTTTGTGTTTGTAATCAGTGCAATAAAAAATATAAAACTTTTGCGATACACATTACTTTCTAAACTTGTCGGTCCGCGAATATTTTCTAGGTCGCTTGCCGGTTCGCCATGAAAAAAGATTGGGAAATGCTGTTGTAAAGAATGGGTTTTATAATATAAAAACATACTGTGCATTTGTTGATGGGTAGAGTTCTAATAAAAGTATAGATTTTATGACTATCTTTAAAGTATTTTATAAATATTGTATTGACATTATGTGAACAGTAGGAATTTTATCATGATGTTGAAGATATGATTAGATAAATTTATCTAAATGGGATAAAAAAATATTAGTTCAGACAAATGTTCAACGAAATAAGATAGTATATATCAATATTTTATCTTGAATAAATTATAAAATCATAAACGTTTTATTATACCTTAGTTGTTAATCATTACAATAATATCACATTTGCCTTTTGATACTATGATTCCCTTGATATTGCAAGATCTACAATGTTATTATTGTGGGTACAGGAACTAGTTATAACAAGGCCCCTTGTGATAACAGGCCTCCTGATACCACGTCCTGCTATAACCCTACTGGTAAAATAGTCACCATATTTGATCAATATCTGTTAATGCAATGCGGATAATGGATGTGTACACAGAATTCCGAAACGTTACTTAATTTCGCAAATTTTTCATGACGCTTAACTGGATTAGTTCTAAAAAAATACTTTTAGCTTTCTATTTATGAATATCATGTTTATGTTATGTTGTGCATTAAATTCGAGAATTCTCGTTCAGTTGAGTTTTACTCGTAGTAAATATTGTAAAACAGCATCCAAACAAAAATTTTGAAATTTAAAAATATCCTAACTTAAGAACAATTAAATATAGGGACCTGCGTTTTGAAATCTACAGAACTTTTTCTACCTACATGAAAAATAGGGCCCTCCTTAGTTAACGCCATTTTGATACATGAAGTTTTGAAAATTTGTAAATATTTCATTTTCGAAAGACCGTATCTAAAAATCTACAAGAGATAGAGACCTGCGGTTGAAATTTTTGAAGTCCTGAGGTTCTAACGGGCCTTGGGACTCATGAACTTACATACATACTGTATAGATCCTAAGTACCTACATAAAATGTAAACTGTTTTGTAATGTGCTTTACTTATTTAATAAAGGTAATAATAATAATAATAATAATAATAATAATAATAATAATAATAATAATAATAATAATATGGCGAAGGTTAACCATGAAGGAAACCAGTCATAGCCATATACAAGTGTCTCAAAAGAAATTTTATATTTATTTAGCTTACTGCGTGAACGCAACGTATCCGAGGGGCGCGGGGGTTATGTCAATTGGTAGCCTGGCTCTTGGAAATTCAGTCGCTATGGAGCGTTTCTCGGGAGCGGACCGCGCGTTTTGCGCGCGAGAGTTTTACAAAAACGGTGATTCGGCGACTGTAGCGCGTAGAAAATCCTGCAGTATTCGAGGTTTTCGCCACTTAAATGATGCGCCAAGCATTCCTCTCATTCGACATTGGGTTAAAAAGTTTGAAGAGACTGGTACAACGCTGGATAAATCAAAATCCGGGCAACCTAGGTCATCAAGAACGGTAGAAAACGTGGAGAATGTTAATCAGTCTGTTCGTGACGACCCGAACCTTTCAATTCGGAAGCGCGCAAGTTCTTTAAATGTGCATAGATCATCATTACATCGCATTATGCACAAAGACCTAAAGCTGCACCCCTACAAAATTCAATTGGTGCAAGAATTAAAGCCACAAGATGCCAGTCAGAGGTTTAATTTCGTAAATCAGGTGATTGAGCGATTTTCAACGTTTACCAACATTTTGTTTTCGGATGAAGCTCATTTTCATCTTAATGGCCACGTAAATAAGCAGAACTGCCGCTACTGGAGTGCAACGAATCCGAAACGCAAACATAAGAAACCCCTACATTCGCCTAAAGTGACCGTATGGGCTGCGATGTCGGCGCGAGGAATTATCGGCCCTTACTTTTTTGAAGACGAAAGGGGGCGTGCAGTTACAGTGAATTCAGAGCGTTATCTGGAGATGTTAGACAACTTCTTGGTACCTGAACTGCAAAACTTTCCTGGCTATAACGAAAGAACATGGTTCCAACAGGACGGAGCAACTTCACACACGTCCAATATGTCTCTGCCACGTGTTCGTGAATTTTTCTCAGGCAAATTGATCTCCCGGAGAGGTGACATAAATTGGCCTCCACGCAGTCCAGATTTAACCCCTATGGACTTTTTCCTATGGGGTTATCTTAAATCTAATGTTTACTCCAATAAACCGACTTCACTGGCGCATTTGAAAGAAAATATCCGTCACGAAATGGCAGCCATCCCTGAGTCCATCTGCCGAGACGTCATAAGTAATTTTACTGTTCGATTAAATGAGTGCCGAGAACGCGAGGGTCTACATTTAGACGATATTATTTTTAAGAAATAAATCCCCAAAAAGTGTATTTTAATAATTAATAAACATTTTTTCTATATACGGCTTACTTTTTTTTAATCGAGCCACTAAATATAAAATTTCTTTTGAGACACCTTGTATTATGGAGGAGAAAACCTAGCTTAAGATAGATCTAAATTGCAAAAGTTTTTTGAGGTCCTATGCTTCATATAGGAAGAACAGGAGCCGTACATATAATGTTTTTGCTATGTATTATTTATTTCAAAATAACTTTGTATACATTTTCATTACGGACCTATATTTGTACTACAATATATTTTGAGCGAATAAGAGGACTATATGACAAGACAAAAAAAAATCCTATTTTTAATTGTATAAAATCCTTCATAAAATGTCAGTATCTGCAGGATTAAATTCAAATCCTTTACGTCATATAGTCGGATGAACACATCTCTAAATATAAAATTGTATTCGGATCTTTCAAAGCATGTAAACGTTAGAGCGTTAACAGACAGATTATAAAGATTGAAATTAAGAAATATACGTTTTCGGGGTTTCGATCTTATTTCCAGCTCAGATAATATCTAATCAAAGTAAACTGAAATACGTAAACGAGCCATAAATCTAATGAAACAGTTTGATAAGCTTAGGTAGCATTAAAAAAATATTAAGTGGGATACAGCAGCGTTTCTCAACCGGGGGGCCGCGAAGTTATACAAGATCTAAACATGAAAATACAGCCTTGCCAGAAAATATTAGACCCTCTAAGGAAAATTAAGTTTTAATTTATTATCAGGTCTATATTACAGGCAATTTTAATTATCTAGTTGTTAGCTATAGTATAAGGTTCAAAGTATAAAAACAGAACATTGTTATTACAAAAAATGTATTTATAAAAATATACAACAATATTTCGTAAATCCCCCTTTTGCTTGAATAACACTTTTGATTCGTCTGGGCATACTCGCCACTAATTTCTGGCATATTTCTATTGATAATTGAGTCCACTCAGCTATAATCCTTTCCTTTAATGTGTCTTTCGAGGAACACTTATTTTGGGAAACCTTTCTTTTTAAAACGGTCCATAAGTGCTCAATCCGGGATAAATCAGGGGATTGAGCGGGCCAATCCATAACTTTAATCTCATTATCACTAAACCGCTGTAAAACACGTCGGGATTTATGGCAAGGCGCGTATTCTTGTTGGAAATAGTAATTAGGTGTCATTTCGCCGAATAGTTTTAAATATGAAGGCTCCAGAGTCTCTTCCAGCATTTCGATTTAGCGTTCGCTGTTCATTCTTCCTTCACATATGGAGATTTTTCCGACTCCAGTTGCAGCCGTACTGCCCCAAACTATTATGCTGCCCCCTCCGAACTTCACCGTAGGTATTATACATTTCGACTTATAAGCCTCCCCAGGCCGGCGACGAACAAACTGTGCACCAGGTTGACCAAAAAACTGCAATAGAAAAAAAAAGTAAATTAATTTAATATTCTGTGATTTTTCAAAATCAGAAACTTTGAGCAAGTAATTTATATGTGTTTCAATACTCACCTCTATGTTTGATTCGTCTGTCCACATTACTTTGGCCCAATCTTCACTTGTCCTATCCTGGTATTTTCTGGCCCACAATAGCCGTCGCTTTTTATGGGCTGGGGTCAGATATGGTTTGTTTTTTGCCTTGCATCCTCTTAGTCCTACATCAGAGAGGCGTTGTCTCACGGTACTAGAAGAAATTTTTAAGTTATAATGTTCATTCAGTTGACTGGACAGATCTTTCGATGATAGCCGGCGATTACGGAGGGACATGCGTTGCAAAATTCTATCCTGTTTGACTGTTGTAATTTTTTTTCTCCCGCTTCTGGGCTTACTTTTGTAGCATCCAGTCTCCTCGAATCATCGAATGGTAGTTCGCACATCACAACGAGAAAATTGTAATTGTCTGGCAATTTCATGAATTGAAAGTCCTTGCTTCTTCAAAATCACAATTTGGCTTCTCTCAACTTCACTCAATTCACGTGTTTTTGGCATTATTAATTAGCACACTAAATAATAATGATGAAAAAAAAAATGTTTAACTTCAAAAGCACAGCGCAAAACGTTCATACAAAGCTCAAAGGCAAATGTTGTCATATAGAAGCATTACCGAGTTTTTATACTTAATGATATCTTCCTAAATGTTGCTATTGTGGTTGTTTTGATTCTAGAAAGTAATTAATACCAATACTTTTCTTAGAAATTTATATATGGAAAATTTCGTACGGGGTCTAATACTTTCTGGCATAACAATATTCAATTAAAACACTAGGTTGGTTTCACAAATATATTTATTTTACTCAATACGTATTTCGGCTATTAAGCCATTCTCAAGAGTTACAAATTAAACTAACTAAAAATAAAAAAAAAATAAAATGAAAAAATGCAATAATATATATACTATGTCTGTACAGAGGTAGGTGGATGGGGGGGGGGTTACAAATAAGGTGACAATTATAGTTTTATTATAGGGCTGTTGTATAACTCTACCTGTTCATTCATTATGGGTATTCCTGCCTGTAATTGTTTGTGGATTTCCAAATGTTCTAGGAGAGTAAGTCTTTGGTTATTGTTATTTATATGAATTACCGAGCAGTCATCTGTGTTAAAAATGTGGTTATTAGAAATACAATGCTTTGCGACATTTGAGGAATCTGGTTTTATGTTTTTATTGGCGCTTAAATGTTCTTTGAACCTAATCTTAAATTTTCTACGTGTTTTTCCTATATAAACGTGGTCACAGTCTTGACATTTAATCTTATAAATTCCACTTTTATCAGTAAGACCAATTTTGTCTATTTTATTATTAACTAAGAAATTTTTAATAGTTTTTTGATTATAGTAAGCCGGTGTTATATTTATTTTCCTAAGTTTATTGCCAATTTTATAACTAATTTTGCCTAAGTATGGGATTTTTTTATAGATTTTGTCTGAAGGACTTTCAATACTGTAGAATAATTTGAGCAAATGCTTAGTTTGTTTTTTAAACAGAATTTTATTCATTTCAGCTTGTGAATAGCCATTATCAGCAACAATTCTATAAATGGTTTCTAATTCTTTTTTAAAATTCAATTCAGAAAGTGGAACATTTAAGAGTCTGTCAAAGAAACTATTGAACGCGGACATTTTGGTACTATATGGATGTTGTGAATTAGATGGGATAGTGGTATCACAGTATGTAGGTTTTCGGAAAATGTCAAAGTGAAATTTATTGTTGTTGGGAGAAACGATAAGATCTAAGAAATTTAGATTATTATTAGTTTCTAATTCCATAGTGAATTTAATAGTTGGGTAAATGCTATTAATATAATTAAAGAAAGAATTTAATTGCCTTTCTGTACCAGTCCAGAGACAAATGACGTCATCGACATATCTGTACCAAAATGAGAAACTCTTATTAAAAGATTTATTGTTCATTATTATATTTTCAAAGTTGTTCATAAATATTTCTGCTAATAAAGGTGATAGGGGTGAACCCATCGGTAATCCTTCCTATTGCCTATAAAATAAATTGTTAAATATAAAAGTAATTTTGATCCAGGCAAATATCTAATAAGTCTGTTACTTCAGTACGCAAAATGGGGTTTAAGTTACTTTTTAACAAATGTCTTTGAATTATATTTTTTAGTTCTATAACGGGAATCGAAGTGAAAAGGGAACTAATCAAATTGCAATATTAATAAAACTATAATTGTCACCTTATTTGTAACCCCCTCATCCACCTACCTCTGTACAGACATAGTATATATATTATTGCATTTTTTATTTTTAGTTAGTTTAATTTGTAACTCTTGAGAATGGCTTAATAGCCGAAATACATATTGAGTAAAATAAATATATTTGTGAAACCAACCTAGTGTTTTAATTGAATATTGTTATTTAATGATGTTTCACCTAGGAATAGCGGAAAACTCTACCCAATCTACTTTCTGGCATAGCTGTATAATAAAAATGCACTCAATCTTGCAATATAAATTTTATTCATATTTATAAATACGAGAATTTTATATTTATATTCATAAAAATATACTTTTCATAATATAAATAAAATAAATATTATTTATTTTTATACATAATATACTTATTTTGACAACTAATTTGAACTACAGGCTATTTCAAACGTTTAAGTTGTCACTAGCTAGCTTTACAATGAGTAAATGGGATTTTACTAAACAAAATGATCAAAAGCTTCATTCAATCAATAAAAATTACTAGATTTGAAAATCTAGTTCCGCTGTAACCAAAGAAACAGACTATAAGTAGACTATATCAAGGCCAAATTGTATGTATCGGTAGATGGTTCGCGTTGGAGGTACTTCAAGTATTTTCAAGTTGTATTTTAAAGTAGGTACGACTTGAAAGTGCAATATTTTTTATTATGTATTTTTTTAATTGCTCTCCGAGCTACAGATAACTCAAGAGTAAGGATGCGAATGGGTTTTAATTAGAATGGAAGGCACTTTGAACACTTGTAAACAAAAATACATTACTTTCAAGTTGTTATAGGCAATATAATCGTCATTTAAAAATATCACAGTTTTTTGTCAAAGAACGTAAAAGATATTAAAAAAATGTTTAAGTAAAAGTTGTTGAAAAGCCCTATCCAAAGATATCCAATATGACATACGTTTCCATTTAAAAACTCGAAATTGTCCTTGATATCCTGTACTTCCGGTTTTTTCTGGAAAATTTCAATACTACCATTCAATTTTGTGATTAAATTTTAGTTCAAAAATTTTCCCAACTTGCTCACACGTCGCCTTTTCGAAAAAACTCGTGTTGCCGTTATCTTGATACACCATATATATATAGGGGGCCGCAGACAATATTTACATAATTTCGGGGGATCCCAGGCCAGAAAAGTTTGAGAAACACTGGGATACAGAATACTAATTTAATAAATTGAATGTATAAAAAAACTGGTTTTTAAACGGCTGATATTTAATTGACAAGAAATTAATTCAGTTTTTGAGCAAAAAATATTGATCAGACTTATGTGATTAGTTTTGAATTATTTTTTGTCCAGAAGAAAATAATGATTTGATCAGAATAAATAATAATTTGATCAGAAAAAAATATTGATTTGTCAGTAAAAATATCTTAGAAAATAAAAGTGAAGAAATATTTTACTATAGTACATATTTCTTTATTTTTAGGGTTTCGTAGGTACATGCGGCATGCGAGCCGTATCCGACCTGAAGTTTTATGGTTTGTAACGTCAAGATGAATATATAGATTAGTTAAAAAATTAAGCTTAATTTGAGTCGCTTGAGATTTTTTGTCTTGTGTCTTTTGTTGGGATCGCTCTGTCTTATTTACTATCATAACCTAAACTGACCCAGTTTTTAGATATAGTATTTCCAAAATTAAATGGCCAGTCTTGTTAAGAAGCTTAACAATGCTGTAATGGATTTATGGCACTAATCTTAAGACTTATTGCTGTAAAAACCATATAAGAGGTATTGTAGGAATTTTAAATTTAAATCGAATAGATGTAACACTAGTACAATTGAAATTTCTTAAAAACCGCAAAAAGGATATTTTCCAAATTTATAATTCCAAATCTAAATTTTAGGGGTTGTTATACTTATTTGTTAGTTAATTTTCGACGTTCATAGAGTGCATACATTAACAACATGGCTCTTTGGCGATCATTTTATTTTGAAGAAATTCCAATTTTCTGTAGTGAAAATAGTGAGTCTGTGCAAGGTGATTTGGGGTGCGAAAATGTGGTCGTTAACGTGGAATGCGAAAATGTGGACGTGGCTACTAAAGAAAAATGCCATTTGTCAGAAGATTGCAAAGTTCTGATACTGAACGTTTATAAAAAGTTAGTTTCGGAAGTTAATGACAAACCTATACTTAGAACTGCGGAATTAACTAGTGTTCAATACAGAACAATTCAACGTATCATTGTTCGTGTTTTAAACCCTATAGAACTAATATGGAGCCAATTAACCCTTTGGGTACATTTGACGACTGAGACTCGTCATCTGTATGTATAGCCAAAGTTACAGTTGACGAGTCTGACTCGTCATTCGAACTTAACAATTTATACGAGGTTATTATCATGTACAGTAGTCGCTCGCACTGTGTCGCATGAAACTGCTCGCATATACAGTGACTGTATAAAGACAGTGTGGCCATATGAACTGTCGCCGCCATGTTTATTCCAGATTTGTATTGGGTTATATGGAATAACTGTTAATATATCCTAATATATTATAATATTTCTTAAATTTTTAATAGTTTTACATATTTATGTTTATATGTATGTGAATATCAATTTATTATTAAGAAAAAATGTATATGATTCAACATCTATTTAGATAAATATTAAAATTAGTCACCAATGAAGGTATTATTTGAAATATTTGCAACATAAAAAGGAAATAAATGAAAAAAATTCTTAAAAAAGGACATAAAAGGAAATAAAAGAAATATGTTTTTATTATTTTATAATTTTATTTGAGGACCTATATAAACGACAACAATTTTTTTTTATAAAAGCGGGGGCTACAGTCGTAAATTAAAAATATACTTATTTATTTTAATTTAAATATTTTAGATTTAAGAAAACAAGTTCAAACAGGACATTAGAATTAGAATAAAATATAGGAAAAAAATAATGATAAGGTTCTATAAAAAGTGATGTTAGGTTCTCTAATTCTTAGGAAAACGCACGTTTTTTATAATCACCTTTCAATTTTACTTTTCTCAACTTTAAAAGTAATCATTGTTATGTACATTGGAACAAATTACTAACGTTACTTTAAAAGAGATTACAAAAAGGGCCCTTCGGACCAATTTTGTAGTACTTCAAGATTTAAAGTTGGTGAAACGATCGTAATTTTGACTTACGATCGTTTTTACCGACCGCCAACATATATAAGGAAGGTATTGTGATCATACCGATTTTGACATTTCGAGATTTCGATGGATCTTCACGAATTGAGGTCCCTATATAACGTTTTGACTATTTTTAGCATGATGTCTGTCCGTCCATCTGTCCGTCTGTCTGTCTGTCCGTCCGTCTGTCTGTCTGCGTACACGTGCAGAGCAAATTCGGCTAAAAGGATTTTTATGAAACTTCATATTTAAGCTTGTTACATCAATGTGCCATAATGTCAGAAGCTTAAATTGATCAATGGCACGAGTTGATCAACTTTTGGTAAAAATCGGTTGACTAGAAATGGGAATTTACTCTTGTCGATTTTAAGATTTTTGCGAATATTTAGGAACACAAAAATATTTCGATCTAATATATTTAACAAAAGTTGCTATTAAAACAATAACTAACAATTTTTATTTGAACTTTTATTCATAAAACGAAAAATGTTTGAAAATTTTTTTGATATTTTTTATAAGTATCTATTTTTTCATACTTATATGTAACGTTTCCATGGTCATGATAAATAATATCTCTGTTAGAAAATATTAGGCCAAGTTATTTCTACTCTGCTGCTAGAATGTATTTTATGCAAGTACTTTGTGATGACGGTCGGTCCTGTGGTGGCCACACCTGATTTTTTAATTGAGAATATTAATATTTTCATTTTAAAAAAAATAGGATATTTTCATATTACAAAAGAATAAGCAGAACAAAAAGCAGAACATGTTATATATAAAAGATATATTAATAAAGAAAACTGATGTATATATTGACAATTGGAAAATATCACTTAAATCTGCTGAAACACAAGTTAAACACATATAAAGGATAAGTAATCTGTAACAAAGTTGGAAGAAATATGGCGGACTTCAGCTCGACCAATAGAAAATGAGACCATCGTATGGCCACACTGTCTTTATACAGTCACTGTACTCGCATAGTGTCGTTCCTCACCACTCCCCTCCTCATCCTTCCTCACATTTCTTATTGTTGAGTTATATCAAATAAATCGGTACTCAAAGGGTTAAAAGGTTATGTGCGCCGTAAAAATACAACACCGACAGAAAGTGACACAGTAGTACAATTAATTAAAGACGAAACAAGTGTAATAAGTAGTGATTTGTGGAAAAAAAATGTGTAGAACATGTAAAGACAATTGATTTTTTTTTTTTATAAATTCACCAAATAAATCCTCAATAATTATTAATTTAAATGACAGTGGTAGTGATACAAACTCTGACAGTAATATAAAAAATGATAATAGTAATAATGATTAATATTTTAATAATTTTAAATTACCATAAATTGACGATACTTGCATAGATCTATCTACCATACAAAAATATATATACCATAAATTGACAAGTTCAAAAAAAGAAAGATTTTTGTTTGTACAAATTTGAAGTATTTAATATAAAGACCTTAAAACAAAACGATTTTTAAACATACCTATATTTATAATTCAAATATAGCCAGTCCTAAGCCTGATAAAAATGTGAAGGAATGTCATGTGAGTATATACAGTTCATTCTAAATAGCATATAAGAAAACACGTTTATTTTAAATAATTATTACGGTCTTGGCAACTATTGTGAACAGAACCATAAACTCAGCAGGTATAATGGTTATACTCTTAGCCATTATTGGTATCAATAACGGAGGGTAGCCTTTACTATATAATATATTATTAGTTAATAGAGTGACTGCATCTCCTAATACAGAATTCTGAATTTTCAAAAGGCGGCGCACAACCCTATAGTTCTCAATAGTTTCTTATACAAAACTAATAATCGGAAATAAAATTAATAACAATCTATATATCAAAATTTGCAACGAATTTTTATCTATCTAATAGGATATTTTAAATTGTAGAGAAAACTGTTACGTAATTGTAAATAAGCAAATTACATAATAATAATCTTGTAAACCAATCAACGCATATTTGCGTACGATGCGGCAAATTGTAGATAAAGCTTCATTCTACAAGAGAGTTTTTAGTTATTTTGTTCTATTGTGAAAACTACTTATAGTTATTGTACTTGGTAGTCTATATTTGCCGCCATCTTGAATTTGCCGCGGTTCTCAAACTAGGTGTTAACGGTTAAAAATGATTTAATACCTGTTAAGAATGCGTGTACCAAGTGGCATTCCATTATCATCAAGTATTATATTTTTCGACGAGGGTTCTAAACTATAAGCAATCAAGTCGAAAAAAATGTTGACGTATTATTTGAACGTTTCTACACAAAACTATATAAATATAAAAGTTATTTGAAACCGTTATGTAGATTTAAAAAATTACAGAACAGTTTTACTGATGTCAATTATTAAGTTATTGAGCGATAATATTTTTACAATAAATGTTTCTGCAACTAAAAATATCGTATTAGATAGATAAAAATTCGGTGCAAAATTTGATGTATAGATTGATACTAACTTTATTTCCGATCGTTAGTTTTGTATAAAAAATTGGTAACCTCTGGGGGTTATACGCAGCCTTAACTATTTGAAAAAACTCAGAACTGACAAAGAAAACTCTTTTTATTACAGCCAAGTATTAGTAGATATGATTGATTTATAATCTGAATTCGAGAAAGTTCGAATTAAAAACCGAAAATCGAATTTTGAATACGAAGCAAATGGCGACCCAATGGAAGATTTAATACAAAAATTATATTTTATTTTAATCAGTGCGATACAGGCAATACGATACATTCAATAGAGGAACGTTTCTACCAGCTATAGAATTATAACAATGTGTTGGATTCTTACTTAAATTTAAAAAAAGTTTATTCAGTAAATAATTAAAATAAATAAAATTATATTTTTAGTAGACAGCAGCCATTACAAAGCTAACATAATCTGTATTTGATAATGTTGTTGTATCCATTGTTTATCAATTATAAAAGTGATTTTGTTTAATTCTAGGAATATTTCAAATAAACCCAACAAAAGATGAGAAATATGTAACAATGCTGTATGAGTGTTACGTGTTGAAGTAAACGTTGTTTTTAAAATATATATATTACATAATGTATTAATATAGTCGGATTGCTGATAGGTGATTGTTACATGTATGTATCAAGTAGTGCATTCAAATAATAATCTACTTACCATTTTTCAGCGATTTTAAAAATGTGTTTTGTTATTTGTCTTAACTATCAGTGTTTGGTAATAAATATTAAAATATGGCTTGCGGCCAATTATTAAATTCATAAACTTTAATTTTAAATCTGCTGGAATAAACAACAAATTATAATCTAAAATTTACGTATGAGTATAAATTTTTCCTTATTTATAATTATTACCTTAAAATTAATAATTTTGTTTGTTTTAGTACTGCTGTAAATGTATTTTTGCGCTCTAATTAGTAAAGATATCTACGAATCATGCTGTTTCTTTCTAATGCTTTGTTTTTTATTCAAATAATTTTGAAGGTTAGTTGTCATCTTGAGTCAGTATACGTTACTATGGGTATGCAAATAATTATAATGATATAGACAGAGAAAGCATATAGTATTGAATATCGATACTTGTAGCAACGAACAGTCACTTATCAGCAATCCGACTATACTGATATATCCAAATATGTAAAATATGTAAATAATAACAAAATATGGGAAACATATAAAATAATATAGATATATTCTAATGTGTTTAACTAATGTTTTAAATAATATTATGTGTATACAACTTTCTTAAAAATATGAATACGATTAAGGTAAAATTGTCCATACAAAAAACTTTAAAAAACTTTAATAATTGGTTGAACCTATGCAGGGATAAATTATTAATGAGATAGATTAATTATTTTCGAATAATTATTTCAAACATTATCGTTGGCGATTGAATGTAATTTATTTATTTTCTTTTTTTTTTGAAATCTATGATAAAAATGAATTTAGAAGATGCCAAATTTTACATAAACTACGCCTATGCAGACATATTAAATGTAGTTCGGAGTCTAAGTACAACCTAACATTAATTATTACATATTCTTCTTATTAAGAGTACAATGTATACACATATTAACTGAGAGTAATAACATAAAAAAAATTATTTTTTAATTTAATTGTATGTTTAAACTATCTTCAAATAATGTAGTGATATAAAAATAATAACAGATATGAATGGCACATCTAAAACGCCGTCTTCTTATCTTTATATAGAAATATAGTTCTATCAATATTTGTTTTAATTACAATATTGGTTTAAAGGGAGAGGTTAAAGTCTGGGGTTTTCCTATGCAATTCGTACAATTTTAGTAAAAAGTAATTTCCAACTTATAGTAAACTCTAGATCAGGCATGTGCAACTTCCAAAAGACCGAGGGCCGGTCTTTTGAAAGCCTCATTGAAATTTCTTGATTATAAAAAAATAAAACATTCTAAATGTTCTAAACCAGTCCTTCTCAACCTTTTATAGCCTGGGACCTCCCAAATTATATAAATATTGTCTGCGGCCCCCCTATATATATATACATATATATTCGCACATCATATTATATATTTTCTACTATTTTATTTACATAAAACAATGTGCCTTAGCAACGATATAGCACACCATTATCGTTAATTAGGGTAAATGTTGCATAATTATATTTTCGCTAACATATATATATATATATATGGTGTATCAAGATAACATGGATGGGAACACAAGTTTTTTCGACAAGGCGACGTTGCTCACACGTCACTCACACATCAAAAATTTTGAACTAAAATTTATCCACAAAATTGAATGGTAGTATTGAAATTTTCCGGAAAAAAACGGAATTACAGGACATCAAGGACAATTTCGAATTTTTAAATGGGAACGTATGTCATATTGGATATCTTTGGATAGAGCTTTTCAAACTTTTCCTTAAACATTTTTTTTAATATCTTTTACGGTTGACACAAAAAACTGTGATATTTTTAAAGGACGATTATAGTCCCTTTAACGACTTGAAAGTAAAATATTTTTATTTACAAATGCTCAAAGTGCCTTCCATTTTAATTTAAACACATTCGCATCCTTACTCTTGAGTTACCTGTAGTTCGGAGAGCAATTAAAAAAATATATAATAACAAATATTGCACTTTCAAATCGTATCTACTTCAAAGCACAACTTAAAAACACTTGAAGTGCCTCCAACGCGAACCCATTAACCGACACATACAATTTATTTGACATTGATATAGTCTACTTATAGTCTGTTTCTTTTGTTAAAGCGGAACTAGATTTTCAAATCTAGTAATTTTTATCGATTAAATGAATATTTTGATCATTTTGTTTAGTAAAAGCCCATTTACTCATTATAAAGTTAGCTAGGGACAACTTAAACATTTGAAATAGCCTGTAGTTTAAATTAGTTGTCAAAATAAGTATATTAAGTATAAAAATAAATAGAATATTTATTTTATTTATGTTGTGAAAGGTATATTTTTATGAATATCAATATAAGATACTTAAAATACTCGTATTTATAAATATGAACAAAATGTATATCTTGTAAGATTGAGTGCATTTTTATTATATTTTCATGTTTCGATCTTGTGTGACTTCGCGGCCCCCCGACGAAACCTTCACGGTTCCCCAGGGGGCCGCGGACCCCCGGTTGAGAAACGCTGTTCTAAACTATACAAAAAAATATATAAGTTCATAACATTCATGAAAAAATACAAGAAAAAAATAAAAAATCTCTTATAATGCATAAATATTGTTAAATAAGAACAAAATGATTATTTAAGTTTAATGAGACGGTTGGGACAACATATTGCTCACAAGTTTGTCAATGTTCCGGAAAACAACTGATGTAACAACACGCAATATGTTTTCTAGGTGCGAATCCTTTATTCGCGTCCTTGTTTTTGATTTAACAACCGAGAAAATAACTGCTCACATTTGTAAGTGCTTCCAAAGAACGTATTTCGTTTCTGAGCAAAAGCTGTAAGTTTCGGAAATATTTCTTCTAAAACCCAATTAATGAAATGTCCTTCATTTTTACTTCAAATCTGAGTTCTCCTGTAGCTCAAGTTTTTCCAATTATAGATAAAGTGGCGCTTATTCCAAATCTACAACTATCTAACCGCATTTGATCTCTGAAAACAAAAATATACTCGCGGGCCAGATTCAATGGGATTTTGGATAGTTATCGCTGGCCGGACAAAATAAAGCAACGGGTCGGATCCGGCCCGCGATTATGCGATTTGCGGATTACTACCATCAGAGCCGTAGCAATGTTTCTGGCGCCCTTGGCAAATAAAGTAAATTGATAAAATTTTCCTTCACAAAAATTCAAGTGATAAGCAACAAAAAAGTTTTCATCTGACACTGCTCTGCCCTGCAATGGCGCCCCTCATCAGGCCACACGCCCTTGTCAAACCTCGCGCCCCTGGAAAATACCCCGATGCCAACTCGTTGCTACAGCTCTGACAACCATCATCAGTATTGGCTCAAGGATCCTTTTTGTATCTTACGGCCGTTTGCACCGGTCATAATTAACTCTTAACTAAAAATTAAATTTCATTGCACCGCATACATACTTAATTCAGATTTAAGCTATTGACTATTAATAAAATTTAATCACTATCATGGGTACGGATTAAATAATAATTTAGGATTTGACATTTGACTATAAAAGATTGATTATTATATAATTGAAAATAATATAAAAATTTGAACTCTCAAAAATTAATACAATACTGGTTAAGGGCAATAAATGTCAAGACCAAAACAAGCAAAAAAAGAAAGATTAATTAGTACAATTTTATTATAAATATGGATGAAGAATAGATGTAGATAATATCTGTCTCATTTTGTAATACGTAACTAACAGGGAAAGTTCATTTTTTATGTTGTATATTGACAATACATTTGTAATATTATCATAGTATTGGTTCACACGGATACGCCAAAGTCTGTTTACACCACAACAGTCACCAAAGTTACCAGATCTAGTTTCGTATTACAAATTGAGACGGATTATATAAGCTGTTCACTTTTGTAAGAACAAACTAAGAGGGAATTTTGTTTTCAATAGTTTGCACCTTTGAAGCTGTATGTCATGTTGGTATTAAAAAATGTCACTTTTTTAAAATGTCGATCCATTTGACATATGTCATATTAAAAAATTGATGTGAAGTGTGAATATTCACACATTTCAGGGTTTCGCAGGTATATAATAAGTGAAGGCGGTATGCTGAGTGTGTAGGACAAATTTTACTTTGTAGTAATCACGGTAAAATGAACGATATTTTTAAAATAATTTATCGTCTGTTAATCATATAATAAGACAATATAAAATAAAAAAATTAAATACAACATTTGTCAAAATATAACTAGAATTTTGACAAAATAATTTCAACATAATAAAAATGCAAAAAAAAACAAAAAAAATAAAAATCACTCCGTACTCGAACTCGAAACCCTTCGTTTTCCAACCAGTTTAAGAGCGCGCTAACGCATGTAGCCATCGCACGCTATGGGTGTGAGTGTCTTACATTGGTATAACTTTTGTACTTTGTGAACCAAAAACCACAAAAAATGCGTTATTTTCCAAAAACATAATCTGATCAGAAATTCCTGTTGTACTATTTCGGTTCACACCAATATACATTACTTAGAATTTTTTTAGATTTTTAGTTTAAACCATCTGGGCTACAGGGTGTGGGACAAAATTTTTTTTGCACATTTTTGGCAAAAATCGCATCAAAATAATTTATTTTGCAAAAATAAAAATTTGATCGTTAATCCACGTACTAAGGGCTTTCATTTGATACCCTACTCAGAATTAAAAAAAAATATTTTTGTTTTCGATGAGCACATATTTGTTTATATTTTTAGGGGGGTATGTTTTTTAGATGTTTTAGTATTTTTCCTATGTGCGGGCCAAAGAGTTGTATAAGCATGCCAAATTTCAACTCTCTAGGTTTAGCCGTTTGGCTACAATTTTTACCGAACAGACAGACAGACAGACAGACAGACAGACAGACAGACAGACAGACAGACAGACAGACGACAAAATGACGGTATAAGGGTTTTTTGGTCATACCTACAAAACCCTAAAAATGATATCTTAATTATAATAATCATAACCTTATCAACCTAAAGTCGGTTTTACAGCGTAAGGAATATTTTTAATTGACATTTAAAGTCAGTAACACACCATAAATGTAAACAAAATAACCAGATCTAGTGTATTCTTACAAAAGTGAACAGCTTATAAACGTTTTTTTTTTAGATTTGATGTTGCTAAAAAACATCTCAAAGAGCAAATTATTATGATACTATGGACTAAATTGCATTTATAAAAAATAGGTAATGATTTCGTTTATCCAAAAATACAGTTTTGAGCAAAATCAACGATTCCAATATTGGCTTATTTAAAATAGATATCAATAATAGTTGCTACATTCAAAAATAGAAACTGGCTCACTAGAGAGATCCAACAGAAGCCAATAATCACCTTTAATAATAAAGAAGAAGAAAACATATAAAAGTCCCTAGATATTATCTGTCTCATTTTGTAATACGGAACCAACAGTGAAAGTTCATTTTTTATGTTGTATATTGGCAATACATTTATAATATTGTCATAGTATTGGTTCACACGGATACGTAGTCTGTTTACACCACAACAGTCACTAAAGTAACCAGATCTAGTTTCGTATTACAAATTGAAACGGATTAAAAAGAAAGTAGAGCAAAATTTTGTTGAATCCGACGTCATATTTGTGCACCAGTGTTTGGTTGGAAACACTGCTTCTTCAGTTGACAACAAATATTATTAGTTTAGGTTGGCGAAATTTAAATACTATTATATATTTTTTGTGTTTTACGTATTCATATATTTTTATTAGTGGTATACTAAGCGTTTACGTTTAGTCAGTCAGATTAATCCGAGCGATGCAAGTTCTCCCGATCCGTTCGTAAAGTCAGTCGGAGCGTACATATTAGATTATTTTTATTCCATTCGATTGATCCGTCAGAGCGCTCAGAAAATTTCTAATCAATCCGATGACTAAGAGGATTGCTCGTGGTGGGGGTTGGTGCGGGTAAATTGGAGCTTACAGCCAATTGGAAAGTGATGTAAACATAACTTAAGAAATGGACGAAATAAGTGCCGTTTGTGTTAGCATTCTATTATTGGTAATAAACTCATATTTATAAAACAAATCGCGGTGGTCATTGTAATCAACGACAGAAATTTGACAGTTGCATTTAGCGCTACCGTCACCAGGCGTCACTACTTAACTTCAGCCTTATATTGCTTACGAAAATGTTAACAAAATTTGAGCAATCCGATTAATCTTGTAACGTCACCAGAACGATCTGAGCAATCTTGTGGATTGATTAAATGTAAACGCCTAATGTTTATTGCAATTAATGTTGAAGGAACTGGTACATTTAATATGTTCCATGCTACTGAATATTATTGTCAAACCATCAACAAATTGTTGTCCAATTGCCAGATAAATTAATACCGTGTTATCAAAGTATAAATAAATGGTATTAGTTTATTCATTAAACACAGATTGGTTTTCATATGCAATCTCTTTTTAAATTTAATTGCGTGCATGTGTCATATTTAATTTTACCTATATTATTTTTATCACTAGAAACAAGTTAGGTTACACTTTAAGCTCAGCCAGTATGCGGTATTTTTTTCATCTAGGGAATTTTATACATATATCTCATCTTTGGCCTTCTAACGTTTCTTATTCTGAATGACTGATGTGTGGAGACTTTTTTTTGTTCCCCAATCTCGAATAAAAAATGCGTGGACAGCGATTTCCATCACCTCAAGAACTGTTGAAGCCTTCGAAAACCATGTTTTTAGATATCAACTTCACAGTGGAAAAAATGTTTCGAGAATTGGTTTGAACGCATGCAAAAGTGTACAAATCTTCATGGCGAATATTTTGAAAAGTAATAAAATGTTTTGTTTCAGGGCACAAAGTTTAGTTTTAGGGTCTCCCCCCCCATAACTCCTCAAATATTCATCCAAATAAAAAAATGCAGTCAAGAAGATTTTATTTAAGTTATTATAAACAACTTTTGTTATATACACTTTATGTTAAGTCGATAATAAGGGAGATATTGTAAGTTTTTAACCTTGAAACACGCTCTTAGAATAAAAATTTTGAGATGCCATATAGCCTATGTTCGAATCGTAGTCTCACTATATCTCCGTACCAAATTTCATGAAAATATATACAGTCTTTTTGCGTGATCTCGGACAGACGGACAAACAATTTTTCTTTTTTTGCAGATATAATTTTTTTTTCAGATAACAAGTTCTGAAACGAGTAGAAATCAAATATGAGGCAAAAAAATAAATAAATAAAAAAACAGATATAGCCTTCAATTTTATTAATATAGATTATTTAAATTTTATAAAAATAAGAAAATAGCTTTTCTTGATAACCAGATGTGCAAAGGTAAAGTCTATTCCAAACGTTTAGGCGGAATTAGATTTTCAAACCTAGTAACTTTTACAGATTGATTGGAGCTTTTAATCATTTTTTTCAGGAAAAGCTAACTTCAATGTATAAAAAAATAGCTAATGACAAGTTTTAAAAATGAAAATTCCAGTTAGTTCCGCACTTCATCAGCATTCCATTTTTTTAGCGCACTATATATATACAATAGGTGAACTGACCGATTGCTTTCCTAATTATTTTAGAGAAAAAGTGCAAGAGATAATAGTATATTCTCTTCCAGCCGAGTCAAAAAAATAAAAATAAATAAATATAACAAATAATTTATATTACATAACAAATTAATCAATTAATTAAACTTATTTTTTTATTTATTATTTGTGTAATTTTATCTTAATTTGCCGCACATCGGCCACTATTTTAGTACTTTTTATGAGCACCTATAACCTGCTCCCACTCTTACAATACTCGGTATAAAAACTCGAAGAAAAACTGAAATGTTTATCACTTCTCATGATCGCTGAAGACGGAAACAGATTGTTGAGCAGTTTCCGAAACGTCCGAATTTATTTTTTATATACTATTGAAGTATTATATCTTTTTGATACTAATACTCATTATATTGTACTATTCTAGCCTAGTACTATCAGCAATGGCAAACGTCCAAAATAAAGGAGTCCGCATTAATATTGGACCATATATAAATAATTTCAAAGATATTACTTATATTACCTGACAGGTCAATTCACCACCCTGTATATACAGCCATAAGCTAAACATAATAATTTTGCTTCAATATAAAGGTTAAATAGTAGACCTGATTTAACATTTATTGATATCATCGTAAAACGCTGGTTGTTATCAGTTCAATAGGTAGAGCTATTTTAATTTTGCCAGCAGCTAGCTTAGTTTCTTATCAACTAGTTACGTTCTTACCGTTGTAAGAGTCGAAGGTTTCATAAGAAACAACGGGCTAATTATAAATGTTTTTCGGATTGCAATACGGGTGTGTTAAATTAAATATTAATATTGATAAATTATTGTAAATATATTCTTGACATTTTGACAACATAAATTTGTGTAATATATATAGTTTTTTAATTTAAGTGAACTTTTAGTGAATTTAATTTTAACTGTTAGTGTTTAAAACTAGTGTTAAGTGACTAAAACCGTTTTAAATATTAGTGTTAAATGAAATATGTTACAGTTTTAAATTGCTTAAATGTAAATAATTATTTTGCTTTGATAATGAGTAAGCAAATTTTGAAAATTTTACGGTTCTTTCTAGGTTATCTAAATGTGTTATCTTGGTACAGCTGAGTTCTATATTTTGTAGACTTTTCCTGATAACAATTAATTAAATAATATGAATTTGACTGAATTTAGACAATTTGTTGAATTTACTATTTATTAAAGGGGATTACGGTTTATATGTCAGCGGTAGGCTACCTTAAAAGAAAAATTTAGAAACTTTCTTAGGATTTCCTAGATAAGTATAGTAAAGAAACCCTTATACCATCACTAGACATCAGTTTTAATGTCTGTCTGTACAGTAGAAATTATGGCCAAATAGATGGATTTAGAGTAGGGTGACCATTCGTTCCGCATTTTGACAGTCCTGCATTTTGATTTAATGTCCCGCCCCAAAATGTGTCCCGCAAAATGTACTGAATTTTTAATTAAAACTTACTTTATATCTATTTAGCTGCCAGTGCTCTATTTTTCCTTTAATTTAATTTTTTCTATAGTTTAAAATAGTTTAAATTTTTGAATTTTGATATTAAAATTTTTATATTTACTTTATATATGTATAGGGCTGCCATCCGGCCGGGTTTTCCCGGATTTGTCCTAGTCTGGGGGGCGCCCGGGAAGCTTCAGGGCGGGGTTTTCTATACCGTCCGGGTTTTATAATTTTGGAAACCAAATAAATAAAAATTGGCTAAAACGAATCTGGTGGGGGATATTTGAAAAATGAGACTTCTCAAACAAAAACAAATAATAAATTAGAAATTACAAATAATAAATAAGATTATAATTAAAAGATAATATAATATAACTAGCTGGTATACCCGTACTTCGTACGGATTTTGTGGTAAAGGTAACTTTAGCTGCCTATAATACACATACTGTTTTGTGCAGGGCCAGGGATAGTGATTCACCTTAAAAGCACTATCTTAGGTTATTATTGATAACTTTTTATTTATTTTTTTTCATAAACTACCTAAAAATAAATTGAATTTTAAAGTGAATTGAAACATGGAAACAGTGCAAACAGAGCAAAAGTGCAAACTCAGGGCGTAGTATAAGCAGCTAAAAGTTACTTTTACCGTTTTTGTAATGTTTTTTTTTTTTTGCTGTAACGTAAATGATAAGTGATTGTTTGAGAAGCACTGGTTTTTAGGTATTTTTCGATGGCCACGGCCATTATTTCTCAAATATCCCCCACCACGTCGTAGTCGTCCACTATACTACATTTTTCCCAAACAGTTTTTTGAAAAGCCTCTCTCAGAAGTGTGTTGTCAAAAATAGAGAAGTTAGAAAAAGGCGATTCCGTCATTGAGACGGCAGAATTAAAGAAAGCTTTTTGTCGTTGAAGGTTCAGCGAATTTTAAATAATCAAGACGAAAACACTAAAACCGAGTTTAAGAAATGTTCTACCGATTTTTACAACGAAATAAAATCATACATAGAAAACTGGATAAAACCTTTACAACAAGTTGATAAGTTTGGGCTGAATGTTTTTGCCTAATATAACTGAGAATACTCCATGGACTGCAATTGAAAATACGGTTCTATTTTTACAAGATAAGAACATCGAAATTGATGACACAAAATTAATAGATTAGTGGGTGAATTTAAAATCTAAGCGATCAAGACAAGCTTTTAACGTCAAATCAACTTTGGCTTAATTTTTTTAAAACGTCGAATGCTCATTTGTACAACGAATTATTGAAGATTGCACAGTATTTTTTTTGCATACCAGCTCATAATGCCAACCTAGAGAGAGTGTTTTCAATAATTTCTCAGCAGTGGACGAAAGAAACTCACTGAACACACACACGGTTTCGTCATTAATCAAAACAAAATATAATTTCAAAGATTTTAATTGTTTTGATTTTTATAAATTCTTACAGAGCAAAAACGGTATTTTGAAGGTTATAGGGCAGACTGAAAAGTATAAAATGTAATAAGTTGATGTTTTCAGTTCCTTTAATTATTATTAGATAATTTATGTTTTGTTTCTACAGTAATTTTTTACAGTAATTAAAATTGTATCTTTAATTTTTAGAAGATTTATTTTTGTTCCTAAATGGAAGAGATTTAATTTATTTCGTTGGCATCGTTTTGTTTTACTGTTTTTTTGTAAACTGACTAATTTTATAATAAATAAATAAATAAATAAATAAAGAAAGATACTGTGTAACAATTTGAACCTATTGCATTTGTAAGTAAACTAAGGAGCCTTAACTGGCAAGAATATCCGAGTTTCAAGCTAAAAAATCAGGGGTTTTCGAAATTGTTGTCCTGGTTTAATGATTTGACAGATGGCAGCCCTATATATATATATAGGGTATTAGGACACTAACCCCCAGGACACTAACCCCCGGGACATTTACCCCCCCGTCAATAACCCCCGGGACATTACCCCCCATGTCAATAACCTCCCGTGCCATTAACCCCCTGGACAATAACCCCCGTGCCATTTACCCCCGGACATTAACCCCCCGTCAACAACCCCCGTGCCATTAACCCCCCGTTCCAATAACCCCCTGGCAATTGATTAATATTTTAAATGTTTATTTTTATTTAAAATTTGAACATTTGAAATTAGAACAAAATTGAACAAATATAATTTTTATTTATAAAATGTAAAATTGTGTGAGAAAAACACATTTTAGAAAATTGGACGATTGAATCGTAGTTAGTTTATTTTCTATGTCTGAAAGGAGGAAAGTAATATGCACTATAGTCACATGTGTTTACTATTTTTTCAAGTTTTTCTTTTTAATTGTGAAAATATTGAAGTTTTTCAATTTTGCCAAAATTTTAGTTCTATAAAAAAATATATGTTAGTACACGGCTTTTGAATCTTGAAATCTTGTTTATGTACATATATATAGAAGTATTTCTAAATTATGGGATTTTCTATTATTCCAAAATATATTTAACAAATTATACTTATTTATTGGTGCTTTTAGTGAAACTTAAAAATAAATCTTATGTTTATACATCATAGAAAACACACGTGACCACAGTGCATATTACTTTATGCATATAACTTTCCTCCTTTCAGACATAGAAAATAAACTAATTACGATTCAATTGTCCAGTTTTCCAAAATGTGTTTTTCTCACAAAATTTTACATTTTATAAATAAAAATTACATTTGTTCAATTTTGTTCTAATTTCAAATGTTCAAATTTTAAATAAAAATAAACATTTAAAATATTAATCAATTGCCAGGGGGTTAATGGCCCGGGGGTTATTGGTACGGGGGGTTAATGTCACGGGGGTTGTTGACGACGAGTTAATGTCCGGGGGTAAATGGCACGGGGGTTATTGTCCAGAGGGTTAATGGCACGGGGGGTATTGACATAGGGGGGGTAATGTCCCGGGGGTTATTTACGGGGGGTTAATGTCCCGGGGGTTAGTGTCCCGGGGGCTAGTGTCCTAGAACCATATGTAGTTATCAATGAAATGTATTTTTTTGTGAAAATTTTTATTCAATTCTTAATTTTATTTAGTCGCGGTATTTAAACCATATTAGCCACAATAGTTAAATTAAACCGTTTAATATATTTTTGTTATCTTTTGTACCCCTTCCCTCTTATAAACAAATACCGTCCCGCAAGCCTTCTCAAGAAAATGGTCACCCTAATTTAGAGTAAAGCCTCGTTTGTAATAGATATGTTATGGACATAGCATACAAATTTCACTACTTTCTTTGTTTTGTGTATTACAAACAGATATTCTGAATGGTCAAACCCTTTGTTTCATCCTTATGCATTATGTTATGATTTTATTATAAATGAGTCTTCATGGTTCATAATCCAAGGTCTGTGGAGTCATGTTGCCCAACAGATAATAGACAAATAATAATAATTTAATTTAAAAAATTTGGCTTTTTTTTATATAAATAGTTATATATGTAGTTTACTAATTGTTGACTAAAAATTATCATCTGAAAACTGAGTCATGTATCTGCTCTTTGGTGGTTTTTTGAAAAAGTTCCCTGGAAAATAGTCTTACGTCACTGAGCCTGGTTCATTGTAAAATTTTTACAGTAGCCGGCAATACTCAGATAAATATACTATTAGTAATGACAATCTTCTCATTATCAGTAGGTTAAAAGCCTGTTTCTTTTGCAGTTCAACGCCTTTATATAGTCAGGTTAACGTTCTCTCTCTTCCTGGTCTTCCGATACTTCAACGTTCTAAGAAATATTTGACTTTTGCTCTTTTACTACTCTTCTTTCCTTTATTCAACTAATGTGTACAGATTGGAAATCGCAAGTGCTAACATAGGAAAATAAAAACAAATTTTCAGGTACCTAGAGTTTAATTATTTGACAAAAACAACTGTCACAGTTACAAGTAACTGTCAAATTAGTTACTTAATCCTTAGCCTCTCTACCTTTCAGTGTGAGGCTTGTGCGAGTTTAAGTTTTCTTTACATTTCCGTTCGCGTTTCTTAATTTCCCTTCCAAATGTTTTTCCGCCCCTTCCTGTCTTGTGCTAGAGATCATTCCATTTTATTCCCCTCTCTTCCATTGCTTGAATGTTTTTCCACCCGTTCCTGTCTTTATTTTGTTTTATTTTATTCTCCTCTCGTCCATTGCTTGTTTCACTTGTCCTTTCCATGTTTTTCTTGGCCTTCCGACTTTTCTTTTAGCTGGAAGATTTGCTTTGTAAGCTTTACGGGCTATTCTTTCTTCCACCATTCTCAGCACATGTCCAAGCCACCTTAGCTGCCCTTCTTGTATGATTGTTCCTACTGGCTTTGTCTTCAGTATTTCTCTGAATACTTCATTTCTAATCCTGTCTCTTCTGGCTTTTCCTTCTATTTTTCTCATCTCTATGTTTTGGACCCTACTCATGTGTCTTTCTGTTGTTGTCTATATTTCGGAAACATACGTTAGTACTCGCACGGCTATTTTACGAAATATGTCCACCTTCGTTTCCATCAGTATTTCTCGTTTGTCCAGAAAAGTTGCTTTAACCGAGTTATATAGTCTGCCGGCCGCTTCTACTCTCCTATTTATTTCTTCGTCCATCTTTCCGTCCTCGCTAATAATAACTCCCAAATATTTAAAGGATTGTACTTGCTCAATCTGCGTTCCCTCTATTTTTATGTTGTGTTGTCTCTTGCCTTTACTGATGATCATGGTTTTACTTTTTTCTTCGCTTATTTTCATATTTTTATTTTTCAGTTCTTTGTGATATATATTGACATTCTGTTGTAGTTCCTTTTCATGTCTTCCTAGTATCACCATGTCATCAGCATAGCTTAGCTCCATGAATTTGACCAGCCTCTAATTACCTATTGTGTACCTCCTCGCTAATTTTTTGCTTTACTTTATTGCGTCGTCCAGTATTAGCGAGAATAGCAGCGGGCTAAGCACACAACTCTGTTTGAGTCCTATTCTTGATTGGACTAGGTCCGATGACTCATTGCTGGTTCTAACATAGTTATTGTTCTTATGGTAGAGGCATTTGATACACTCTATGGTTTCTTTATCTATCCCTCTCTTACGTAGGCTATTACAAACATCTCTCTGTTCTCTGTCGAACGCTTTTTCTAAATCAATGAAGCATAGATGTACTTCTCCTTCCACAGTAACTGTTTTTTCACTTATTTGGTGGATAGTGAAAATAAGGTCTTGAATTCTTCTATTTGTCCGGAAGCCCGATTGTGTGTCTTCGAGTGTGCTTTCCAGTTTTGTCCTTATTCGTTGCTCCAGAATTCTTGCATATAGTTTGCCTGTCGTAATTAATTGGATTATACCTCTATAAATTTTGCACTTTCTGTTGTCTTTTTTATAGATTGGTATTATGATGCCTGTCTGCCAATCCTCTGGAGCCGCTTTGCCATGTTTGACTAGGTTCATGATTTCTAGTAGTTGTGACCATGTTGTTACACTTGCATATTTTATCATTTCGGTGGTAGTGTTGTCATGTACTGGAGATTTCCCATTTTTTAAATTTTCTTATCGCATTCCTTAATTCTGTTTCTGTGAATGGATCTATTACCTCCTGTAAGGATCCTATCCGTTTATTGTTCTTTATATGTTATTATAAAGACTGTCAAGTTATAAACTTTCATAAACTTCTGTTACAATATGAATGTATAAGAGTTAGAAGAAAAAATTTAAGTGATTAAATGGGTGTACAGTGGAAACTCCCGTAAAAGCGGCCCTTAACTGCATAGTTTAATTTACGATCTCTTATTTTTGATTTTTATAATTTTTGTCCTAAAACTTATGGACCGCACTGTGCAGATTAGATAACCATCATTTTAGTTTATTATTGTTTACTATTAGTTGCGTATTTAAAAACATTAGCAATATTTGCCTGACTGACATTTCTCAGTTTTTAGTTCTAAGAAAAACTGCAAAACTGTTTAAAATTGCTTTGCAAGTTTTTATCTTTCAGATAGTATTACGCGAATTTTTTTAAAACTGTATTATCATATTTATTATAGCAATAAACAATTTAATAAATTATAATAAACAGTTACAACATTAATAAAAATAAAAAAGTTTTATGTAAAATAAAGTGCATACAAAATGTCGGTCTTAAAAACACCAAAATTATCAAAAAAGAAACACAAAGATGTGGAACCAGTCGCGGAAGAAGAAAAGGAAAAAGAGTCAACAACTCACAAATTTCTAAGGCATAGTTTTAAACTGCTTGGCCATAAAGACAAAAATGACATTAGAAAAAGTAAACGAAAGTTAAAAAGTCGAAAAGTAGAATTCAATGACAATGAAGACGATTGTTTCAACGATTCAAATCCTTTAATAAAAATAGATTCTATAAAGAACGAAGAAATTCCTGAAAGTTTAGATAATTCATTAGTGCAAACTGTAAATGAAGGTTTATTAAAAAAAGTTGAACCGATTGAAAGAGAATCTTCATCCAAAGAAGTGAGTGAATGCGAGAATGAAAGCCAAAGTGCTTATTCTGATTATTCATACAATAGACTGACGACAGATACATCAGAATTAAGCAGTAGGGAACTCTCCGACGATCAAACATTAGATGACATACAAGATAATGATTACATTGATTTGGAAGCAGTAGATGTAACTAGAATAGAAGAAAATGATACAATCGAACCACTGCAAACTGAAAATAAAAACAAATCCGAATCTCCACTAAAGAAATCGAAATCATTATCAAGAAGAAATTCATTAACAAAAACATTTAAAGGAATCTTCAGAAAAACTAAAAGTGAACCTAAAGATATCCCAGAAGATATATTACAACCACCAAAATTATTTAAACCAGCACCAAGAAAAACAAATTCTGATCAAATCCAAAAACCACCAATTAAACCCGAAGCTGTAATTTCTATTCGTAAAACTTCGTCTATAAAGAAGAAGATATCACATTTTATGAGCATGAATGATGTTTCTCAAAATTTATCTAGGAGTATGAGTGTTAGAGATATTAATAAAAAACAAAAGTCTAATAATTCTGTTGATTGGTCAACTTCTTTGATGTCTCTTGCTGAAAATGATACTGGTGTTTCTTATAATGATATGAGTTTTGTTAATTATGATGCTTTAAATATTTGTTCTTATGATGTTGTACCACATGTGGCAAAGAAAAATTTCATCAGGTCACACAGCATGTCAATGCATAATGTAAGTATTTTAATTAGTTAATATTTATATGATGCCCTTTATCTCGCCCTTCATTTATCGTTTATAGGACATTAATCCATACTGTATTATTTGTATTTTTTGTTTGCAAATTTCCACCCAACAAAATATCTTTTTTTTATAAACCATAGGGCTTTATTATTTATCTAGTCTTGAGATAAATACTGTTGCAAAGTTTTAGGGCTTTGTGAATATAATACCCTTTTCACTCTAGAACTTTAAGACGTGTGAACTTAAAGTTCACCGATGTTTAACATCGGTATGCTTTCACACTTGATGTTTAAATCTCTGGTGCTGTTACCGTCATGAAATTACCAGTTTTGAACTGTCTGCGCAGACGCACATTTTGAATTATTATAAACAAATATGGATATTTCATTTCATTCTACAATAAAGACACTACAATAAAGAATATATTACACCTGTGTTAACATGTAAGTCGATACATTTTATCTCAATTATTGTAGCTCTGTATTTTATTAAACACATTATTAAAATAAATAATTTTATTATAAAAATTTATTAAATATTATAAAAAGTATAAACTTCTTATAACGTCGATATATTACAGTATTCTTGTTTATGATAATATAAAATGTTGACTGCACAAATTCAAAGAGTATTTTTTTATAATAGAAATTATTTTGGTAATGCGGACGATGTTTAAGACGCAGATCTCTGTCTTAAACATTGCTTGTATTTAGACGAGGCCATACTGTTTTACATTAGCGTTTAAAGACACATTCACTTTAACATCCGATCTTAAAGTTCTAGTGTGAAAAGGGTATGACGGAAACAAATTTTTAATTTTAAATCTATAATTTTATAGGACTATTTTCATAATATTAATCAAATTGGATGTTATTCTTTTTTTTTTCGGTCTCATATTTGGTTTCTATACGTTTCAGTTGATTATAGGACTAGAGTCGCCAAAACGAATCAATTTTTGTTGAGATTCACGCAAAAACGACTGGATATATTTGCACGTGATTTGGTACGATGAAGGAGTAAAATCAGGATTCGAAACAGGCTAAAGGTGTGTTCGTTTGTGTTGGCCAACCTACACTGAACTACACCAGAGCTACACTATGGCGTTCGTTTGTGTTCCGATACTGTACGTAAAGTGTTCGTTTGTATTTATGAACTTGTTCAGGACAGGCAAAGTCTACACTTGCTCGGGAGTGAGTGTAGCTTCAGGCAACCTGTAAAAAGGCGGCAAACTTAATCTAACTGGGTTATAATCTGTATTTGGTCTAGCGGAAATTTTTATTTTACATCTATCTATCTATCATATATCGATAATGAATTGAGTAATATGAACAAAAGGAAAGTACTTTTCCTACAATGCTGGTATAATAACTAACATAAATAAATTCAGAAGTTTTATAAAATCTCTATTAATTTTTATTATTTATTTTTATAAAATTTATTTCAACATTTAAACTGTTCATATTATCTTATTTATTTACTATTACTTTGTCTATCAACTTTGTCTGGAAATTTCATTTGCCTGCCTGGAAAACCGTTCGTTTATATTCTTGTTTCGAGCAATTCGGAAGAAGTTTTTAGTTGCACTGTGACGTAAGCTGCTCTTGTCCTGGACAAGTTTGGTGCAACACAAACGAACAAACCTCAGGTGTTTAAAAAATTTTATTTTAGGGTGTGTTGCAAGGTTAAAACTGTTTATGTAAAAATTTTAAATATCTCTTATTATTGACTTAACAGAAAAATATGTGTAACAATAATTTTTATAGTAAGAAAATAAATAATTTTTGTTGAACGCATTTTTCAATTAAATGAATATTTGGGGAGTTACGGGCGGACGCCCTAAATCTAAAAGCTACATATATCTCCTTATTATAGACTTAACGAAAAAAAAATCAGCTGTGGCCACCACAGGACTGACCGCCATCGTAAAGTACTCATATAAAATACATTCTAGCAGCAGAGTAGAAATAACTTGGCCTAATATTTTCTAACAGAGATATTAGTTATCATGACCATGGAAACGTTACATAAAAATATGAAAAAATTGAGACTTTTCAGATGAAATTTTACAGAAATTATTCGAAATTTTTCGTTTTATGAAAAAACGTCTCAAATAAAAGTTATTAGTTATTGCTTTTATAGCAACTTATGTTCAATAATTTTTTTCGAAATATTTTTCTGTTGTGAAATATTCACAAAAATCTTAAAATCGACACGAGTAATCTCCCATTTTTAGTCAACCGATGTTTACCAAAAGTTGATCAACTCGTGCCATTGATGGCAGAAGCTTAAATATGAAGTTTCATAAAAATCCTTTCAGCCGAATTTGCTCTGCACGTGTACACAGACAGACAAACGGACAGACAGACGGACGGACAGACAGACAGACTAGACTGACAGACATCATGCTAAAAATAGTCAAAACGTTATGTAGGGACCTCAATTCGTGGAGATCCATCGAAATCTCGAAACGTCAAAATCGGTATGATCACAATACCTCCCTTATACGTATATGTTGGCGGTCAGTAAAAACTAAAATGACAAAAATAGTTACAAAAATAAATCTTTTATTTTTTCATTTAGATTAATATTTGGGGAGTTACTGGGGGACACTCTTAAGCTAAACTTTTGAAATATCTCCCTTATTATCGACGACAGCAAAAATGTTTACGAGGATACATTTATTTTCTTTTCTTCAATACAGTTTTTAATAAGAATATTATTTAGGGGACAATGAGAGTGTTACTTATAAGGTTAAAATATCTAATTAATCTTTTACTTAACAGCTAAAATGAATATGAGAAAATAAATTATTCTTCTATGTTCAACGCAGTTTTTATGTACCTATATAGAAGATATATATTTGGGAAGCTATGAGGTGAGCTAGTTATAAACGAAATATTTCACTTATTATTTACTTATCATTGAAAATATATACAAAAGAGTGGTTTAGAATCATTTACGTTACCGCAAAAATGTGTATAAAATTGTTTTACGAACTACGGGTACTCAACCTAGTTTATTAAAAAAATAGTCACTTAAAATGTCCACCGTGTTCGATCCGTTGACACAGGATTAAAATCTGTTCGGCCACTCATTAATTGCAATACGCACCATCTCCATTAGAAAATTGGCCACAGCCAGCGAGAGAGATCTTTTCAAGGACTCTATATTTGGGTGTCATTTAGAGCAACTTATGCCCTCTAAAACCGACCATAATTTGTATTCCAGTGGATTAAGATCGGGACTTCCAGAAACCATTCTTCTTCAGTAATGTAATCGGGTACGTTAATCTTGAGCCATCTTTGCGTGGTTTTTGCTTATGAGCGGGCGCTGAATCTTGTAGAAAGCTGGCATATTATTAAATAAAGTCGTACTAAGAGTTTTTACGACCTTGTCAAGATCCGTTTCTTGGTATATTTTCGTCTCTGTTTTTACCAATTTTTCACGAAAATTGAGCTTCGTCACGTCCTCATAATTGACCTCCACCAAACCATCACAGATAATTACCCCGTTTAACCTTCTGAACTAGTCGACTTGCTTCTAGAGATGACCAAACATAAACTCTATCATTTTATTTACTAAAACTTTCTTCGATAGTATAAATGTTTTCGACCATAAAAAGCAATTGTCGACATTCGCGTACAGAGCTAACAGTTGCTTCGCCTTTTCTTTTCTCGTTTTCTTTTGCGTCAGATTCATCTTGTCAGTACATAATCTGTGTTTCTCAAATGTCAAACCTTTCGTCAAAATATCGGCCATCATTTCATTTGTTGAAATATATTCAATTTCAATATTTTCATTTTCAACAGTTTCTCGAACAAAATTATGCCTGATATATATATATATATATGTTTTGTTCTTAATTGATATTCCAGCGCCAATATTATCGCAATATATTTTTAATTTTCCTTCTTGTACGTATAATTCTTCCAATGTATTTTTTAAGTATATGGCTTCTTTTGTTGCCTTCGTTAATGCCATATATTTAGCTTCCGTACTTGACAAAGCTACCGTTCTCTGCTTCTTTGCTTCCCAAGTTACTGGAGATCCAGCCGTTGTAAAAATGTATCCTGTATAGGATGTCCTATCTACAGTACAAGCACCCCAATCGTCATCTGTGTACCCGACCATTATTTGATTTGTTTTCTTATACTTCAAAGAATATTCCAATGTACCATTCAAATATCGTAATATTCTTTTCGCCGCTATCCAGTGTTCTTTTCATAATTCGTGTTGAACTGACTTAAATAATTTACTGCATATGAAATATCTGGTCGTGTTCCAATAGCTATATATAATAAAGATCCAATTAAATTTTGATAAGGATATCTATTCATTTCTTCCGACTTTGTTGCAGGTTTATCAAATTTAATATTTGGTTCCATTGGCGTCTTGACTGGTTTTGATTTTTTCATACCGAAAAGCTCAAGAAGCTCTTTAATATCAGGTCGTCAAGGATGAAATTTGTAGTTAATAATATTGCCAACTTTAACAGCTTATTATTTGACATTGGCTTAATATTTTACCGTTCTGTTTTTTTTTTTTTTTTTGTTGTTGTTGAAAAGTATGCTGTAAAAAATATCAAAAACTTTTTTAAAAAATTAATTTTGTTGAAAATGGGACGGTCGGAAATTCGAACTATTATGAAGTATGAGTTCTTGCGCGGAACTACGGCATCGCAGACCGCGCGAAATATTAATAGTGTATTTGGCTCTAGTGTTACTACGCAGCAGACAATATCAAATTGGTTCGCCAAATACCGGACAGGTAACAAAAAAAAAAAAAACTGGCTCATCGATCACAGCAGAAATATACTGCAACCAACTGGACGAAATGATGCAAAAACTTAAAGAAAAACAGCCTAGATTGGTTAACAGATCGACTCCTTATTGCATGATAACGCTAGACCACACATTGTACAAATGACTGTGGCAAAACTACAGGAATTGGAGTTGGAACTTCTTCATCATCTTCTGGTTTGTCCATGTATGGAGATACTCACCAGACCTAGCACCCACTGACTACCACTTCTTCCGCAATTGGAACAACTTTTTAATAGGAAAACAGTTAAATTCCAACAATGCTGTAAAACTGGCCTTCCAGGAATTCATTTACTTTCGTCCACCAGGGTTTTATACCACCGCCCTGAACAACCTGCCGCTTAAATGGCAAAAGTGTATAGACAATATGGGTGCATACTTTGATAAAATAATTCCTTATATTTGTAAGTTTATCAACAAACTTTGCCTTTTTTTTTCTATAAATTTCATCCTTGACGACCTAATATAATGCTTCTGTGTGATTATTAAATGTAATATATATAAAAAAATAAGTTATGCCATGTCTGTATTTTATAATGTCTGTGTCATACTATTGACTAAAATATAATACTGCTATACTGCTATTTATATTCCTATAATAATTTTCAACAAATTTCTTATTGCATTTTTTCGAAGATTTCACGAGAGTTGGCAAAATCCTCTATAAATGTCAAATAGGTCGATTTTTCGCTTGTTTTTTATAGATTATAAAATAACAGTAATCCTTCAAATTAAACCTACGTTGGATATATGAGTCATAAATTTAATTATTTTTTCATTTCATTTATAGTCGGGCATTTATAATTTACAACAAATGCACTTCTAGATAAAATAAAAGCAAATGATATATTAAATGGTACTAGAGCTACTATGCTAAAGAGTACTAGGGAGGGAAAAAATTCAAGTTGGATGAGAAGGTGATGAAAGTGCTGCAAATTTGGCTTACAGGTGACTTCAAAAACGTTTTCTTTGTCAGTATTCGCTAGTTGCCGAACACAGAGATGTGTTAAGGCAAGGGCGTTATTTAAAAAATAAAATTTGTTTCATTAACATTGTGGTGTTATTGTTGTTGCTGTTTAAAAAACTAAAAATTAACCATTTTTAAAAATCATTTTTATGGAATTTTTACATACCTACAAAGTATGACCACCAAAAAATTCTAATAACGTCACTCATGTACCTCTCTGTACGGTAGAAATTCTAGCTAAACGGCTGAACATAGAAAGTTGATATTTGTCATGCTTGTACAACTCTTTGACCCACATCTATATGTAAACAAATATGTAAATATGTATTTAATGCAATATATATATATATATATATATATATATATATATATATATATATATATATATATATATATATATATATATATATATATGTATATATATTAAAATAGAAATCCGGCTTCGTTATATCCTTCAGAATGTAATTTTAACGACACCTCAAACGTGAAATAGAGTAGTAATAGTAGAAATATAATAAAAAGAGAAGTTTTGGAGACAATCGCGGTCTAAAAATCGGTATTTGGTTTAATTTTATCGATAAATGTGAATATCAATATCAGATATTTTGAAATTATGATGTTTTACACACAAAAATGACTGATATAAGCTGTACTGAACAACAGTGGCGTATTTTTGGGGGGTAATTAAGGTCCAATGAAATGAAAATTTAACAAATTTAACATAATTTACAATATATAAACTATATTTTATTATGATTATTATTGAAAGTTACAGAAGATGCATATTTTCATGTTATTTTTAGGTTTTCATAGGTGTAATCAAGAAATCCTTATTCTGTCACATGAGTCTGTTCGTTCGGTAGAAATTGTGGTCAAGCGGCTGATTTAGAGAACTGAACATAAGTACGAGAAATATTGAGACTTCAAAAATATATCCCACGAAAAATATAAATAAATATGTATTTATCCAAGATAAAATTGATGTGAAGTGTGAATTTTCACACATTTCAGGGTTTTGCAGGTATTTAATAACTGAATGATGATTATTTGGGATGCCAAAACCAATTTTTTGTTAAAATATTTTTTTATGAATTTTAATTCGAATGCCTAATACCATTATTTAAGTTTCTAAATATGTGCAGTATTTTTTTTACATAGCAAGGTTCATTAAGATTTTGAAAATTGCGCCTATGGCTTCTATTGGTTGCTTAAGTCATTAGCCCTGCCCTCTGATTTCGTGTACATTCAAACAGAATTAAATTATAATTTCAACAATTTCCACTGGTTATTAAATTTACGCTTTTAAAAATTAAATGCAACATTTGCCAAAATATAACTAGAATTTTGAAAAAATAATTTAAACAAAATAATGCAAAAAAAAAATAAAAAATAATATTGTCTCTTCTCGTGGGATTTGAACTCATTTTCTTGGGCAGAACGCTAGTACCGTAACCATTGCACCAAAATACACGTTACAGTTTAGTGTGTTATATAACTATAAGTTTTCAACATTATTAGCAAAAAAACACAAAAAATGCTTTTTTTTCCAAAAATATAATCTGATCAAAAATTCTTGTTGTACTATTACGGTTCACACCAATGTACATTACTTAGAATTTTTTCAGATTTTTAATTTAAACCATCTGGTGTGGGACAAAAAATTTTTTGCACAATTTTGGCAAAAATCGCTTCAAAATAATTTATTTTGCAAAAATAAAATTTTGATCGTTAATCCACGTACTAAGGGCTTTCATTTGATACCCTATTCAGAATTTTAAAAAAATATTTTATTTTTCGTTGAGCACATATTTGTTTATATTTTTAGGGGGATATGTTTTTTAGATGTTTTAGTATTTTTCTTATGTGCGGGTCAAAAAGTTGTACAATCATGCCAAATTTCAACTCTCTAGGTTTAGCCGTTTGGCTACAATTTTTACCGAACAGACAGACAGACAGACAGACAGACAGACAGACAGACAGACGACAAAATGACGGTATAAGGGTTTTTTGGTCATACCTACAAAACCCTAAAAAGGTTTTTAAAATTTAGAGAGATATCAAATGAAAGTTTTTGGTACATGGATTAACAATTATTTTTTTTTTATCACCAAATAATGGAATTATTATTTGATATAAACATCAATATCCAACAGCAGGGGTGTCGAACTGATTTGGGGTCGTGGTCTATATTTCATACAAAATGAGAGACAGTGACGAAACTTTAAATATCTCGAAGGGTTCCTTGAAATTTGTCTATAAACAGAAAAGGGGTGAAGAGAGTTTATTTTACATTTTTAAATATATTTTTACCTTAAATAAGTTCAAGTGTTTTTCATTAACGCTTCAGCGATCAAAATTTGATTGAGGGCATGTGCGGCAGCGTGCGCTTTTCCCCTCTCGGTTCGGCCCTCCCCAAGACAAAATCCTGGCTGCGCCACTGTGTTTACTTCTTACACTTATTAAATACCTACAAAATTCTGAAATGTGTGAAAATTCATTCGTCACATATGTTTTAGCCTCCACCAAATAGATTATTACATTTATAAATAAATTTTCAATTTTTTTCCCCTATTTTTCAATAAACTATCTGGCCATCCTTTCTAGGGTAATGTTTAGAAACGCTGTGCATGACAATAATACATGCATTTCTAATACATACTATGCATTGGTATTTTTTCTGATAGTATTTAAACGTCATTCTGACGCGCACAATTATTAAATTACCTCCATTTATGACGTCATATCTTTTAATTGCATTTTTAGACATTTTAACTAGTTATCATTTTTTATCATTTGGTTAAAAAAGTAAACAGTTATCTTATAATAAATAATGCAATTGAACAGGTTACAAAATTATGATTAAATTTATATAGATTAAACTTCTTAGATTTAGATTTTTTATTACTTGTTGATATTTACGAATAGTAAATCATTTTTGAAATTTAATTGTACATGTAATTTATTAGTTATTACAAACTTAAATTTGTTTGATACTTTATTTGAAATTAAATTAATACATTGTTGAATCAAGGCTGGTATTTAATTGATCAGAATTTAATTCAGTTTTTGATCAGTAAATTTTGTAATATTGATCTTAGAAGTATTATGATCAGTTTTAAATTATTTTTTTGCCGGTAAATAATGATTTGATCATAAAACAAATTATGACTTGATCAGAAAAAAGTAATGACTTGATTAGAAAAAAATATTGACTCGATCATAATAAATCTTGACTTGAACAGGAAAAATGTTGACTTGTATATTGTTTTAGCTCGGGAGTCGTATCCCGCCTAAGTTTTATGGGCAGAGTTTAGTTCAAAAGATTTGTTAAGTTAAATTCGAGCCAATCGGGTTCTTCTATACTAACTTATTTACTATCATAATCTAACCTGAACCAGCTTTTAAGTTCCCAGTAGTTTTAGAGGCCATAACGTCAAGATCAGGCCCGCACCGTACATAAGTGCAAGGTTGTGTGGTCCACAACGGCGCCAAAATACAAGAAAAAGATAAATAATTTGCTTTCTCAATTATAAACAAAAAAAAATCGATCCTTCCAATAAAAAAAGAGTGTACTTTTATGACCGTCCTATCATTGGGACGGTATATCTAAGATTACGGGGATTCCCGTTGTGTATATGTTTATGTAGTAAAGGTCAAAATTACTACGGGAGGATAGATAGAGTAAAAACAACTATCCCACCGCTGCCACCAATTTGTAACAATGAAGTTAATGGTTTACTCAAAGAGATTTTTACTAATAGCTGCCACCAGTGGTTTTAGAGTTAAAATTAGAGAAGCTAAATTAAACACAAAATAAACCAGAAAATTAATCTAAAACTTCTATTGCTGAAAAGTATTCTTTGGGTCTTTAGGGAAGTAAATAGAATTACAACGGAATAAAGATATAGTCTATATTAATAAAGAAAAAAATAACAATAAAATATACATAAAAATAATATTTAAATAAACTTACAAATCATGTTTGTTGAGCGACTTTCTTGGATCTATTCAGTAACTGACTCTAGTAAATATTTGTTAACACTTTTGCCTTCTCTCTTGTAAAACGTTACGTACTATTACTTGTGACGGAATGGGCCTAGTGTTAATTTGGTCCAAGCTTTTATACCCAGTACTCAGGTAATAGAGTATCAATACATATGTCGGTACATCGGCCTCTAATAGTTTAGCTTTAGAAGCCGATGTTAGAAAAGAACTACTTTAAATTAAAGTCATTCTTTTCCCTGATTTATGTATTCTCTTTGTGCAGTTTACTGAATAGTTCCAACAAAGGGTCGTTAGAGTTTTCTATTAGTCAAGGTTGAATTTTTGACCGTAACTAATAAAGGTTGACCATCACGTTACGATAAGAATCATTTAACAATAGTCTAAGCTAACAATTATCTAACGGCGTCCTGACGCTGTTACAACTCTTCCCCCCTTAAAGTCAAGTTATATCTGAAAGTATAACTTGGCTCTAAAAGGCCGGTATGACAGACCAATGGCAACGGTATAGTTCGGAGACGGCAGGATATCCCAGGGGTGGCGTTCGTTTGTAAATTTGGTCCTGTTGGTGCTGGTTCTGACAATTTCTTTAGTCCACTGAATCTAGCGGTGGTGCGACAGCTTTTCCTTCCAGGCGGGACTCGTTTTGCTGACGCCCAGTTTCTAGTGGAAGTGCCACAGCAGCCTTGACAAGGACATTCTTCATCTGGTGAAATGCCTGCCTCCCCCTGGTAATCCGCTGTTATGATAGAGTGTGTGCCATGGTTGTCATACCTCGGAGATGAAGCTGTAACAATAGGAAAGAAAGCAGCAGTACATTGTTCGTTTAAATTTATAATAAAACTAATAATTGAAAGTTATTGAGAATCTATACATAATAATTAAGCTTATCTTAAAAATCTTGAACTAAATATTTCTTAACTATCTATTCTACACCTAGGTTTCGGAAGGATGGAGCATACAACTATACATAAAAGTTTGTTTCTGTTTTAAATTAATACAATTTCCTTGGTCTCCATCCAAAACATAGGTTGGCTACCTACGGACAGAAGAGCCAACCTTCTGAGTCTGTGCAAATCTAAGACTTGGCATCCGTATTTAGAATGATTAAAATTATTATTTATTAAGGTCACTAAAATTACAAAGAGAGGTATAGTGAACCACAATTAAATTATTAAACTATTAGAATATTGGCCTGTTTGCCATAGCATTTTTGGTATGAGTGTAACTAATAGCTTGCGGAATCTGCAAACAGATTTCCGGTCGAGACTCCTCAGGAATTCTTAACATAGGAATTTCAACTTCTGTACGGGTTCCCAAATGTTTTCTGTTTTTACACGTACGACTACATTTTAACCAAATTATAAAGGGAACGATTAATACGATTATCAAAATAGATATCCATAACCCATAATTAAAATAATTTTCTTTCTTTTCGCTGGCTCTTATATCTGCAACATGTTTATGCCAGACTGCCACGTCAATACCCTTTTTTAGTTCTCCCGTGTTAATATTATTTAAAATTTTGTGGATGTCGTCGCTAGACTCCAAACTTTCCGAAAAATTGCTAAAATTCGTGATGCTAATTTCTAGTGGGGGAATTATTAAATCATTAAAAACTGAATCTACTTTAGTGCTGGTTATTGTGTGTGATAATAGAAAATAATTTTTGGAATAAGCCGAACATGACGCTGGAATTGTTAAAATGCCTGTGCCACTAATTAATTTGGTTGAAATATTAACCTTGTCTGAATTATAGTTGGCACAGTTAAACGTAAGCAAGTCTTTATCAACGCTGTATACCCAAGTATTGCTGTTTTTAGCGCGGTACAATACTGAATTGTTATTCTTTGATACTTTTTGGGTACACAGGGTTTTTATACCATGAACATCTCCAGTAAAAAGAGCCGTGAGACAAGAGACTTGCGAAATACGTCTAACTGGCCTATAAGGAGGACAAATTTTAATATGGCTAATTTTACAATCTAATAAATCAGGCGTATCTAATGAAAAATAAAATTGGCCATCTTCAGAGAGAGCTAAGAACTGACTTTCTGGCTCTATATATAATTTCGCCGATGAATTTTCAGAATAAGGCAAGGGTAAAGCTCTGTAGACGTTAAAATATCTACCAGGTGCTTTAAGTGGAATTTCTACAAAAATTCTCAAAGTATAATTAAAATAAACAGCGTGGACAGTAGCAATGTCGTAATAGACATATATGTTGTTTTTGGTACTGGCTGTTATAAGTGATAAACTTGAAGGTAACTTAATTTGCACTTCTTTTAAAGCTGACAGTAATAAACGGGGAGGGATCAACACGGGGCTGAGTTTCTTTAAGGCAGTAGCCTCTAAAGCACTACATAAATCTATAACATTTTCTTTAATATCATTCAGAATGAATTCAGCTGTTCGGAGGACAGAATTTAAACTTAGAGATTCTATAATTTTTTCGTCAGTAGTGATATGGAGTTTTTCAAGTTTTTGGCCTAAAATATCAGTTATAGTCTTCATTTTCTCTACATTCGCGTCAATGTTTTTCTGATTTGTCTCTAAGTTTTTAATAAATGTTACTTGCTCATCCATCAAGTTGATGATACCATCTGATTTGGTTTCTATAAGGTTAATTTTATCATTTATTGCAATTAAGTCATCCGAATCAGCTGTGCCAAAAAGAAACTTGAGTGCCATGCCTCCTACGTCAATCAACCCTCGCTTATTTCTGTTTACGCCCAATGGTGTCACGGTTTGCAAAATATTGTCTAACTTTATTTTAGTTTTCTCTATGTCATTTTTTATTACATTAATTTCTCTACTTACAATTCGTTCCACATCCGGTCTCAGGTCTTTGTCTACTTCTACACTCAATCGGTGGTTCATCGCTGATATATTCTGTAATGCAGAGTCGAAATTCGCCAATAAGTTGATGAGGCCGCCGAGAGGTATGTCCGTAGAGAGAATCCAGTTGTCACCGGTTAATAGAATTTCTTCTTCCTTCAGGAACACCAAGCCCTTGTCTAGTGGTGGGTCGCCAATGGCGGTACAGGTTAGACATAGTTGCGCCAGTACAAAAATCACGTCTACAATAAAACATAAAAATAATAATATATATACAAAAACAAAAAATTCATTCTTTAAATCCGAGAGGACGAAATCCATGGCTCATCAGGTGGTCTACCGCTACTCCTGGTGAGATAGCGCGGTTGTGGAACATCCTCATGATCGCTATCTGACGGTGAAGTTGTGAAATCTGATGTACTCTCATGTGGATATAATTCATTTGAACTATCCTCAAGAGTATTAGATCTCGATGTTGAATCTTCTTCGTTAACAGGTAAAACCTGTTCATCCGGCAATAGATTTGGTGGCGTTGGCGGTAGCTCAATTAAATCTAGGATATTGTAAGGCTGTAGTTCTTCCTCCTTTCCTTCATCCGTCTCGTTTTCCTGTTGTTCTACCAAATCCGCCGAACAGAGTTTTAGCCGATTAGCATGCACAACATTTTCCTTACCTGTTGTCCTGTCTTTAATCACAAAGTTAACCGGAGACGTCTGCTTTGTGATCAAAAACGGTCCTGTCCAGGGTTTCAGGAACTTCCGCGATAAGCCAACGGGTACAGTGGAGTTGTGTAGGAGCACCATGTCGCCGACCTTTAATGTTACCGGTGTAGTTTTCTTATTATAGTTCTCCTGGTTCCGGCGTTGTGAAGCTTCTATCTTCTGTCGAAATACATTGTGGGCATCTCTGAGCTTCTCCCTGATGCTGTTCTCCGACTCTTCCTCGCCTGCTTTGTTAGGCGCGAGAATATCATCAAATGGAAGCTCGAACTCCCGACCGTACAATAAAAAGAATGGTGTCTCTCCTGTGGCATTGCTAGTCGAATTTCTCAGTGCCATTAATACATAGGGAATCCATGTATCCCAATCTCGTTGATTTTCATGGACATAGTGAGACAAGCAATCCGCGAGTGTTCTATGGAATCGTTCAATCCTCCCATTACACATCGGATGATAAGCTGTAGTTTGCAGCTTTTTTATTCCTAAAAGCTTACATACATTTTTAAACAATTCTGACACAAAGTTTGTACCTCTATCCGTAAGAAGCTGCTTCGGTGCACCGTGTCTGGAAATAATTTCCGTCACGAAAGCTCTCGCAATTGTTTCGGCCTTCTGGTCTGGCAGTGGTACAGCTTCTGGATACCTAGTGTATGCGTCTTGAAATGTAAGAATGTATTTATTACCTCTCTTGCTTGTAGTGAGGGGACCAACGATATCCATAGAAACTCTCTCAAATGGCTTTAATGTCTCTGGAAGCTGTTGAAGCGGGGCTGGTCGCAAATGAGGCGATGTTTTTCTTTGGCTACATGATAAACACTTAGCACAATAGTCCTTTATTTGGATTGCCATACCCTTCCAATAAAATTTCTTTTTAATGTTGTTATACGTCTTTTCGTAGCCTAGATGCCCTGCTTGTGGCAAGTTATGGTAAGTATTTAAAAGTTTACTCACCATACTAGCCGGCGTTACAACTCGATCTTCACGTTCATCTCTAATTCTTTCTTTATAGAGTAGGCCGTCTTCATCCAAATAAAATTCCTTGTGTAGGTCTAAGTTTTCTATCATTCGCCGTACGTCCTCATCTTGCCATTGCGCTTGTTTGATGTGGTCTCTATCCCAGATGGGTTCCAGCTCGTTAACGTTTGCGATTGTTATTCGCGATAACGCATCGGCATTTCCATGCTCACGTCCTGCTCTATGAATAATCTCAAATTCATACTCACTCAAACTTAAAGCCCATCGAGCTAGTCTGCTACTTGGATCCTTCAAACTCATTAACCATCGTAGAGGCCGGTGATCAGTAATCACGCTAAATTTCCTGCCATATAGATAGCAACGGAACGCTTTTACTGCAGATATGACAGCGAGACACTCTTTCTCAGTTGTAGAGTAGTTTTGTTCAGCCGCATTTAAAGCTCTACTGAAATAACATATCGGATGTTGTTCGCTGTCAATTTTCTGGCTCAATATAGCTCCAATTGCTATATTTGAGGCATCAGTCTCTACGATGAATGGCTCCTTAAAATCCGGGTATCTCAAAACTGGACTGTTCATAAGAGCTGTTCGCAGAGTGTCAAATGCATCTTGGGATGTTTTTGTCCATTCAAACGGCTGGTCTTTCTTGGTTAAAATTGTAAGTGGTTTGGCTGTCTTGGAAAAATCTTGTATGAACCGCCTATAAAATCCCACAAGACCTAAAAATGATCGGATATCTTTGACAGTTTTCGGAACTGGAAACTCATTAATAGCCTGTATTTTTGATGGATCTGGTTTCACACCTTCTCCTGATACAACGTGACCTAAATAATTAGTTTCCAATTTCAAAAAGCTACATTTTTCTAGTTTTAATTTTAAATTATTCTGTCTGAGTCGCTGCAGTACTTCGGTAAGTCTTTGCAAGTGCTCCGAGATATCATTACGGCTGAATATTATGATATCATCCATATAGACAAAACATTTCTCACCTGTTAATCCACTCAATATACAGTACATCAGTCGTTGAAAAGTGCTAGGCGCATTACAAAGACCAAATGGCATTCTATTTCACTGGTAATGTCCCCAAGGAGTGCTGAATCCTGTTTTCTCCTTGTCTTTTGGGGATATTTCTACCTGATGGTAGCCACTCGCTAAATCGAGGGTGGTAAATAACGCCGCACCGTTCAACTGTTCTATCGTGTCCTGTATATTAGGCAGAGGCAGAAAGTCCTTTTTCGTGATATTATTTAGAGCCCTGAAATCTATGCAAAGCCTTACCTTCGTACTACCATCTGGCATAGTACGATTTACAAGTACTACAGGCGCAGACCACGGAGAATCGGATTCCTCGATGATTCCTTCCTGCAACAGTTTGTCGATTTGTTCATCTAGGACTTGTCGTTGAGCATGCGGTACTCTGTAAGGCGCTTTGGCTATCGGGTGTACGTCCTCGGTAATTATCCTATGCTTTATCTTGGAAGTACATCCTAATTCCAAACAGTGCTCCATAAAAATATCTTTAAAACTGGACAAAATATTATACAACTTTTCTCTGTCCTTATGGACAAGATGGCTTAAATTAATATGTTCATTAAGGTTAAAACTATTATTAACATGCCTAATAGATTCTATTTTTGAAAAATTTGTGACAGGTTGTTCAATACCTATTATAGCGCCCCTTGCAAGTATACGCTCTTCCGTAGCTACATTCATAATTTTAACATGAACTTCTTTGTTCTTGCCATTCACTAATGATCTGGCAACCAGAACACCCTCAGGGTTATTAATCGATGGTTCTATTAACAAAAAATTATTTATCATTGCGTCACTTTCTCTAATTACAGAACAAACTGTCTCAGTTCGCGGAGGAATTTTAAGTTCCTCCCTTAATCGGACATATAAACAATCTTCCGATTCTTTTTCATCATTGACAGTTTCTGCTTTGATTATTATTTTATCACTAGACGGGTTGTCACTAGTTAACTTAGCTACAGTTTCTAAATTGAACTTTTCTATTGTATCTTTACTTTTGGATCTACAATCCGACTCCATTTCGCTGCGCTTAGCAACAATGAATTTTTCCTTGGAAATAGTCATGGCAGGGATCGAAGCTTTGTCTTCCGTGCCACGCTGATTCATGTTACTATCGCTTGAAATGCTTTTTATTTCTTCAACATTTAATAGTGACAACCGCCGCTCTCTTGACGAACTGTCTAAGCACTTGGAAACCACAAACTTTTCCGTGGAAATAGCCATGACAGGGATCGAAGCTTTGTCTTCCTTGTCATGCTGATTTGGGTTTCCATCGCTTAAGACATGTTCTATCACATTTATATTATTAGTAATATCGCCTAGTGGTCGCAATGTAATAATGTCTCCTCCTAATTTTAACACATTATCCGCGTAATTAATATCAACTCTAAAATTTTCTAAAAAATCTATTCCTAATAACCCATCGGTCCCTAGCTCCAAACCATCATCTGCCACTGCAAAATCATGACTGTAACTAGGTTGTGATTCGCGAACTTGAAACGGTACACTAGCGTCACCTAAAATAGGCAAAGGTTGACCTGTAATTCCCGTTATAATCCTATTACTTATTTCCTGGATAGGGACTCCCTCTATTACGCGTCGCTTAATTAAACTAATACTAGCTCCAGAATCTATTAAAAAATCAAAATTTTTCCCAAAAATTAACAAATTTATTTTCTTACACTTTGAAATACACTTAAAATTTGGAATCATAGATATAATTTCTTTTCTTAAATTTTGTTTGACTTTATTTACAACTTTAACGCGACTTTCTCGGTCGTATGACTGGGGAGCGTCCACGACCTTTTTTAGTTTAAAGACGGCTGGAGTGTAACATTAGATTCACGTTTGACACGGCAATTAATAGTCTCATGACCAGGTTTCTTACACCGTTTACAATATGCGTTAGAAGTTCGACGGGTATTGCACTCTTTTGCAAAATGTCCGTCTTTGCCGCAGTTAAAGCACATTATATCCTTTCGATTTGTACGAGGCCGGTCGGAATATTGAGAATATCGATTAATTCTACCCCTGTTCGCATTATTATTGATGTATCGTGAATCATTACCATTACCAGTTTTAGTTTGTCGTGTGTCTAAGTTTTGATTACTTAATGCTCTAGATACTGCTAACTCGACCTGTTTAGCTAGATCTATCGCATTAACTGAATTAATCGTATTTTGATGTCCCCGAACTGTTTTATCGACTGTTTCTATTGATTTGGCTTTTTCTATGGCCTCATCAAAAGTTTTAGGTCTACTCAGCAACAGATCCCTTTGTAAATTCGGTAGTATGCCTACTGAAAACTGCTGAATTAATCTTTTATTAATAATTCCGTCTATAATTCCCTGCGTTTGTTCATTTGTGCTAGGTTCCGCTAAATATCTAGCTAATGCTCTCAAACGACCAGCATAGCTTTCTACACCTTCCCCTAATCTTTGAACACACGACACAAATTGTTGTTCGACTACATTATAATCTCTATCAGGCCCAAATCTCTTCAACAATAGTTTCTTAAATTCATCCCAATTTTCTGTTGTTTTTAAAATTGGGTGAGTCTCAACAAAAAATCTCGCGTCTTCTCTTAAGCTACTTTTCGCAAAGGTTGTACATATAGAAGAAGGCCAATTGCCTACTCTACTACAATATTCAAATGTTGTAATAAAATCATTTACTGATTCTCCTATTTTGCCTGCAAAATAGGGTAATCTACTACAAATGCCTACTGTAGACAAGGAAAAATCGTTTGCGTTTCCTTGCGTTTCCATTTTTTAAAAAATAAAATGAAAACTGGAAATTTAAAAAAATAATAATTTAAACAACAAAAATTTAAAAATGATTTGGTAACGGGCAAACGGCAAGTAACTGATAATTTCGTATCCTCACCGCTGGCGCCAATTTGTAGTAAAGGTCAAAATTACTACGGGAGGATAGATAGAGTAAAAACAACTATCCCACCGCTGCCACCAATTTGTAACAATGAAGTTAATGGTTTACTCAAAGATGCGAGATTTTTACTAATAGCTGCCACCACTGGTTTTAGAGTTAAAATTAGAGAAGCTAAATTAAACACAAAATAAACCAGAAAATTAATCTAAAACTTCTATTGCTGAAAAGTATTCTTTGGGTCTTTAGGGAAGTAAATAGAATTACAACGGAATAAAGATATAGTCTATATTAATAAAGAAAAAAATAACAATAAAATATACATAAAAATAATATTTAAATAAACTTACAAATCATGTTTGTTGAGCGACTTTCTTGGATCTATTCAGTAACTGACTCTAGTAAATATTTGTTAACACTTTTGCCTTCTCTCTTGTAAAACGTTACGTACTATTACTTGTGACGGAATGGGCCTAGTGTTAATTTGGTCCAAGCTTTTATACCCAGTACTCAGGTAATAGAGTATCAATACATATGTCGGTACATCGGCCTCTAATAGTTTAGCTTTAGAAGCCGATGTTAGAAAAGAACTACTTTAAATTAAAGTCATTCTTTTCCCTGATTTATGTATTCTCTTTGTGCAGTTTACTGAATAGTTCCAACAAAGGGTCGTTAGAGTTTTCTATTAGTCAAGGTTGAATTTTTGACCGTAACTAATAAAGGTTGACCATCACGTTACGATAAGAATCATTTAACAATAGTCTAAGCTAACAATTATCTAACGGCGTCCTGACGCTGTTACATTTATGATAGATTCAGAACAACGTAACGGGCACACCTCTACCCAAACCAAGTGGGGAAGTCCCGATTTATATATTGTCTCTTTGATCGTCTGTTTTTATGTTTTACAGTTTGGAATGATTTTTATTTTAGTACTTTCGTCGGGACAGTAGCAGTACGTAGTATGGAACATCGGCGTTCTGTGTATAAGAAAAGATTTATTGGTCAACTCAAAAGAAATAGCATCCAACTTAGACAGAAACTAAATTCACAAAACAAAGGGGCCTAAGACCGTGTAAAATAAGAAGACATTTTGACAAAGGATGAACCTATCCACGACGAAATATTAAAATATTGATTGTTTTTTTCATTCTATCGATGTAATTATCATATCAGTAGATGAAAGATTCCAAACTATTTCTTCTAATTCCATCAATTTCGTGTTCTTGTGAAATATTGATAAATTTAAAAATTACTCTGAAAATGAACAATTAGAATTATACCAAAATGTCGAAAATATATTAAAGATGAAAATTTCAATGAGCGAAATATTATTGCTGTAGAGTTCGTTCAGGAATTACAATTTTTACTAAATATAGAGGAAGAAATTATCAAGTCTCCAGAAGAAACTTTAAATTATACAACCATTAACAATTTAATGAATTCGTTTCCTAATGCATCATTTTCATGGTTGTGTCAAAAGCGCGACAGGGGTGAGAGGCGTGGTGTTATATTTACAAGTTCGAATTTCATGGTGGGGTTGGAGGCGTGATAAGTGCGCGTTTTCGGTTTTGACAACATTTGTATCTAACTCAAATCTAACCTAAAAGTTTATACAATTGTTTGGAGTAAACGGTTATTCAATTTCATTAAATATGTCGTCAAATCGTAGGAGACGACTAGCTCTTTTTTTATGTATATTTAGACTTATTGCGATATGAAGAAAAGCGATGGTGGGTACGTCCCATATATACATAGAAACAGAAGGCAACAGGGAGATTATTTTAACTTGTTGCAAAAAAATGAGACACAAAAAACACAGACAGTTACTTCAATTACAAGAAAAGAATTTAATACACAATCTTTTTTACATCAAAATTAGAGTGAACATTCTGTTGGCCCCTGTTTGGGGGTGTATTATTAGTATACCCACTGCATGACATTTCTGCAGACCAGATATTTGAAACCGAATTCATAATAATAAACTTTATGACTGCCGAAAACATTGTAAAAGTAGCTATTTCGCTACATCAATTTACGTTTTTTTAATTTTTTTTTTAGGAAATTAATATAAGTGTCTCGCTAAAGATCTCACCACTTCGAAAAAGTATATTTGTTTCTCTGGTATCGACGCTGCGGCCAGCGCTAGCGTTGAAATTTCTGAACTTGCGACACCGCGCTTTAACTACGCCTACGACACCATGGTACGGGTTTTTTCAAAATAGAGCGATCCTATTGGTTGAATATCTTGTTCCGTGCTTCCAACACCAGAATGAAAATGATACATAACACAAACATAATACTAATTACGTATTTTATTAACAATGACGGTTTTTGTTGCGAACGCAGAGCATTCATTTTCAAAATTCAAAATAATTAAAAATTATTTGAGATGAACTATGGGGCATAATTATTTTCAATGGTGGATAGTAATATACATTTTCCTTCACCCATATTTTCATATATGTACTATATCAGCCATACAAATTGTTATAAAAAATTGGGGGCGCCATGTAAAATAGTGCACAAGGGCGACAAAACTGTAAAGCGCGGGTGTATAAAAACATTCAATATGTTCAATAAAATCATGATAAAAAATTCCGAGCGTTATCCGGTTTATATCTGTAACTTTTTAGATTTTTAAACCAGTCCCTTTGGGAAGAAAATGAGGAGAAATGTTTTTAATGTATTTTAAAAAATTTATGTGAAAGTGAATTTTCGCACATTTCAGGGTTTCGCAGGTATTTAGTAACTGAGTGATAATTATTTGGGATGCCAAAACGAATTTTATGTCAAAATATTTTTTTATGAATTTTAATTCGAATGCCTAATACCATTATTTATGTTTCTAAATATAAGAAGCATTTTTTTTTATATAGCAAAGTTCATTAAGATTTTGAAAATTGCGCCTATGGCTTCCATTGGTTGCTTAAATCATTGACATAATTGACATAAATCGAACTCTAGTTTGCAAATTACAAAGAAACGACGAAACGCACTACGCTACGAGCGCTTACTTATGTACTGTGTTTCATAGCGAATTAAATATTTAACATATTTTAGTTAAAAACACAAAAAATGCGTTATTTTCCGAAAACATAATCTGATCAAAAATTCCTGTTGTACTATTCCGGTTCACACCAATGTACATTACTTAGAATTTTTTCAGATTTTTAGTTTAAACCATCTGGGCTACAGGGTGTGGGACAAATTTGTTTTTGCACAATTTTGGCAATAATCGCGTCAAAATAATTTATTTTGCAAAAATAACATTTTGATCGTTAATCCACTTACTAAGGGCTTTCATTTGATACCCTAGTCAGAATTAAAAAAAAATATATTTTTTTTTTTCGATGAGCACATATTTGTTTATATTTTTAGGGGGGCATGTTTTTTAGATGTTTTAGTATTTTTCCTATGTGCGGGTCAAAGAGTTGTTTAAGCATGCCAAATTTCAACTCTAGGTTTAGCCGTTTGGCTACAATTTTTACAGAGAAACAGACAGACAGACAGACAGACAGACAGACAGACAGACAGACAGACAGACAGACAGACAGACAGACAGACAGACAAACAGACGACAAAATGACGGTATAAGGGTTTTTTGGTCATACCTACAAAACCCTAAAAATAACCACTAAATATATATATATATATATATATATATATATATTCGTATATTAATATTGTGGGGCCCGCTCTATAGCTGAGAACTGACGGGTAAAATCTAGGCCAACAAGTAAATAATCCAGGAGGAATCCTAACTAGATCTGTCCCAAATTGTTAATGCAATCTTCTAACCAAACGCAATACAATTAATTTATTACAAAATATTAATACGATATATGTATTTGATTTTAACTTTTTGTATATATGTTGTATCATTTTATTTGGTGTAACAACTCACATTTCTAATATAAAAGTATTGTTAAATGCACATGTATTTGTTTAGTGTACATAGAACCATACAATGTATAATCATATTTTAAACATGATTAGAGGCGCTTTAATTCCTTATATCAGTATTTGAACGGGTTGTTTATTTTTGATAGTACGTACTCTGTATTACGCAAATTTTGATAAGAATTTGGGAGATAGTTTCGTAACCTTATCAGTAGAGATTGAAGATATACATATGTGTGTATTTTTATTTGACACTTAAATACATGATCCAATACAGGTCTCTTCAGTATCAAGAAGTGTAGATCCGGAATTACGATCTCCACAGTGACTTAATCTGGCTTGAAAGCGGTAATATACTGATAATGGACGTTTCACTTGATTGTTTTACCTTGTCTGTATTTATTGCAACCTAGGATGATTAAGTAAAGGATGCGCAATTCGCATGCTAACAGCATTGGCGATTGTGTGGAAAGGAGTGTTGAGAGAGAAAGCAATATATGTCGGTACTGTGTACTGTGTACGCTGTAACTACGTAATGCGCATGTGCTAAATTTGAATTTGTAGCGAGCGTATTTTAAATGGAAATAATATGGAGTTTCCTAGAAATTATACTAAAATCTCGTAATTTCACAGCAAATTTCATAACATATTTGAAAAATGTGTACAACACGGTGTTAGTTTTTCTGACTTTAAAAGTTTGCAAACTTCATACTTATATTTATACTTTTGATTTATACTTACAATAGCGAGAAAGAGACAGAAACTAACCTATAAGTAAATTTGAAATGTCAAAATAGATACAACATAAAAAATAAGACAATTAGGAAGCATATAACTGGCGAAATAAATCTTAGATGAAGAACTGTGATTATTTTAGCAAATTTAAAAATGTAAAATGTTTAAAAAACGTAGATTTTTGATTCATTTTATAGTAACTTTTGTTTGTAAGAACAGATGGCATCACGTACTAATTAGAATTATGATTTAGTATGTATGAATGCTCTCCTAAGTAAAAATATAACTCTATCGATTATATTTCTAAAATGTAAATATAATTTGGTAACTGTGAATGCAGCTTAAGGGATGATTTTTATCTAACTATAAGGGGTGTAGCACATGCACATTACGCATAACGGCGATACGCAGTACCGCGATATATATCTTTCTCACTCAGCACTCTTTTCCACACATTTTACATCTGAATAGCGCATTCTTTACTTAATCATCCTAGATTGCAAAGATGATGATGTAATACTCCGTTCTATGATCGAGGACTTCAACACCATAGCGTGTTGACATATGCTGGTTTAGGCTCCTGGCGCATTGGTGACCATTTGCTAAAAATCAGATGGTCAGAAGACCAATTGAGGACCGTTTTTAAGGTTTTGTAGGTATTACCACCAAAAAAACCCTTATAACGTCACTAATGTATCTATCTGTCTGTCTGTACCGTAGAAATTGTAGCCAAACGGCTAAACATAAAATTTTGAAATTTGGTATTCTTATACAACTCAATTTTGACTCATATATAGCAAAAATACTGAGAGTTCAAAAAATACATCCCCAGATAAATATAAACAAACATTTTGAGGGGGTATCAAATGAAAGCTCTTAATGGGTGGATAAACAAGCATTTGGAACATATTTTTTTTATGGTGATTTTCGCTAAAAAATTTTAATTTCCCCACCTTATTTCCCAGAAGGGTTGATATAAAAATCTAAATAAATCTCCATAATGTACATTGATGGGAACCAGAATAGTTCAACAGGAATTTTGGACCAGATTAGTTTTTCGAAAAAATCGATTTTTTTGTGTAGTATTCAGCAGTCTCCGCCTACTATTATACGTCGTGATTCAATTCATTGTTTCAATTACTTTAGTTTTTTTTTTAAAAGGAATCAAGGAGGAGTAAATAATTTATAGTAATGAAATACTTATAAAACAAATAACACATTGGTAATAGTGAGAAGTACGTTTCTGAAATTGAAAAGAATGAAGCCATTTATCAATAATGGACTTGAAAACGAAGCAAATAAGAAAAAAAAAAAAAAAGGCGCGGTGTTTTAATTTAAATTTTATTGTGACGAATAATTCGCAAATTATTTAAATTTTGTTTAAATTAAACAATTAAATGGAAGCTCTTAGTACTGAAATTACGAATAAAAATGATTATAAAAAACTGTTGATTTTGATGTGATTATAAAAGAAATATTGTCCTAGACATCCAGCATTCTTTTCACCCTGAAATGTGTGAAAAATCACGCTTCATATATTTGTTTTATCATGACAAACACTTTTTAAATGATTATCTGGAAATACATAGATAGATAGATGATAATAGTTTATTCATGCCTTTCGGCCTTGAATTAATACATTAATTTTCCCAAAATACTGTTTGTGTGATATCACATTCAATAATATAATAATAATAATAATATAAATAATAATAAATTTCTAACAAAATAACAATGATTACATCAAAATTAAACAAAAATTCTAATATTCAAAACAAATACGTGTTCTGGCTCATTGGGCTGCGCTTCCTAGTATTTTCTTGTTTTTCTCTTTTAATACTTCTCTTCTTTGGATAACCTCCTTCATCCACAGATAGCCACTACCTGCCTCGTCCAACACTCTGTGTATATCCCTTCGTTCTTCTCCTATTCCACTGCAGGACAGTAGGTGTTCTATCGTCTCGGTGGTTTCCCCGCATGTTCTGCATGTTTTTTCCTAAATAATAAAAAAAAAAAAAATCCTAGGAAATACATACGAGACACAAAATATTTTGGAGGATTGTGGTTCAGTTTAAAGGGTTTCTTTTATGGGTGGCCCATGATTTTATTTTTCAGGACATCCAATATGTGATAAAAATAAAATTGGCCGATTATCAATACCGATTAATTGGCCAAAAAGCCGATACCGTTTAATCGGCAAAATGGCCGATATAGCCTATTATCGATTAATTGACCCTAACTTTTGCTTAACAAAATTATCAAAAGCCTCACATAATTGATTAAAATTACTAGTAACCAAAATCTAGTTCCGCTTAAATCAAAAAACAGACTATACTTTGTTGCCAATTTCAGGAAAAAATATTGAAGAGAGGGGCAGAAAAAACATTTTGTTCAAATCGTCTTATACGAAATTTATGTCAACGACGGCTCTGCCCAGTACCTTATCCAGTACCCTGTCCTCACCAGGGTTACCAGATTTCAGTTTAGGTAAACACTGAGATTGAAAAAAAAATAAATAAAAAAAATCGGAAATACAAATTTTTTATTATAACAATCAATAGACACAAAACAAAAAAAAAAGATATATCTATACATATATAAAGAAAATAATATAAATTAAATTAACATTAATTATTTTTGAAATAACTAAAATAAGATCTCTGTATATATTTAAATCAACTTTATTTTCTTTCTGTTGCTAAATATATGTTTAAAAATAAATTTCAAATTCTATTAAATTTTCCTTGCCATGAATATTCAACCAGATTACAAAGCGCTAATGTAAGCTATTCACTGCAATCAAAAAAATCTGTTGGGCAATCAAGCTTTATATATAATATTCCTCTAGTTTATAACACTATTTCACAGTATAAGAAATTTGAAGAAATCTCTTCTGGCAGTTACCATGCCTATGTTAAGAATATTAAGAATGTCATCAACCTCCTAGATTTTCAATGAATAAATTATTTACCTTATTTTCTATTGTATTTGTAGTTTTACTATATAATAATTTGTAGTTATTATTATTATTATTATTTGTGTATGTTAATTTGTTTATTATTTTGTCCTGGCATTGCGACAAGCTTCAGCTTAGTGATGCTGGACAGAATGATGAAAAAGAGTTATGAATAAATTAATTGGTCTATAAGCTGTAAAAAAATTTATGTCTAATAATTTATAGTGGGTATTAGAATATATATTTTCTTATTTACATTTGTTAACATTTGTTAATAACTTATGTACAACACATCTATTTGTAAAAAATGTAAATAAAGTTATTATTATTATTATATTATTATTATTATGTATATAGTGATATAATCAGTTAAAATGCTTACAATAATAAAATATAAATAAAATGCAACAGGGGCACTAAACTAGAAATTATATTTCTTATTGGGCTGACAACATTTTAGTAACTTTTTATGCTCATCTTTTGATTGGCAATCATCAAATTCCTGACATGTCATATATATTTTATTCAATTTTGTTTTTATTTCCTAAAATATTAACAACTTTAATCGACCGACCACCGTCAACTGTCACCCGTTACTGTCTGACTCGCACTACCGGCTGAAAGTTGGCGTCCGATTGCAGCAGTTTGTGACACAGTCAAACAGTGGGCAACTGCTGTAGGCTCCTATAGGTATATCCGACTAATCAGTTTAACTGTTGGCGTGATCGGAAATAAAAAGAATTAGGCAGCAGTCTGACTGATTGAGCGCCGTCGTGTAACGTAGCGTCGAGTCGTGTAGTGTCGTTTAAAAATTTAAAAGCTGGTCTGACTGATCAAGTACTGTCGAGTATTATCGATCATTCAGTGTCAAGTAAATTTGTTTCTCACTTGTCAAATAGTGCATATTCCAACCTAAAACTATCAAACAGTTAATTTTGTTTTTTTTTTTTGACGTTCCAACTGTCAAATAATATATGGTTATGAACTAATATGCTTAAATCGCATGTGCTATGCGTCGAGCGTCGAGCGTCGAGTGAAATTCAAACCGGTTTGAAATACAAACAACTTGATGCTACTTGACGGTAAACGATGGTTCAGTGCGACTCATGCCCTTAGTTAACGTGTGTTTGAAATTTGCTCGACAGCAAACGATCGACAGCACTCGATCAGTCAGACCGCGGCCTTAGAGATGCGCTGGCCCTGCGCGCGAAATTTGTTATGATTATATGAAACGTAACTATGTTATTTTCATAACTATAAACTATGTGTATTAATTTTAGATAAAATTAGCTTAACCTGGAGATTTTATAATAAAATCCGAAGCCCGAAGAAACGATGTTGAAACCCTGAGACCTGGTCACCTTGTTCCTCACTTAAAGCGATTGAGAGCAGGCTGACCCTTCGCGGTTTGTAACTTAAAAGTATAGGTACTATGTGTAGGTATATGTAGATCTTGCGTTTTATTTTCTACCCATAAAATACGTGCATTGAAATAGTGGCATGAAATATTAAGTGTACTGTGGCAACACATAACCCATATATGTGTCTATAAGAATGATGAAGAGTCTCATTTAGTGCATCTAGCTACATGGGTTACGCTAAAAATTTATATAATCCGGAAAATTATGAACCATTTCAATTACGCGCAGGTCGCAGGTGTACTACGATATTTAGTTAAATTTACACGGAAAATTTAAATAATGTTTCGATGCACAACCAGGACTTAGTTATTTTATTGATTCAGTGGCTGTACTGTGCAGCAAGGATACATGTTTATTATAAATAAAAATAATAAATATTCACTGCATGTTGCTAGGGTTTGGGATATAATCGCCTTTATTTAGCTCCACTAGTCTCCACTAGTTTTTTTTTTAAAGGAATCAAGGAGGTTTAAATAATTTATAGTAATGAAATACTTATAAGAATAGTATTCTCATCCCAATTTATAAAGATAAAGGAGACATTACCGCGGTATAAAGCTGATGTCGCACATCAGGGAAATTTGGGGAAAAATTGTAGAGAGTAGAATAAGATCTGAAACTCGAATGGACCCACAGCAATTTGGTTTTATGTCAGGAAAAGGAACAATGGATGCCGAATACGCACTAAGACAGATGACTGAGAAATATCTAGATAAACAAAAGGAATTGCACTTTTTGTTTTTATTTAGCTCCAATATTCTGCAGTATGACGTGAATAATCTCAAAAGGTTACTGAAGTTAACGACAAGTGAATGCTTGTCAACACCTGACAGACCTAAATAAAATATTAAAATATTCATGTTCATCCAATATTGGACATAGTCCTCCAGCTTATATGACCTTTTGCTATCCTTAACCTTTTAAGGCCCAAAATAGGAGCAAGAGGAGTGTTACTTATAAGATTGAAACCATTTACTTAAAAGCAAAAATGAATATCAGGAAAAAACGATTTATCTCTTTTTAATGCAGTTTTTATTGGGGAGCTATGGGGAGAGCTGCTTATAAACGAAGTATCTCACTTATTATTTACTTAACATCAAAAATATATACAAATCCCAGCAAACATTTTTATACGGGCCAGTACTGGTAAAGCACATACTCCCCGGCATTGAAAGTAATGGGCCAGTACCCCGGTGTCCCCGGGGCCGTTACTGGCCCATTGATATCAGTTGCTGGTCCAGCAACGGTAAAGTGCAAAATAATCGCATTAGTTGCAAGATTTATTTCTGATGGTTTTAAGTAAAAAGTATGAGTGAAGAAGAGTGCTTATAAAATGCTGGTAAAGTACTTCGTATAGGCGGAATGCGAAATACAAATGTGAAGTACATTATTAATACTGGCGTTGCACTTACTTTTGGTGCCAGTAATTTACCAGCATAAAAGCAGTTTGCCAGCATTCGGCCGTTAGTTGAATGTTTGCTGGGATGCTTAGAGAATAGAGAAACTATTATTTTGTGTACTACTTGAAACTGAAATATATCACTTATCATTTACATTACAGCAAAAATATACATAACAAAAACCGTACGGAGTGCAGGTACTCCAACTTGGTATCTATATAATCCATCTCGCTCTTACGCCGCTACTGATTTCAATAGAAGTATAATGAAAATAAAATGACAGACGGACAAAATTGTCCAATTAAAACTCATTACTAATCGTTACTAACTTTTTGTTACAGGAAATTGATCTAATATATAGTAGGATCAGTTCCTGATCCAATTCAGTGCTGAATGTATATATGTATATAGGGATTTAATAATATTGGAGTATTAATAATTAGTAATTTAGCATGTAATTCCGCTACTCATTTAAGCCATATTAGTTAAAACCTGACTTGAGGTTACAATTTTTGGGTTCTCCGTAGTTTAATTAGCCTAGATAAATTTTAAGGCTTTAAATCGTAAAGGCGTTTTGATATTACCTACGACATTTTTTCTTAATGACATATTTTACATTATTTGTGAAAGTCGTGAATTAAAAAAAAGCACAACTCAAAAACGGTTAAAAACAGCGACCTACGGTTGGAATTTTTGGATTCTCTATAGTTTATTTAGTCTAGAAAAAATTTGGAGCCTTAATCGTATTGCGTATTTTAAAATTATGACACATTTTATTATGGCTTGATTTATACAAATTTTCATCTTCGTGTAGACGTATCTCAAAAAGTGCGATAAAGACCTGCTGTTGAAATTTTTGAATTCTTGAGGTCCTAATTCACCTGTAACCATATTTTGAAACAAAAAATTTAATTATTGATAATATATTTATTTTTTTTTATTTTTTAAATTTTTTACACTAAAAAATAGTTAAGGATAGAAATTTGTGGTTTGACTTTTTATAATTTTCCTACATTGTTTAGAAAAAAAAAAAAAAAAAAATAGGATTCAAAAAACTAATTATTAAGTTTCGTATGGGCAGTAATTCAGAACCCTTGAAAATGGCCAAAAATCGAAAAAATCGTAGGGGTAGACCTTAAAAAAATCGTGATTTTTAAGCAAAAAATTGTTGTCTCCTATTATATTGAAAATTAGTATAAATATGTATTTTTGATCATAGATCAACAAAATTAGGTCAATTTTGAAGTTTGGGCAAAAGTTTTGGATTTATAGGCAAAAACTGACCCAAATTGGCTTTAATTCAAAAACTAAGAAAGCTTGAGTTTTTTAAATATTCTTTTCATAATTCTGGCCTCAAATTTAGCTTAAAACTTTATTTTGTCTGGAGTCAGACATAAAAATTTTTCTTTAAAGAGATTTTTTTTATTTTGTTTGAAAATTGGTACACCATATATGTTTAGTTTTAGTTTATTTGTGGCAAAATAAAGTAAAAAAAGACGGCCCACAAAAAGGTTCAGAGCCGATGAAATGTGAGCCTGCCTCCTTTTTACTGACCGCCAACATATATAAGGGAGGTATTGTGATCATACCAATTTTCACATTTCGAGATTTCGATGGATCTCCACGAATTGAGGTCCCTACATAACGTTTTGACTATTTTTAGCATGATGTCTGTCTGTCTGTCTGTCTGTCTGTCTGTCTGTCTGTCGGTCTGTCGGTCTGTCTGTCTGTCTGTGTCTGTCTGTCTGTCTGTCTGTCTGTCCGTCCGTCCGTCCGTCCGTCCGTCCGTCTGTCTGTCTGTCTGTCTGTCTGTCTGTCTGTCTGTCTGTCTGTCTGTCTGTCTGTCCGACGGTCTGTGTACATGTGCAGAGCAAATTTGGCTAAAAGGATTTTTGTGAAACTTCATACTTAAGCTTTTGACATCAATGGAGTTGATCAACTTTTGGTAAAAATCGGTTAAACTAGAAATGGGAGTTTGCTCGTGTCGGTTTTAAGATTTTTGCGAATATTTCACAACAGTTTATTTAACAAAAGTTGCTATAAAAACAGTAACTAACAACTTTTATTCGAGACATTTTTTTTCTGTATGTATGCAGGTACGTTTCCATTGTTATCGTAAATTATAAATACACATTTTGAAATTGTCAACGTAATATAATACATTATTGTCTTTTACAATAATAACTACTCTGCTGCTAGAATGTATTTTATACAAGTATTTTGTGAGCCACTACGTTCGGTCCTGTGGTGGCCACAGCTGATTTTTTAAACTATCTTAATAAACTGAAACTTACTTCTTATCTATTCTCTGTACTAATAAAATTGAAGGCTATATCTGTTTTTAATTTTTCGGCCTCATGTTTAGTTTCTCATGTTTCAGATGATGATTATAAGGCAATATCCGCAAAAAAGTCAATTTTTGTCTATCTGTCTGAGATTCACGCGAGATTCACGCAAAAACGGCTAAACATATTTTCATGTAATTTGGTATGATGATAGAGTAAAATCAGGATTCGAACATAGGCTATAAGGCATCTCAAAAAAATTTTCTAAGGAGGTGTTTTGGAGTTAAAACTGTTAATTGAAAAACTTAAAATATCTCCCTTTTATTGGCTTAACAGAAAAATTTATATAATAAATATTGTTTATAATAAGAAGGCAAATCTTTTTTGTTCAATGCATTTTTTTTTTATTAAACGTATATTTGAGGAGTTAACCTGTAAATATATGTTAACCAGAACAATACAATTGGAAATTTGATCAGATTATTTCTTCGATTAATATTGCTACGTGGTAACAATAAAATAATAGGCGAATTTTATTGTGATTTTATATTTTTATTAAGCTACTTAAATATTGGACTTATATACAGAGTGTTCATTCTAATTTGTCTACTATTACAATCTCTAGAACTATAAGAGATATGAGTTAGTTAAATTAGAGAGTTGTAGAATGATAGTATATTAATGAAATTTAATTTTGCACCTCAAAGAATAGCCTTATTATTCGCAGATGACCAGGTCCTCATAGCTGAAGACGAAGATGATTCCAGCTGTAGGGTGGGGAAAGTAAGAGAGAAATATAATCACAGAAGACTTAGTCGTTGTCGGTGAGCAGGGAATATACTAGGGTACTGTTATGACAAGGGGTGGGATAATCATTGGCGGTAGAACTGATCTCGTTTTTCCCAGTGGATTATTGACAGCACAACAATATTTGGATAGTATTCTTCAACCTATTGTGCATATCGTGGTGCTGTTGATGATCAGTTTCATCTTCCCCAGAATAATGCTCGGCCACATGTTACGCGAATCGTAACGAACTGGCTGGATAACGAAGGTATTGATGCGATACCATGGCCAGCACAGTCACTGGATGTAAATCCGATTGCACATGTGTGGGACATGCTTAAGAGAAGAATTACTCCACATTTGTTTTTTTTGTTTTCATTTTTTACAATCTGTACTTAATAATAATAATAATAATAATAATAATTTATTTGCAAATTATTCCATACATGTAAATACATTTAAATACAAAAATATAACAAATAAACTTACAATACATCGCTTAAGTTGCAAGCAATTTGTGTGCGACGGTGTATGTACATTTAAATATAATAACAATTTTTATACTTATTTACATGTTAACAAATTTTTAAAATGAAATACAAAATATAATGGTCACATCCTACAAAATGTGTATTTTTATACATTACAAAACTAAAAAAATAAAAATAATAATAAACAATTAACATGAGTAAATCAAAGATGTCATGTCATTTTCATGCAGAGATATTATCCAATATTTCAATTTTTTAAGAAAAGTATTGTAACGCAAACCTTTAATATTTGCTGGCATCATGTTATATAAATATTGTGCCCTATAATTAAAGCTTTGCTCACTTAATTTTTTAGTGATTCTATTTGTTTGAATATGATAGTTGCTCTTTTGTCTTGTCTCATATTTATGACTTAATGGTGTTTTAATACCAAATCTTTCATAGAATTTAAGTACGTTTATTAAGTAAATTTTATTTATAGGTAATATTTCTGAATTTTTATACAACATGGTAGTGCAATACATTCGAGGTTTTTTATAAATTATCTTTATTATGCTATTTTGTATAACCTTTAGTGAATTTATTACACTTTTAGTACAGCCACCCCAGACAACAAAACTAATAACTAATTCCATAACTAATTCCATAACTAATTCCATAACTAATTAATGACTGCACTAGACCATATGTATGTATATATTATGTGATTACGTCTTAATTTACTACATAAATACTTTACATGTTCGTCCCATTTTAAGTGACAATCCAGCATAATTCATATATATATTCAATTTTGAGAGTTGCACCTATTTTGATGTTACAGTCACATATTTTTGTTTTACATTCAGTAGTATGCAACACAATGTCTTTTAAAGTTGGTAAACTATCTTTATAGGGAGCGAAGGGAACATATTTAGTTTTTTTGAAATTTAAAGTCAAAAGGTTTATGTTTAACCACTCACATACAATTTTTAAATTATTTGCTGCTTCTAATTTAGCATTTTCCCACGTGTCACTTTCTATTATTAGAGCTGTATCATCAGCAAAGGATAGAATTTTACAGTTAGTATTTAGGTTTAACAAGTCATTTATGTACACTAAAAAAAGAATAGGCCCTAAGACGGTACCTTGCGGAACTCCATATTGCACTACACGAGCCTCACTAATTTGGTTGTTCACTGTTACATACTGTTTTCTGCTACTCAAATAATCGCGAAACATATTCAGTGCTGTACCACGAAAACCATAACACTCCAGTTTATATAACAACCGTTCATGACTCACAGTATCGAAGGCTTTTTGAAGATCTAAGAACACTGATATTACGGGTCTTGAAGAATCCATTGCTTCGTAGATTTTACTTGTAATTTCAACAAGAGCATTATTTGTACTTACAGATGATATGAATCCGAATTGGTACTCAGATAGTACATTGTATTTATTTAAAAAACTTAACATCCTTGTTTTAATTGATTTTTCATATACTTTAGCTAGATGTGATAGCAATGAAATAGGTCTGTAATTTGTTGGGAGTTTATTGTTTCCAGATTTGAAAAGTGGTTTTATTACAGCTACTTTGAAGTGTGCGGGAAGTACTCCTTCCAGAAAACTTTTATTTATAATGCATGGCAATGGTTTTTTTATTAAATCCATAGTTTTCTTTAGAAACATTACATTAATTCTATCCATTCCAGGTGCTTTATAATTTTTTAGGTCCATAATATAGCTTGCGATTTCAGTCTCACTTACGGGTGTTAAGAAGAATGTTTGGTCTGTTCTACTGATCTCGTTTTCAACATAATTTTTCCCTTTATTAGCTTCTTGTAAGTTTTTGGCCATATTTGCACCAATTGAAGAAAAAAAGGCATTAAAACAGTCAGCAGTACTTTTGTCGTCAAGTGTTAGATTTCCACTTTCATTAATAAGTCTTATTTTATGATTTGTATTTTGAACGTCTTTCTTGAGTATTTCATTTGTTGTATCCCATAAAGCCTTAGCACCTTTTTCGCTTATCCTTCTGGAATGATAGTTCTGTTTTGTTATTTTAACCAAGGCATTTATTTTATTCCTATGTATTTTATATATTGTTCTATAGTACTCATTATCTGGATTTAATTTTGATTTTGTGAAAAATTTATCTCCGACATTTATGGAGTTAATTATTCCTTTTGTTATCCAAGGAGATCTCTTCTTAGTTTTATTTTTCACAGTAAACGAATATTCTTCAATACATTCCTGCAGTTTGTTGACAAACTCCTTACAAGCATCATTAGCAGATAAGTTTTCCAATGAATCCCAATTTTCATCACCAAGTGCCGCAATTAACTTATTATAGTCGATTACTTTCTTAAAAATTTCTACATCTACTTCTTCCATGTCCAACCCAACATCTAGTTCTTTGGCTATTTGAACTATTACTTCCTTGCAATTCTCGCCCGTTTTCATGGGTACTCCATGGATTTCTACATTGTTATTTCTAGAATATTGTTCTAAATTGCTCACCTGATCTTTTAATTTCTTTATTTCGTTTTCTTGTTCTATGTTTTTTTCTAATAGTTTCCCTACATCTTTCTGAACTTTTTTCACTTCAGCTTGACTCAGTTCAAAATTTTTTAATACTTGGTCGTATTGTTCTGACATAAACTTCACTGATGCGGTTAATGCAGTAAAATCTTTCTTGATCTCCATAAGTTCATTCATTTTTTTTGTTAAATCATCTATTTTTCGCTCCAGTATACTATTTGTTGAAGCCATGTTTCTAGTTGAAACTCCTCCAGCGTTTCCTTTATCCATGTTTCTGTTTGTGGTCCAGAAATATGCACGCCTCACTGATGTAATTTTTGCAAATTAATTCACTTACTGCACTGGTTACTTGAAAAAATTTACTACACTGATTTCTTAACAAAAATATGCAGTACGCCGCCACTGTCAATAATTAATTAAAACACGCAACGCCGGTACTGATAATAGTTTGTTAATAAGCCGCCACTGGTTTGAATTTAATATCCGCGTGACGTCACGCTCACCTGTAAACAAGCGCGTTCTTGAAAATTCTAATGTTCGTTAGTGAAATTTTGCACAGTATCACAGTAAAACTTTAGTTATTTATTTCTTACACAGTTATTTATTTAGGTTTAATATAATTATACATCCGTGTAAAGAAAAAAATTCCAATTTTTCTGATGTTACACAAGTATTAAACTGATAATTTTTAACACAGTATTTTTTTAGTTTATTAAGAGCGATTTAACTAGCGTCAATGACCTTTAATATTCATACATGCAACTTAAATCTGTACATTATTTTTTTTTTTTTTCAAATATTGATTATTTTTATAAATAACATTGAGCTAATTTTGTTGTAAACTATTCTTTATTGAGTATTTTAATTGATAGAATAAAATAAACGTACAAAAGAAACCATACGTTATTTATTTTCATATATTTTTTTATATCCCTAGACTTTTCCGATGTGTGTATATAGATATACATATGTATATGATTTTTAATATGTATTCACAATTTGTTATCACTGACTAAATACCTGCAAAAGCCTGAAACAAACTTCACATAAATTTTTTCTTCTTGAAATATATATATATTTTTTTCACTATAAAATGTTAGTCACGCTATGTACTTATGACTGTTGTTTTCAACATTCTATGTTGCTGTTCGCTATTTGTCACTGCTTTCTTAAAAAAAAAAAACTAGAATTTAGTCTTTCAAGGAGCAAAAACTCTATGAAAACCCAGAAAAAATAAAGTATTACTCGTTTGTATTTATTTTTATTCTTTATCTTTTTATAAATTGCATCGATTGAAACGATTTCTGTTTAAATTGAAAATGTTGTTTTGTTGTAGGTATCACACTGTGACGATTCAATTAACAAGAGATACTCTGACGTTATAACTGACAGAGACTTCCAACGTAACTGTCAGTCAACAATTGGTAAGTTTTTTTTTTTTTTTATAAATTGTGTGCAGTGTGTAGAGTTTTTCCGTATAAAATAAAAGAAAATTTATTTACTGCACCCGGGGATTTTCATGAGCATTGTAATGCATATTCACATTCAATGAAAATACAACCGGGCGTTTCAAACACTGATAATATTAGGTGTATCGGAAAGCTTTTTCGTTTAATTAGTATTATTAAAATTAAAACAAATCGAAAGAAAAGAATGTACTTTATTGAGTACAATAGTTTCCATCGTGATCTATAACACTCTGCCATATATCAGGAAGACAAAATATTCCCAATTTATAAACTTCCTGATTTTTTGAAGAAAAAAATTGTCAAGGGTCATTTTAACATGGTTCAAATCTCTAAGTGTGGTCAGAGCAGCACATTTTATACCCATTTTCAAGATTTTTTTTTAGAAAACTGTTAATAGTAACTTGATTGGGATAATACCTACAGTAAAGAACAATCTTTGAAGAATATCCAAAAAAAAAAATTATTGAAAAATATCGAAAATTAAGCTCGTGACATGAATTTGAAATTTTCGTTCAGGACAAAGAGTTGATTTTCGGTGAGACACATAACTAATGACTGGATCATCTAAAACAAAAAAACCAAAAATATTTCGTTATTTTATGAGTTTCTTGAGGTAACGCTGTCGAGTTTTTTCAAATATCTAGATTATTTAATTTTTGGTATAAGTTTGAAGTCAAAAAAACGATAAAAACAGAAATTTTTTTTCGAAATTTCTGTTTCAGTTGTAAAAAATTCCATAAAAAAAAGCAAGAAAAAAAAAATATCTCTACAGCGTTACCTCAACAAACTCATAAACTAACGAAATATTTTGGTTTTTTTGTTTTAGATGATCCAGTCATTAGTTATCTGTCTCACCGCAAATCAAGTCTTTGTCCTGAACGAAAATTTCAAATTCATGTCACGAGCTTAATTTTCGATATTTTTCAATAAATTTTTTTTTTGATACTCTTCAAAGGTTGTTCTTTACTGTAGGTATTATCCCAATCAAGTTACTATTAACAGTTTTTTAAAAAAAAATCTTGAAAATGGGTATAAAATGTGCTGCTCTGACCATAGCCCCCCCCTTAAAAATTGTTCCAGTGATCGAAATAAATGATAGTCGGAAGGTGCAATGTCTGGTGAGTAGGGTGGGTGTGATAGAACCTCCCAACCAAGCCTGGAAAGTTTTTCATGTGTCTTTTTTGATGCAGGAAGTCGGGCATTGTTGTGTTGAAGAATAATTCCTGTTCTATTCACAATTTCTGGCCGTTTTCTGGTAAAGTTCTGATTCAGTCGATCCAATTATTCACAGTAGAGATCAGAATTAACACGTTGCCCCAGTTTTAATATCTCATAATAAATTATTCCTTTAGAGGGCCTTCCAGATCGGAATTCATCATCCAAGCATAAATATCTTGATTTAAATTTTTTAAACCACTGTTGATGTTTGCGTACACTTAGTTTATCACCATAAACAGTGCAAATGTTTTTTTTGTAGCAACCGTAGCAGAATTTTTTTATGGTACTGATACAACATTAAACAGCGTAAAAAATGATTTGATGGTAAAACTACCGTTATTTTAAAATGTAAGGGTTTAAAATGAAACGAAAACAATAATTAGGTACTCAAAGGTACAGAATTTAAACAAAATGTAAAAGACATCTGTTCTATTCAGCGAAAAAGTTGTAACTATTTCGCATACTGCACTAATAATAAAACGAAAGAACTTTCCGGTACACCTAATACTAAACACTTTCTGTGCTAACAATTAATGAATGCTTAAATCTAAAAATAAATATTGGCCGTTCCTAAAAAATCTACTGCCCGGTTGAAATTGTGGGGAGCTCTGATATATAAATATATGAAATGTCACGGTTGGCTGATTTATTTATTTCATTTGTACTTACTCTGTTCATCCCTCACATTATGGGTTCCAAGACTTGCGAGCGGATCAAGTCTGGACCCCCCCTATGAGTCCGCTAGCTGGTTGCTATGATTCTTGGAAGGATTAAGGGTTGTTTCAATTAAACTCAACATTTTAACTAACCTACTTTAATTACGATTACGGTTTAAATATTTACATGATTACACTAGACTTACAATTACGTCGATACAGCTAAATCCAAATACACAGTCACACACACTAGACACACTTTACACCAAACACTAATTTAACCACTGGACACCACAGTCCTGACTGACATCCTCTAACACCATTTATCTCTCACATGTCTTTAGCTGGGCACTACACTAACGTTCATACGGAATTACTTGTTACATTTTACTTGACTTGACCGACAACACTAAATGTCTCTAACCCATGACTCTTAAAAACCAACTCCAAAATATGACTTAACTTTACGCCGGTTTAAGCTCAACTCTCTTTAACATCTTAACGTCATGACGGTTTAACATCTACTCCTTAAAACGCGACCAGCCTGGAAATTCTTACTTCGCCCAACTGTTAAATGTCATTTAACACCTCTTGATTATCTGTATTGTACTATCTTAAAATTCATAATTTATTGGTGATAACTCAGATAATATCCCATTAGAAAATAGCCGAATCATCAAATTTATCTCAGACAGAATTTAATTATTATTTATGTGCTTATGGTTGACGTATATTTATTTAACACAATAATTTACGATTCACTTTTCATGTTCCCTTGACAAAGTGTCAAGTTGCATTAATAAACAATCTACCGTTATCTTAAATGCCCTTTCTAAGCAATAGATTATTTTTGTATCGTTTAACAGATTAAATATTTTACTCTAATTGAATGATTATAATGAATTTATTTATGAAATTTTATTTATGAAATAATACCAAATTTACCTCCCTTACAAAATGCATCCTTTGCATCCCCGGGTTGAGGCGGCCCTACCTGTAACCATTACGAAAATTACTGTGATCACTACGGTCTTGTGGGAAACCATTAAAAAAAAAAGAATAAAATTAAGAACCTGTTACCATTAAGGCGCTTACAGACGGTCTCCCAGCGTTCGCCAATGCTGGTTTTGACGCTGGCCACTTGTACATGCATACCCTACAGACGATATGTCGATGAAGCGATACTGCTGGCCAAGTACAAAAATAGCAAAAATAGCCAACGTTTAGAAAACGGCGTCTGAGAGTGAAAGTGAGGTTATGGTTGCAGCTTCGACCTTGCTTTTGATATTTAAATTAGATTAAAAGTATAAAAAATTACTTTCTATTTTAAGTAGACTTCATAATTAAGCTAAAATGGTTATAACCTTCCTTTGGAACACAACACGCTCGACTGATGTGATGACAAGTGTGCGCGTGTCGTTTGTACACTGCTAACATGCATATACACGTCTGCATCGATGTTAGTCAAACTCCTTTGATTTGTGATAAGAATACCGCATCGGAAACGAACGTCGGCCAGCGCCAAACAATCCGCGGAGCTAGAGTATAAAGTATAAACATTGGCCGTGACTTGCCACGCCATTTGGTGGCGCCTTTACGAAAATCTTTACTCACACTATTTTTCGGCGTAGTCGCCTTCCCGATCTATGCATCTTAACGTGGTTAGTGTGAGGACTTGAATTCATTCAAATGGTACATTGTCCATCACCCAGCACACAGTCCCGATCAGGTGCCATCGGATTACCATCTGTTCACCTTTCTCGAAGATTCTATGGGCGGAAAAAGGTTTTCCCAGCGACGACGGGGAGATTGGCGGAAGATTTTTTGACACAGGTATAAAAAAGCTCATACCTCGGCTCACGACGTGCATCGACAGGCAAGGCGACTACGTCGAAAAATAGTGTCATCTATACCTAATATAACTCTGTATTTTTTTTTCCAAATAAATTGATTTTTTAATTTTTTAAAATTGAGTACCCTTACTTTGTGGACATCATGAAAAATAAATAATAACAAATTAGTATTTGATGTTAATCGTAAACAAACTAGCACTAACAAATTTATTACCAGAGCCGCAGCAAGGTAAACTAGGGGCAGAACCGTGTTTTGGCGCCCTTGGTAAATAAAAATAAGGTTCTCAACCTCTCACCTACCTCTCAAAATTTAAGTGATGAGCGCAAAAAAAAGGTCTTCACCTCTCAAAATCTAAGTGACGAGCAAAAAAAAAAAGATCCTCATCTTCTTCGCAATGGCGCCCCTTAACAAGCCCGTCAGCGCTCTTTTTCTTAGTGCGCTAGGGGCGTTCGCCCCTTCCGCCCCCCCCCTTACTGCGGCTCTGTTTATTACAATTGAGTTGAATTATTGTTTTCAGCACAAAATTGTGAACTTTCATTCTATGATTTATAATTTTCCACTTAATGTAGAAATATATCATCTAAAAGATATATATTTTGAAAAAGTGGCTGACCCATTTTTTTTTTTTTTAATATTATTCATAATTTACTAAGAAAACAAAAATCTGTTAATAAAGAATATATATTTAAACGTAACTTTTAGTCTTTTCTTTTTGTAAAATTCGTCAATTAATTTAGAATTAACAAGAAGCGACCCAGCGAACTCTCACCTTGCACGCATATCGGATTGTATTTTGCAAAACGCTGTTACTTTGGACGACTGATAGTTTAACATGGAATGAATACAGACAGCTAGCTATGGACATGCCGCTAGACATGGCTTATTTGTATAGGCAAACGATAGTACTCGAATTACGGTGCATATTTTCAGCATGAAACTACTTACACAATATAAAATTGTCAAATGGTCAAATGGTCGGGCCACAAAAAATATGTTTCGGGCAGTGTGCGGCCCTCGAGCCGCCAGATCCTAAGTGCCCCACTAACCATGAGTTCTGTATACGCCACTGCTTGTACGTGATAAACCAACTTCATTTTTAACATCAACTTATAGGTGTATAACAGGTTGGTTCCACAAATATATTTATTTTACTCAATACGTATTTCGGCTATTAAGCCATTCTCAAGAGTTACAAATTAAACTAACTAAAAAATAATAAATGCAATAATATATATACTATGTCTGTACAGAGGTAGGTGGTTGGGGGGGGGGGGGGGGTTACGAATAAGGTGACAGTTATAGTTTTATTATAGGGCTGTTGTATAACTCTACCTGTTCATTCATTATGGGTATTCCTGACTGTAATTGTTTGTGGATTTCCAAATGTTCTAGGGGAGTAAGTCTTTGGTTATTGTTATTTATATGAATTACCGAGCAGTCATCTGTGTTAAAGATGTGGCTATTAGAAATGCAATGCTTTGCGACATTTGAGGAATCTGGTTTTATGTTTTTATTGGCGCTTAAATGTTCTTTGAACCTAATCTTAAATTTTCTACATGTTTTTCCTATATAAACGTGGTTGACATTTAATCTTATAAATTCCACTTTTATCAGTAAGACCAATTTTGTCTATTTTATTATTAACTAAGAAATTTTTAATAGTTTTTTGATTATAGTAAGCCGGTGTTATATTTATTTTCCTAAGTTTATTGCCAATTTTATAACTAATTTTGCCTAAGTATGGGATTTTTTTATAGATTTTGTCTGAAGGACTTTCAATACTGTAGAATAAGTTGAGCAAATGCTTAGTTTGATTTTTAAACAGAATTTTATTCATTTCGGCTTGTGAATAGCCATTATCAGCAGCAATACTATAAATGGTTTCTAATTCTTTTTTAAAATTCAATTCAGAAAGTGGAACATTTAAGAGTCTGTCAAAGAAACTATTGAACGCGGACATTTTGGTACTATATGGATGTTGTGAATTAGATGGGATAGTGGTATCACAGTATGTAAGTTTTCGGAAAATGTCAAAGTAAAATTTATTGTTGTTGTGAGAAACGATAATATCTAAGAAATTTAGATTATTATTAGTTTCTAATTCCATAGTGAATTTAATAGTTGGGTAAATGCTATTTATATAATTAAAGAAAGAATTTAGTTGCCTTTCTGTACCAGTCCAGAGACAAATGACGTCATCGACATATCTGTACCAAAATGAGAAACTCTTATTAAAAGATTTATTGTTCATTATTATATTTTCAAAATTGTTCATAAATATTTCTGCTAATAAAGGTGATAGGGGTGAACCCATCGGTAATCCTTGTTCTTGCCTATAAAATTAATTGTTAAATATAAAATAATTTTGTTCCAGGCAAATATCCAATAAATCTGTTACTTCAGTACGCAAAATGGGGTTTAAGTTGCTTTTTAACAAATGTCTTTGAATTATATTTTTTAGTTCTATAACGGGAATCGAAGTGAAAAGGGAACTTACATCAAATGAAACCAATTTAGCATTATGAGGTACAGGGCAAGTCTTTATCTTATCAATTAAATCAATACTATTTTTAACCGAATATTTAAAATCAAAATTTAATAAATTAGGCAAAATGGAGTTCAATTTTTTGCAGAGTTTATATGTGGGAGCGTTAATATAGGAAACAACTGGTCTGACCATTTTGATCACTGGTCTGAGTTAATGATGTTTCACCTAGGAATAACGGAAAACTCTACCCAATCTTTATAGGTATATGTTTTGTCAGTAGCTCACTATTTTTGAAAATATTTTTGAAAATAACAAAACCTTTGTATGTTATATAACTCAAACATCGCATCAATTTCATGTATAAATTTTATTTCTTCTTTAAAAATAAAAAATGATGTCCATATAAACTATAAAACATTAATTCATAACATACGATTTTGTAAAATTTTCTAGAATTTATTTAAAATTGTACAATAAGTTTTAGTTATTATATATAATACTAAAAATTATACATGGCTCATTTCACAGCAACCACCTACAAATAACAAAATATTTCTAATAACTATTGTAATATCAAAGTGCATTATATCCAGTATCAAAATGTACATTGTTCGGCATTTTATTTCAGTGATATTAAAAACCGCTTATATTTAGTAATAACAAAATTTTATAGTGCATATTGCAGAAAAGGAAAGCTGGCTAAACTAAGGTGGTTGTTAATACGAGGGCTACCTTTTAAATTTTTGCAAAAACTAAGAAAGAAATTTTTTTTGTTGGAACAAACTATTTTATTGCTTTTCAAAACATTCGCCTTTAAGATTTATACACTTTTGCATGATTTCAAACCAATTCTAGAAACATTTTTCCACTCTGAAGTTGGTATCTCAAAAACATGGTTTTTAAAGTCTTCAACAGCTTCTTGAGGTGATGAAAATCACTATCCACGCATTTTTTGTTTGACATTGGGGAACAAAAAATGTCCTCAGGAGATAAATCAAGTGAATACAGACAATGAGACATTAATTCGATGTTTTCACTTTCAAATAATCAATTGTTTGACGTACTGTGTGGAAGTTTGCATTGTCATGATAAAGAATGATGCGACGTTTTAGGTTGTTTTTCCTGATTTTGTCGATGACTTCTGGCAAACAAATTATTGTATACCAATCAGACATGACCAGTACAATCGAAGAAACAAGCGAACATTTTCTTGGAAGTGCTTCGTGAACGAACAAGTTTTGTGGGTTTCGGTTCATCTTGGAAGACCCAAACAGTAGATTGTTGCTTAGTTTTCGGTTCATATGAATAAATCCAAGTTTCATGTAACGATGTTGTGTACGGATTTTGCAGTGTCTAGGTTGAATTTTTTTAGCATTCCCTTACACCAATCAACACGAGCCTTTTTTTGAGCTTCGGTCAAATTATGCGGAATCCATCGGGAACAGATCTTTTTCACAGCTAAATGTTCATGCAAAAGCGAATCTATTGCAGTCTGCGATATGCCAAAGGATGCCTCAATCTCACGGTAAGTCACAAGCCGATCTTCTTTAATCATTTTGCTCACAGTGTTGATGTTTTTTTGAATCACAATCGATTTTGGTCGAACCTCACGAGATTCATCACTGACGAACGCACGACCACGACGAAATTCTGCAAACCAATTGTAAACAGTCTTTTCTGATGGTGCTTCATTACCAAAAGTTGAACAAAGCAAATCTATGCATTTTGTTGAGTTAGGCTTTTACTAAAATCGTAAAAAATCATCCAACGAAAACCTTCACGAGTAATATCCATTTTTCACAAACTTGTTTTTTTTAAACGCTCACTGTCAACAAACTACTGGGTCAATTCATAATCTACCACTGATTTCACAATAACAAATGTCAAAGTTTACGAATATAGTAATGACACATTTCAATATTGCCATCTAGTGGTCATAAAAGATAACCATCGTCAGAGTTGCCAATTATCATGTTCCAATACTGTGCAGACTGCTTAGGGATCAACTCAGCGTTAAGTATTTAATACATAAAATGAGTATATGAGATAATAAGACTGCTCGGAACGTGACGCTGACCAGTTTGTTTTCTTATACAGGCTCAGAGATATCAGATATCTAGAAACGGGGAGATTATAATTATAATACAAAGTAAACTACCAGGTCGTCAAGGATGAAATTTGTAGTTAATAATATTGCCAACTTTAGCAGCTTATTGTTTTTCGCTTAATATTTTACCGTTGTTTTTTTTTTTTTTTTGTTGGAAAGTTACACATCTTGCCTATTTAAAGAAATCATTGTATGCTGTAAACAATATCAAAAACTTTTTTTTTAAATTTATTTTGTTGAAAATGGAACGGTCGGAAATTCGCACTATTATGGAGTATGAGTTCTTATGTGGAACTACGGCCTCGCAGACCGCGCGAAACATTATTAGTGTATTTGGCTCTAGTGTTACTACGCAGCAGACAATATCAAATTGGTTCGCCAAATTTCATACAGGTAAGATAAAAAAAAAAAAAACTGGCTCATCGATTACAGCAGAAATATACTGCAACCAACTGGACGAAATGATTCAAAAACTTAAAGAAAAACAGCATAGATTGGTCAACAGATCGACTCCTATCTTATTGCATGATGACGCTAGAACGCACACTGCACAAATGACTGTGGCAAAACTACAGGAATTGGAGTTGGAACTTCTTCATCATCCTCCACACTCACCAGACCTAGCCCCCACTAACTACTACTTCTTCCGCAATTTGAACAACATTTTAATAGGAAAACAGTTTAATTCCGACAATGCTGTAAAACTGGCCTTCCAGGAATTCATTGATTCTCGTCCGCCAGGGTTTTACACTACCGGCCTGTACAACCTGCCGCTTAAATGGCAAAAGTGTATAGACAATATGGGTGCATACTTTGATTAATAAAATAATTCCTTATATTTGTCAATTATCAACCATCTTTACCTTTTTTTTTTCTACAAATTTCATCCTTGACGACCTAATATTTTTGTAATTGAATATTATCGAATATGTTTGTTGGTTTGTTACCAAATATCAACAAAAAATTATCATGGGAATAATAATTTCTTATCACCAAAATGTAATAAAATATTGTAAAGTAGCTTTCACATGATTTACTACTAATCAAAATGGTTCACATTTCCAATATTCAAAATCGTATGTAGAAAATTGTATTTGGATTTATTGTAAGATAAGAAAAAGTATATAGGGAAGTCTATTTCTACTCTCTATGAAACATTTCTACGTTTTTGTATACTGTACAACTCTTTATCAGAATGTCAACTGTATTATTTTTTATACGAACCTTTTTGCTATAAAATACGCTCTACCCTGCTTTTTCGAATGAGGGGTAAAACTTTTTGTTCTTTCAGAAGTTTACGGTGTGTCAGCAGCTGGTTGCTAATATCTGTCAAAATATATTAAAAATAAATCATAATTTACACAGGAGAAAATTAGTGAAGTTCACATTGAAACAAAATAATTTTGTTGCGATTTTGTTTTAGAGCAAGTATTCAAAAATACACTTCTGTAAAATCGTGTTGTACTTTTCCGGTTACATCAATGTTAGATTCTAGACGTACGCCTAGATGCCTAGGTACATGCCAAATTTTAATTATCTAGGTCCAAGTGTTTGGCCAATTTCTACTGTTCAGATAGAGAGACAGACAGACAGTTACATTAGTGACATTATATTGGTTTGGTTATACACGGTGATTATAAAATAGAGCCGTGACGACAGAGATATTATTGCACTTGTGCCGTATTTTAAAAGTTGTGAAACTTACTAGAGTTCGTTCAGGATAACTTCATGCCAGGGCATCATAAAATACGTCATCAATCCTGCGCGAGAAAACAGCTGTTTACATAGACGTACATAAGGGTTTCTGTCTTATTAATTGTTATGGATACCAACCAAACAAAATCATGTATTTCAAATTAATTTTTGTTCTCGTTTTAGTACACGGCATACCTGAAAACGTACGAGAAATAAATAATAATATATTTTTGTGTATAAATGTATCAAATTCACCCTGTAAATACAAATTATATATAAAGCCCGTATGTAACAGTTTTTAATTATTGTAATTGAAGTAAAAGTGATAAAAAGGAAATGGATGTGGATATATAGGTCATATTATAAAAAGAGAATAAAATAAGATCACCACACAAACATTTGATTGAAACCCGCAACCTTGAAAATGAACATTCGTAGCATAACAATCTACAAATTTTTAAAAATTAAGTATAGTGTAACAAATTAAGCGAACAAAGAAGTGAAATCTTTCCTGTAATAAACATTGCATATGTAACAGTTTATACATTGATAAATTCCTTTTAATAATTTTCTGTATATAATCTGAGACCTTTATAAACAAAATTTTGTATATATGTATATATATTATGTGTCAAAATATATACTGTTACAGGTTTTAGGCACAAAAAAAAAAAATTAGAATAAAACGGTAGATTTCAATTTTTTTCAGAAATTCTATTCTTTTCAACCTAATGTCCATTTTTTCCATTAAAATTTTTCGGTTGTCTTCTGTCTGCTGCCACCTATGATTTATGTCATACACATTAAAAATTAATACACTTTCATAAATATTCATATATTACCTGAACCCAATTTGTTACAAAAATTTCCAAATATCAAAAAAAAAAATACAAACAACAAAATTTAACAAAGAAAATAAACAACAAAATTTAACTAAGAAAACAAACAACAAAATTTAAAAAAGAAAACAATAACGGAATTAAACAATCAAAATCGAAATATAAGCGTAGTCAAGAACTGATTTCATTAAATATTAAGTGAAAGTAAGTGACGCCACTGAAATGTATCAAACCAACTGTTGGTAATGTCATTGACGAAATTTGGTTTCTGCGCAGCCCAGTCGGTAATATAGACCTGGCATGAAGTTATCCTGAACGTACTTTAATGCAAAACTTGTAGAGTTATCTATTACCGAAAGATTAAACTGCTGAACTGTCAAAAACAAATAATTTCAGGTTAGCTTGTACAAAATGAATATAATTTTCATAATATTTCTCATGGAAGCAAATTTTCAATATTGTAATAGAAAACTAAAAAACTAATATAAAAAAATATATGATTATAAAATGAATATACTTAAAAAGGTAATCTGCAATTTACCAAAAATAAATCAGTAACTATAACGTAGATTAAATAACACGTTTATATTTGTAAAATTGAGAAATGGAGAAATATAAACAGGCTCGACACAAAAAAACTTGAAAATAACGCAATTGTTTTTCAGTAGTGCAACTTTGCGTCAACAGATGGATTAACTAAAGTATGCATTAGTAAGTTTTATGAAATGATATTTGCAAGGCGGCGCATTAAAATTGTTGACGTCACGGCTTCATTTTATAATCATCCTGTACCTACGAATCTCTTAAGCGGCATCCACACTATGCCGCTGTTTGCCAGTTGGCAAGGCCATTTGGCAATGCCAGAAGTAATGTAGAGGTGACCGTTGGCACGTGCCAACGTGGCAGTGGCAAGCCAACAAGAATCGCTCGAGTGTCGGTCTCCTTCAAAGAAAGCCAATAAGAACGGAGAGTGGGGACGTGCCAACCACTGGCATCACGCGGCTTCAGGCTTCAGTTATAACGTATCTTCCTTCAGACTTCTGAATAACGTATCTTTCTTCTTGATATTTGGTGCAATCAAATTTAAAAGAACTTCAAAATCGCTACTTTTCATTCGAAAAAAGTTTTTTTAACCACATCCTCAGTACTCGAGATTCAATTTGTCCATATCGTCCAATATTAAATGCTTCATTAAGTTAAGTGCTCCATATCGTGATCTACTGTGAGGACTTGGACGTACCCAAAACCGTCGTTTGCGCCATTTGCGTGTTTTTTCTTCACTGTCAAGTATGATAACAGCAGCTGAAGCAATTAGCAAATCCTCCTCGGGGAACATTGTGCGACTAAACTAAATGCCAACACAGATGTAGAAGTTTTTACAGCCACTGGCTTTGCCAATTTGGCTTTGACAACTGGCCTTGCATCATCCCACGGATGAGGTACTGTTAACCCTGTTGTTCTTAGTGGTGTCTAGTTGAAACCACATTTCAAAAAATTTGTGATATAATATCTAGTAGCGATGCCATAAAACCACTAAGGCAGCTTTCACACTAGAGCAACGCAATTCGAACAACCGACCTAACCAACTAGTTGCATTCATCTGACTCATAAGGATTTCGTTGAAGCATTCACACATGCGCGATGTGCCAGATTCAACCAACTAGTCTGATGCAACTAGTTGGATACGACTGGGCATGCCGGTCGCACGTGGACCAGTTGCATCAGTTTTACATTGAATTTATAATTTTATTTAAAATGAACGACGAAGCGTATAGCGTGAAATTGGTACAAGAAGTGGAGAATCTTCCGGTGTTGTACAATTTTACCTTAATTTTACCTTAGCGTTATTAGAAGAGTTTCTTCTACACGAATACACCTCCTAAATTTGGTATCCACTTTTCTTATTGACGGAGCCACCAAATCAAGCAGTTCTAAGAAGGTTGCTGGACTCATCCTGTACATAGCTTTAAATTTAACTGGATCTCGAAGTTCCTTTGCAGCCACAAATAGTCTCCGTTTAATTTTTTTTACAAAATATGGGTGAACCCAATGACATCTTTTCTTTTTTTTCTTAAGTACCACCACAATATTGTAATATCGTCGTCTTCTTCTGAAGATTCCTTTGTGACTGATTGCGATAAATGTGAAAACGTTTGTATGCAACGATTGCGTACAACTGGTTGCTTACAACTCATAGCATGCGTTGCGTTGCTCTAGTGTGAAAGCTGCCTAACGTTACGGTATATTTTATAGAACCATCTCTAGGCGGTAAACAGTATTGCATGCTGAAATATGTCGGTATGTTAAAATTTCATTTTAATATTTTGCGCTGAGTAATTTGAAATATCAAGCAGTTCAAATTTGTAATAAACTATTAAATTTTACACAATTAGCGGATTTCAATGGCTGATAAGTAAATTTATCAGTGATATATGTATGATCAGGAAATATGTGATAAATTGTTTATGGATTTCTTTTTATAAATTCTCATTTTTCGAACTTTATAACGTGGTTTCCCAGCATAACCACAGGGATTTATGAAGGTGTGCTAATTTCAGGAAAAAGTAAATGGAGCTTTATCGAGTTCAAATTTAAGGTACTAAGTGAAGTTAGATACCTCGCTTAGGTAAAGATTCTGCAGTACAAAGAGTGAGCCTAATTGTAAAAAGTTGAGATGAAAAGTTGGGTAGAACTTTGTCTAAATAACAAAAAAAAAGAAAACTTTTTTAAATACCACGAAAAGTAAAAGTCTTTTTCTTGTGTCCCAGTGGTTATCTTGTTGAACCACTGTTTTTAGGGTTTTGTAGGTATGACCAAAAAACCCTTATACCGTCATTTTGTCGTCTGTCTGTCTGTCTGTCTGTCTGTTCGGTAAAAATTGTAGCCAAACGGCTAAACCTAGAGAGTTGAAATTTGGCATGCTTGTACAACTCTTTGACCCGCATATAGGAAAAATACTAAAAAATCAAATTAAGACACTCACATGCAAGGCGTGCGATGGCGTAATGGGTTAGAGCACTGGTGTGTGAAACGAAGGGATTCGAGTTCGAGTACGGAGTGAATTTTATTTTTTATGTTTTTTTTTTTGCATTTTTATTATGTTGAAATTATTTTGTCAAAATTCTAGTTATATTCTGACAAATGATGCATTTAATTTTTAAGAGCGTAAATTTAATAACCAGTCTTATTATTCATTTTGCCGTGATTACTACAAAGTAAAATTTGTCCTACACATTCAGCATACCGCCTTCACTTATTATATACCTGCGAAACCCTGAAATGTGTGAATATTCACACTTCACATCAATTTTTTTTCTATTTATCTCAAGTAATGTATTAAAAATCATTAATGTTAATTTTATGATATTTTAATTTAATAAAATGAATAATACTTTTTTTTTGCTGATATAATTTTTTTTGGGTCTTAAAGGGTTAACAAATAGAGTATCATCTGAACGTAGGCTAATGCAATATAGAATCTCATTAAATATATTTTTGTACAAAAGATAATAACTTTTCATTATCGTTTACCGTTTTTAAGTCTGAGTTCCTAAATTTAATTTTAAATTGAAAACTTGCATCGATTTTAATATATATGTTAAGTCTCTCCCTCTCTCTCTCTCTCTTATTGGCTCTACAGCCCAGCATGAGCTTAGGTCTCCCTTAAAATAGTCCTCCAAGCACTTTTCTGCACTTTCTTCTTCCGTGTTCAGTGTTGTCACATCATCACAACCTTGATTTTACTTGCTTTCATTTGCCACTCATCCTTTTGTTGTTATTCGGGGAATCCTGCTGGGGTTTTTTCTTTGCAGATGTCCCAACCAGAAAAGTGTATTTACTTTAATGAGCCTTGTTAGTAGGCGTTCTTTGCACGATTAATGTATTTCGCGATTGAACCGTCTTCTCCGAATTCATTCTTCATTTTTATCTCCAGAACTTAGAAATTTTCACTCGCTCGTGTAAAGCGTTTCCTCCTAGGATTTGGTTATGGCCTATATTTTGGACCCATAAGTGATAACTGGCCTCATTAGGATTATTTAAATTCAAATTTAGTGTCCGTTTTGTTTATTTTGTTTTTCAGTACTCTTTGAATGGTGCAGTAGCATTTGTTTCCTAATTCAGTTCTTCTTTGGCTCTCATGGGATAAGTTGATATCAGACTTGACTATTTCCATTCACAGAGATTCTGTGTATGGAAATTCCGTCACTACTGAAATTATTTCCCACGCAGTAGTAGTTATATTGACTCCTATATAGTTGAAATATAGGTTTTTGAAATGTGGATCGATAGATGTATACAAAAGAATATTTTGGGTCGACTGAGTCAGCAATTATGATATCACTCGAATAATGAGTTGCTATGATGAGATTATGCAGATCATAAAGATGAGGAACGAGCACAAATACCGTATCTTAAAAAATATTGAGAAAATGGTGCACTTATATTATCAGAATTATTTCAGATGGTAACAACTAAGGTGCGGATTGCTATGATGATACAACGTTTGGGTCGTTTAAGGCAAAAGAAGATGTCCTTATAAATAAATATATAAATACATGAATAAAAATTAAAGCGTCGTAAATCGGGTCATAATATTAATACTAATAAGCCATAAAGTCATTTTACACGTTTTACACCCTTTTCATAGCATAGGCCTACACCAAATCCTTCCATTTCTATTCTTGTCCACAAAGAATCAGAATGTTCGTTAATATCGTCAGATCTTATTTTTGTTTGTCTGCCGCTTTTTCTCTTACTGTCTTATATCTAACCCAACTCCACTTCACTTTGTAACAGTGTATGAATGATATGTGTATATGATATCCGAGGTTTTGGCAGTTTTTCAGATTTTCTGGTTAGAGATCTTGTCTTTTAGTAAATCGAGTCATCTTTAATTTAATTCTTGTAACTCCTTTCTGGAGCAAAGAGTTTTAGAAAGGCTCACCATCTAGATCTGCTATTCGACATGGTTTTAATTTGGTCCCGGGATTTACAAAATTATTTCAGTTCCTGGAGGATTATTCTTCGCTATGTATTAACAAGACAACCTCTGTGTCGGTTCCCTTGCGAGTTCCATTCCAGGGCCATCGTAGTAATATAAGCTGGGTTTCTCGCAAAATATGACCAATCTATCTCCACTTTCTAATTCTTGTTTCCTTTATGACTTCGCGTTGATTGGTTTCACTCCAAAGATCTTTAATTGAGATTTTGTTTTGCCATTTAATTCGCATTAATCTGCGATATAAGATATTGACAAAGATTTGAAGTTTTTGCGTTGTGTCTTCCAAGTTTCACAGCTATAGACTTTAAAGATTTTAAATTTGTATTGAAGATTCAGAGTTTGATGTGGAGTGAGATCTTCGAGGAGCTTCATATGTGTCTTAACGGGCCGACAATTTTCGCTTTTCTGATGCGGCGAGAAATGTCGCTTTCGCTACCACCGTTTTTTAATTGTGATTTTGATTCATCCACTTCTTCAAATTCTTCTACGTTTAAGTAAATTCTGTCATTATTCCTAGTTCCGATGCGAATTTACTTGATTTTGTGGATTTTGATGTTCAAGCCAACCATTCGGGCAATAATAATAATAACATATTTCCCAAAAAACATATACACTATAGTAATACAATTTGAATACCTAAGAAAAAGAAATTAAACAAAATAATTATTTACTAATAAATTAGCGAAATAGGAAAAGGTCTTGAACAAGGAAAATATACAAAAATACCATCACAAAAGATACTATGTATCTTGTAGTGATTAACATTATGTTAGAGTAGACCTCAAAGATATACACATAAATTTATATATATTATAACCTAAAAAAAAGCAAACTTTAAATTGAGTGCTCAGCTATTCACACTATTGTTATATATTTAGATATAATAAATACTTAGATACTACGTATTGAAGGTAATTTGATTGATCAATGTAGAGGAAGCATTATACAACCATGATTTAATCTGTTTTTGAAATGACAGTTTAGACATTCTAAATAAGTTTGATCTAATATTATCAGGAAACGCATTATATATTTTAGGAATTGAGTTAATAAAATTTGTATAATCTTTTCTTTTATTAATTTTAAATGGATTACATAGTCCTTTAGAAGCATGCCTTGTACTATAATTATTTATTTTTTAGTTTTTTCATTAAAAATGTGATTTGAAATGTTATATAAATATAACTTGGTAATATCACAAACTCCAATTTCTTCAAATAATTTACTAGACGAATATCTTCGCGGTTTATGCAACATAACTTTGATAATTAATTTTTGTGTAATTTTAATTTTGGAAAGAACGTTTTTAAATGCACCACCCCAAAATAATATTCCATAGCTTAAAACTGACTGAACGAGTCCATAATAAATTATTTTCAATGTAGAAGTATTTGAAACATTTCTTAAATTTTTAAAAACATAAATTAATTTACGTAATTTATTACAGATGTAATCTATCAGAATATTCCAGCGTAGCAGACTATCAATATAGACACCCAGCTATTTTATGGAATTAATAATATTAATTTTGTTGTTGCAGTTACATGTTGCAGCTTGGCAGCTTGAAAAAATACATTTTGTATATTCGGTAGTGCATTTTTTTTGACAAGAAAAGGGAACGATATAAGTTTTAGATATATTTAGAGTTAATAAGTTATCATCTAGCCATTCTTTGATTTTGGTTAAATTACTAGATATATTATTAAGTACTTCATTCCAGCTAGACATAGCAGACATAGATGACCGTATCATCGTCAAACGATGTTATCAAACCATCTAATTTTAAATTAAGGAGGTCATTTATATATACTATGAATAGAAGCGGTCCTAAGCAAGTTCCTTGTGGGACCCCTGTTGTAACATAACCTAATTCACTAAGAACACCATTTACTGAAGTCATTTGGACTCGTTCGGTAAGATAACTTTCCAATAAATTTAAATTATTACATTGTTATTTAGATACTATCAGACCCGTTGCCCACAACTACCTAGGAAATCCTAAAAAGCTGATTAATGCGTGTCGTTTAAAAATTAATATCGGGCCGGGTACGGCCCGTGGGTCATATGCTAGACCTCAATGGTATAGCTGTTTCTGATTATACCTAGGAAATCCTAAAAAGCCGCTCAATGCGTGTTGTTTAAAAATAAGTATCGGACCAAACACGGCCCGCGGGCATAACGTTATTTGACACAACATTCTTTAATTAAGCCAAGGTATATACTGACTGGAGAGCTAAGAGCTATATTCTCGCTAAGGCTAAACACATTGTGCAGCAGAGAGCAAAGCAGCGATGAAAGCGGAGAGCAAAGCGGCGAAATTAAATAAATGAATTCCTGTATCGCGCTCGCGCATAGCTGGAGCGTACTGCAGCGAGGTTATATCGTTGTTATAGTCGAGCAAAGCGACGCGTTCAAACAATTTTGATTTCTCTGCTATCATCGTTGCTAAAATAGTTGTTTAAAATGGATATTGAGGCATTTACAAGTAGTTCTCATTTATAAGAGGTATTTATAGTAGGTTCCGATTGAAATTTGTCCATTTTTTACCAATTTATGTTGAATTTTTTCCAAAATATAATCAAACGTTGAAATACTCATGCGAAAATAAGAATGAAACTTTTCTGGATGTTCGCGGAGTTGCATATAGAAATGATGAAATTCACCATGTATATGTCTACTTTTATTTATTCTGTGAACATTGCACCTTCTAGTGTGTTTATTTTTATTTTTTAGTAAATACCAAATTTTCAGGTGATCGAGTTTTCTGTTAGTAAAAAATCCATTATAATTTTGTGAACTTTCTGCTCGATTTTAAACGCGTCACTATGTGTAGACACTCTTTTATAAGGGCGACATTCTTTCGCTGTTTTACTCTCCGCTTTCATCGCTGCTTTGCTCTCTGCTTTACTATGTGCTTAGCCTAAGTGAGTTGCTGTCGGAGAACGTCGCTTTGACTGGTGGGGAACGACCGACCACACACCTCAAGCCCCGCTAGCTTAGGGCTAAATTTGGGCTTTTATATATATAATTCTACAATGTTATTTAGATTAGCTTATATTTCAACTCTTGTGTGGACCAATACGGAAATATCATCTGCGTAATCTAGATCTTCGAGTTGTTATGTTGAAGGGTAGAGGAGGCAACAAACAGCCTTGCCTTACATCACTGGCGACTTTGAGGGGATCGTTGATACTCCCATTGTGTAAAACTTTGTAGGTGGCCTCTGTATAAAGTTCCTTAATAAGATTTGGTCTTTTGCGGTATTCCCGCAAGTTGAAGATTTTGTTACAGAGATTCGTGATTTAGTCACCAGCTGTTGAGTTTCTCGTACTGTTCAGCTTTTATATACATGCCTAGCCCAACTTCACTTCACTTACTTGTGTATGAAGATATCTATATACATACATATACTTAAATAATTTGTTTATATGTGCATAAAATTTGTTAAATATTGCATAAATAATTGAGTTAGGAAGTCTTGAAAGCTAAGTTTAAGTTTAGTATCTACCTCAATTAACACAAATCACAAAGTCGTGTATTTTGTGCCAATTTGTTGCATGCAATTGAGTGCTTTTGTGATGCATTAGCCGTGCATTGTCTAACTTAATTGTGTACTTAATTTCAGACTTGACATCTCAGAGTGAAGGAGCTGCTTCGTTACCCTCTCTGCAGAACATCGATCAGAAGAATGGATCTGCCCCGTCGAGACAGTAAGTGAACATTTTATTAACTCACTTTTATTTTCAAAGCTTTAAAACAGAATACTTTGATCTCAATGTTTATAATTTTAATTACAAATATTATTTTTACTTGCCCGACCTTAATATATAAGGGGCAAGTATTGTAATCGCGAAAATTTTCGATGTCCAGATTTTGACTGATGACCACGTTTCATGGTCCAGGGAATCCAAAAAACCTATTTTCGAAGTGCCGTCCGTATGTGAAAATTCTCCTAATAATTGGGAAGGACCCTATTGTTTTTTATTAAAATTCTAAACCGGAAACGGAAGTTATTAACTTTGAAATAAAAAAAAAAACGTAACTAGTAAACCAAGCCTTGGACAAAAATTTGTATAGGACATAATTTGATGTATTTTTGAAGATTTACCTAAATCTTCTTTTAAATTTAAAAAAAAAAAATATATATGTATTTTTTTTTTTATTATTATTATTTTTAATGGGAGTGCAAGTCTCCCTTCGCCACTGGTTTTATTTTACTAGTGATTTATCTTATTAAATTAAAAGTACAATATGACGCCGTATTTTTTTTTTTTTTTTTCTGATATTCAACGATTTCGAAATAGCTTTTGAATAGTTGTCAATACTAGCAGCATTAAATGATTATCGCTACAACCAGATAATAAAATATATTAATACTACAGCAACAGCTAGTTTTGTGTTTCATGACAGAATAAAAGTAATCGAAACTGAAAATTTCTTGGCTTTATCCTGGATAACAAACTTAACTGAAAGCTACAAATAAATAGCATTGCCACAAATATTAATAAATACAACTTTTTGTTATATAAACTATCCAAGATAACAACATATTTAACAATGAAAATATCATATTTTTACCACATTCAATCAACTCTGTCCTACGGTATTATTTTATGGGGAAACTCAGTTGATACCTTGAGATTATTCAGGCTGCAGAAGAGATGTATTAAGATTTTAAGTGAGGTAATTAAATGGAGCATACCTTGTAAAGAACTGTTCATACAGCATGGTATTTTAACTTTTCCAGCACTTTACATGTACCGTATACTAATTTACATTAAAGAAAATTCTTCATCTTTAAAAACGAATAGTTCTTTTCATGGTTACTCCACTTGCAATATAACTGATTTTGGAACACCTTTTCTAGATATGACGTGCGAAATCAGCCCAATATAAAGGGAACTTTTTGAACAAAGTTCCAGATACTATTGGAAACCTAGAAATTAAACAAAGTAAAAATATAATGAAAAAATTTCTCATAACGAAAGCATACTATAGTTTAAAGGAATTTGAAGACGATGCATTAACTCCGCAGCAATTTAACCAATAGGTTTTCACACTTACACTCTTTCTTTAGATAAATATTTTATTCATGTCACTAAAATTGTAATATATCACTTGTATAAGACGTACGATATTTTAATTTCTTATTTTTGTACTTGTTTATTGATATGTTTAACGACTCTAAAACTGTACCTTACATTCACTGGAATAAAGATTATTATTATTATCTTTAAAATAAACCCTTGCTTGTAAAAATTAATAAATGTTTGGTATCGATCATGCGCCCACAGCCGAAACACTATTCATATGAAAAACATCTACAAATATACAACGACAGTTACAGATCTTACCGATAGAAAGTGTTGAAATAATTGAAAATTAAAAAAAATAAATTAAATAATTAAATTGCTCCAACTATATGTCTAAATTCTATGGCCGAAACAAATGCATACAAATATTACAAATATTAAATTGTTGAAATTGAAGGGTTTGAAATGAAGAAAAAAATAGATCTTTCCTACAAAATCTTTACAATCAGATTAAGTCTGTAAAAAGTTACTATAATAGTTACCGTGTAGTAACGTTACTACAAGATAACTTTTGTAGTGACTTTAATAGTAACTTTAACATTTTTGGTATTCTATAATATCCAACTGTAGTGAAGTCGTTATGAAAGTTATATCTTTGTGACAGTTACTGAAAAAAGGTTGACGTATATTTTACACAATAATTTACGATTCACTTTTCATTTTACATTGACAAAGTGTCTAGTTAAAATAATAAACAAGTCTACCGCTATCTTAAATGCCTTAGAAATAGATTTTTTTTTTTATCGTTTAACAGATTAAATATTTTACTCTAATTGAATGATTATACTGAATTTATTTATGAAATTTTATTTATGAAATAATACCAAAATTACCTCCCTTACATTTTTACAATTAGGTTTTTCGGATAATCTCTAAGAGCTGGTTTTTTAAAGGAGTTAAGTCTGTGTTAAGTAGAATTTCGGAATTTTTCTTCATCTGTATCGCCTCTCAGAGCCGCAGTTAGGAAAACTTGCGCTAGGGGCAAAACCGTGTTTTGGCGCCCTTGGCAAATAAATATAAGTGATAAGCAAAAAGAAAAGGTCCTCACCTCCCAAAATCCAAGTGATGAGCAAAAAAAAACAAGGTCTTCACCTCGCAAAATACAAGTGATGAGCAAAAAAAAAAGGTCCTCACCTTCGCAATGTGACGCCCCTTAGTCAAGCTCGTCAGCGCCCTTTTCCTTAGTGCACTAGCCCCCCCCCTCCGCCCCCCTCTTACTGCGGCTCTGTCGCCTCTAACATATTTAAGTAAGGAAATTGTGTCTATGTCATGCCCCGTTTTCATTTTATGGAATGCTAAAGATGATCGGGTAATATCTAAATTTTTAACGTAATTTTTGTAAATGTAATAATGTTCTTAAAATTAATTTCTTTGTGTTTGTCCTATATATTTTTTATTACATTTTTCTGCAGTTAATTTTGTACATACCTGATTTTTGAGGATTTTTAATTTTGTCTAAACAACTTACTAGTAAGACTTTAGTTTTGTAGGGTTATAGAAATGCTACAAATGTATGTTTATGTTGCGCGAAACTAGCTACATTACCCTCTTAAGATTAATATCTCTATTCTCCTAATATTTGTCTTATTTTTCTAATGAATTTAGCTCACGCATTTGAGTAACATTTACCTTTGTTGTTTCTTAGTTGTGTAACATTGTTGGAATCCTTCCTCAACAAGCAAATGCCTGAAGCAATGCCAGTTAATTCGTATCTCCTGACTGTGCTTTGAAGCAGGTAGCGATCGCTAGACTGTTTCAAATCTATTATCTAAAACCAATTGCATTCCACCATTACTTTATTGCATACGTCAGATATTTGTCTTTGTATTCTTACGCCCTGTAATCAAATAGCAACACATAAAATTTAGATTAACATATTTTAATTTATTGTGTATTGTCGATTAGAAACAGATTTTCATTTTGAGATTATCGCCTCTGGTTTTCCTTACAATAGATTATATATTTATTATTGTATTATTTAAATATAATTTGTGACGTATGTATAAATTTACCGCCTTACCTATATTACACTGTGGCAATATAAGCCTAATGAAACAATTAAAATAATAATGAAAAACAAAAATCGGCTGTAGCATTATATAACCACCACACAGATCACCAATTTCGTGAATCATTTATTTGCTTTAAAAACACTATTCAATTCAATTGAATTCTTTAAAAACACTACAGATAGTAGATGAGATATGTTGGAGGCTAATAAAGGAAAATACATTTAAACAATACTTGCTTAAGTGGCGCCCTGTTGCGCGACTTAATATCGCACCTTTTATATAATGTAGCAAACCTATGATACGCTGTAAACATATCAAAATTTTTACTGATTTAATTTTTATAATTATGATTATTTAACATCCAATTCAGCCTTCGATGTGACATCACCACATTCTCGTTAGCCTTCTTGCCGGACGGAATGGGTCATTAAACCAGAAACCAGTGTACAATGACAAATTTTAACAAAATCCAAAATATGAGTGTAATAATTATAATCTCAAACTGAAGTGAGATTCATAAATGAGTTCGGGTGCTAGGCGTGAGTATTATCCAGGGTTCATCATTACGATATGTGAATTAAATGATATGTATTAGTACTTACCAACCGATTGATCAGGCAACTTGTAATTAGTCTGGATCTTAGCTGTTCACTTAAGTTCTTAATAGTGAATGGTTCACACGTTAAGTAAAAGAATTTGTTTTTTAATATTAAGATTAAAAATGTATTAAATGTAATATTTACAATTAGTTTGAATGTTAATATATATGTATTAAAATAATGAAAAAATAAAACAAACAGATTTGGATAGACCACCAGATTGCCGACACTGTGCCTCCAAGAATTCAACGTTCTAGATCAGCGGTTCTTAAACTGGGGTCCGCGTAGCCATTATCAGGGGTCCGCGAAACAATTTTGACATTAACTTTACATCCCCCAACTTTTCGCTTTTATTCAAATAACTCATTTAATAAAAATCCTGCATGGTCAAGACTTTTTGTATTTGTTGCTATCTAACTAGTTATTGACATAACTAAACAATAATTAGTAAAAATTTATTTTTATTCAACTGCAAATTATTTACAGAAAACATATTATGATAAGATCTATTTTGACCAATACTTGACCAAGAAAATGTTTGTATGAGTTTAACGTATTATAATTTGTAACTTTTTAAATTCTTTTTACTACTGTTTTTATTCATTTTATGTTTTTTATTCTATATGCTAATAAAAATGTTCATTTCTATAAATGCGCAAGACCATTTATTAAAATAACCAGCAATACATTTTTACCAATATTTATTATAACGTAGTGCCTATCAGATTATTGAGCCAGAAATTAAGTCTCAAGAACGACGTAAAATTCCTAGGGTTGGGATGGGTTCCGCAAAAAAAAATAAATTGTTCAAGAGGGGGTCCTCGGACTACATAAGTTTAAGAACCCTTGTTCTAGATGTTTTCACTAACCGTACCGAATATTTCTGACTCTGTCTTCTGAGAGACGGGTGTATATATAAGGGTTCTGCTAGCATTTCTAGGAATAAGGAATTGTCAAAACTATTAGGAATTAGCTTTGAACAAATGTCACTTTGAACAATGAACTCTTTAAAATTCACTAAAGTTCTAAAAAATATTAGCAGTTCCTGTCATTGAAATTCCTAATACGACGGGTGGTTACAATAGTTTTAGAGACATTGTCCGTGTGGACTATACGATTCGTTATACTCTCAAGTATATGTTTCAAATTGAGGAAATGTGATAATCAATTTTTCATCAGATGGGACTTAAATAATTCTAATAATTTTGGACGTCTTGTTGTGAGTACCGTGTTGTTAATCTCTCTATATCGAACAATTCGTATGGCACGTGTCTGTAAGTGAAAATAAAGAACATCAACATAAAACAATAATCTCGATGAAACGATACAATGCAGCAAAGATACGATACATTTTAATAATCATAAATGTGAGTTAGAGTCATAAACGATAGCATGAACTCACTATTTATTACTTTACTTTATCTGTTTTCCAATGGCACTTTTATCCATCATATCCCGCTTTGTATGAGATGTGGAATTCAAAGTTTAGTAATGTGTATTCATCGAATCGTATCGCTTGTTTTTTCACTGAATAACGAGACTCCATCAGTTTTCATTTTGTTTGATTTTGTACAGAGCAGAGCAAAGCAGAGGTAACAGTTGAATAGTGACTATGTGACATGTACATTGATAAATTATTTACCATGTTGCATATTCGATCGTTATACTTTACATAACCTATTATAGGTTCTGTTATGTTCAATATCCTTCCTAACTCGTCCTGTTACACAGTTATCTGTTAGAGATCTGTTATAGATTTGCTGACTGAATTGCTTCAATAATGGTCATGAATGCATAATATCGAAGTTGTTAAATCCGCAAGTTTTATAACTATGAATTCTTTCGAGAGTTTCATTGTATTCTACAGGGTGGGGAAAACAAAAATATACAGTTTTGTTTTTAATAAAATCTAAATAAAATAAAATACTGAGATTTTCTCATAGATCGTTTATTGAAATTATATTTTGTATGGCATATAATTTCAAACAATGACTACCTCAATCCCGTGCCCTTTTCAAACATATTTTGAATGATTTTATCAGCCACGTGACGAATATTTTCCATGTTGTCCTATAAAAGGAAATCTATCTCTGATTAAATCATGGTAGTCACTTACTGTAGCGGGATATAGACATGTTTTTTTTTTCAACAATAACTGTTGTAAAAGAACTATTGTAATACGTGCTTTTTGACACATTCCTATTGAATTGGGTGAACAAGACACAATTCACGGCAATATTGTGGTAGCTATTGCCGTACATAGCTTATCTACATTTTCCGCGCTGTCTTTGATAAAATATGGACAATGATACCTTCGGACCATATACCACAACACTTATTCCAGCAATTATGTCATTAATATTCTTCTTTAGAAACTTCACTTTCTGCGGTTTGTTGGCGTAGACTTTGCTTTTTATGTATCTCCTGTGCCAATAAATTCGAAGATTTGAGTGACTAAAACCAGATTTCTATATAATTTATCTAGATAAATTTATCGCAGAAATTATTGTATGTGTTGTATGACAGATATTGTCGTCTTGTTGTCGTATTATAGGAAGCAAATTTTGATATATCTAATTATTTTTTTGTGGTTAAATGAAATGGCATATCATATGGCGGCAGTGCTTGCTATGAATCGTAATAGCGCATCGTTTTGTGTTATCTTTGAATAAATATGGTTGACTTCCAGCCTTTATATCGTACCAAACAATGCTAACCAATTCTGTGGATTTAAATGTTCTCGGTAGTACAGTAGAAGCTCTTCTGCTTGATCATATTGCTTCTGAGGTTGTAATGTGCTTTTTCATGATGATTCATCATCGATGCTGTTTAGTCAAAAGTGAATAACCTTTTACAAACCAGTCTGTTTACATAGTTTTTGCTCGGTAAATGATAGAAGTCACCATAATAATCAATTAATAATATCTCTTAATCCTAAAAAATAGAGATCATATCCTGGTGGAGTATCACTATGATTTCATTGTTTTGCTGTTTTGTTTTTAGTGTGTAGTGTAACGAATAATCATAAAACAGTGTTAATACTATAAATATATTTTAGACATAGCACCAAGTATTTATCATGCCGGTCACCATGGCGTAGTGGTTAGTGTAGCGATGCACTAACTTCTAGACCATGAGGGCTCGGGTTCGGATCCAGGTTATGGCATGGATTTTTCAAAAATAAAATGCATCTTCTGGATAATGGCCTTAATAGCTAAGTCCAAAAATTAAAAAAAAAAAGAAAAGTATTTATCATAATGAAATTCAATGTTAAATGATTCACATTTCTATTTAGGCCTCCTTTACGGTCCGTAGTACACTGCGAGACTAATCATATGCGCGAACGTGTGACCTCATTGCGTATTCTTCACACCTCGATGTCGTAGCAGACATTTTATTTACTACTGAGCTATAAAAAAAAAGAAAATCCAAGGAAGCCATGAATTTTCGAACGAATATCTTTGATTAAACTATTAACAGTGACATTTCTGCGTAACTAAGGTCTCGGGTTCGAATCCCATTCAGGCATGAAATTTTTCACAAATAAAAATTGTCCTGGCTAATTGCCACAGCAGCAAAGGCCATTAAAAATAATAATAATAAAAAAAAAAAAACAGTGACATTTCGCTATGGTAGATTAAAAGTAAGGTTACTAATAGTTGAATCAAAAAAATTCATTCTAAAATTATTGGTTTTCCTTCATTTTTATTTATTTTTAGGGTTTTGTAGGTATGACCAAAAAACCCTTATACCGTCATTTTGTCGTCTGTCTGTCTGTCTGTCTGTCTGTCTGTCTGTCTGTCTGTTCGGTAAAAATTGTAGCCAAACGGCTAAACCTAGATAGTTGAAATTTGGCATGCTTATACAACTCTTTGACCCGCACATAGGAAAAATACTAAAACATCTAAAAAACATATCCCCCTAAAAATATAAACAAAAATGTGCTCATCGAAAACAATTTTTTTTTTTTTTAATTCTAAGTAGCGTATCAAATGAAAGCCCTTAGTACGTGGATTAACTATCAAATTATTATTTTTGCAAAATAAATTATTTTGACGCGATTTTTGCCAAAATTGTGCAAAAAAATTTTTGTCCCACATCCTGTAGCCCAGATGGACTAAACTAAAGATCTAAAAAAATTCTAATTAATGTATATTGGTGTGAACCGAAATAGTACAACAGGAATTTTTGATCAGATTATTGTTTTCGGAAAATAACGCATTTTTTGTGGTTTTTGGTTCACAAAGTACAAAAGTTATACCAATGTAAGACACCACATGCAAAACGTACGATAGCGTAGTGGTTAGAACACTGGTGTCGTAAGTTAAATTCGCTGGAACGAAGGGTTTCGAGTACGGAGTGAATTTTATTTTTTCTGTTTTTTTTTGCATTTTTATTATGTTGAAATTATTTTGTCAAAATTCTAGTTATATTTTGACAAATGTTGCATTTAATTTTTAAGAGCGTAAATTTAATAACCAGTCTTATTATATGATTAACAGACGATAAATTATTTTAAAAATATCGTTCATTTTGCCGTGATTACTAGAAAGTAAAATTTGTCCTACACACTCAGCATGCCGCCTTCACTTATTATATACCTGCGAAACCCTGAAATGTGTGAATATTCACACTTCACATCAATTTTTTGCTGATAGCATGGTAGGTATGTTATGCTCAAATACAATGAAAATACAAATTTATTAGTACATGCTTAAAAAATAGTATATATGACATGTATTTAATAGAAATGTAGTAAATTTACAAATTCAATATAGAGGCTATTCGTGATTTGAAAAAGGTGGACCGTGATTTGAATGATTCGCGATTTGAATGATGGACCGTGCTGAGACAACGCTCTCGGACAAAGCATTCCAAGGGTCAAGCACTCGATTGGTCTGTACTTGTCATGGCGAAGCCTCATAGAGTCTTCTTGGCCCTTATGACGTTGGTCGGCGTTGGTGAAGTATAAAGACGACGTGTCCGTAGAACCTTCCAGTTGTCGCTCTGAACATTTGAATCAGGTCACCTCGAGCTCTGTGGGCCGCAAGAGTGAGCAGATTTAGCATGTCAAGCCGCTCTTTGTATGACAAACCTCTGAGACATCTGAGACTCCTTCCAGTAATAGGATGTGACATTGAAGGTACGGGGACCAGACTATGGAAGCAAACTTAAGGAGCGGTCGGTCATAAGACAGATTTCTTAAGAATGAAAAGGGATTTATTTGCTCTTCTAACGAGGTTGATGACGTATGTATACCTTCTAAAGTAGGTGTGATTGTAATACCCAGGTCAACCGAAGATTCAACAGGTTTAAAGGCGATGTCGCTGAGATGATAATGCACGTTTGAGTTGTTCCGACCAAGATGTACTTTACAACAATTGGACGTATTCAGAAAAAGCGACCAACTGTCATACCACTTATCAACGTTATTGGGGTTTTGTTGTAAGAGCGACCAGTTGCCATAATCCTTGTGTATTTTGAGATCATCGGCATACATGTGGTGGCTAGAGAATATGGTTTAAATTATATCGACCACAAAGACGAGGAACAGTATAGGTCCAATTACTGTGCCTTGTGGCACTCAGCTTAAAACTTGTTGAAGGTTGGACAGTTAAAATCCTATACGAACCAGAAATGTGTTGTTGCTTAAAAATGCTTCGATCCAATGAAGCTGTTTATATATAATCCCATATTTTTAAGCTTGACTGAAAGCAGGTCATGTGACACTCTGTCAAAAGTTATAGAAAAGATAAATAATATCCATAGGAATTGAAGTTGGCATATTATTCAAAATAGGGTTTAGAACTTTATTTTGATGCTAGATAGGTCACCAGAAAAACATATTTTCAATAACACAGTCTTTTATTGAACGATACGAACTATAACTGAATAATAATTTCCAGGAAAATATTCTTTATTTAATTGACCCCTAAACTCTCTAAATATGGACGAGATATAACACGTAGACCATAACATAGCCCACTAATGTAGCAGGCCTGCACGTAACTGTTTATGATTTAGCGAAGTACCAGTTCACCTGCCGCCAATATAAAAGTTACTACCGTATTTATAGTCCATATAAAATCTCGAGCGGGGTTAATTTAAAGTTCGCTCTTACACATCGATGTATATTGCAAGGCACACTTAAACGTGCCACGATATAAGAGAAAATTGTAAAATGTCATGCATGGAAGAACAATTTCAATTACAATTCTAGAATTTTTTTAACTTTTTTGCTTTTCAAACTGTTAGGTTTGTTAGTTTCTTTTTTGCAGCGCTCTGGTACAATTATTTAAAATTAGAATAAATTCTCGGTTTTTTGTGAGGTTGACGAAGTTACTGAAAGACGTAGGAATATGTCTTGAATAGATTTCGGGAAAATATTCATTTGCATATCGACGACGCGCCTGCAGTACCTTCTAACTAGGGATGGGAAAAAAAACATCGATGTATCGAAAACATCGATGTTTGTTTTAAAAACATCGATGTTTTTACCATCGATGGTCAGCTGGCTATAGTATCGATAAAACATCGATGTCTACTACCGATGGCGATGTTTAAACTTTGAAATTCAGAAACTACCGCTAGAGGCGCTGGAATCTTAAAAATTTAATTTTTATTAAAATTAGTACACAAAATATAAGCGCCATCTATTGTGATACAACAATACTAATAGTGTTAGTTCTTATTCTTCTTAGCAGTTAGCAGAATACGAAAAAATAAGAAGAAACTTCTAATTTTTGCAAACAATGCGAACGACCAAAGACGCCAACACACTTTTTCTTTTTGAGTCTTGTTGACACTTTCCCAGTTGTTATTCCTCCAATCCCTGGATTTTTGTAAGTCGTCATTAGCTATTTTTTTATATATTGAAGTTGGCTTTTCCTGAACAAAATGATTAAAAGCTTCAATTAATCGGTAAAAGTAACTAGAATTAAAAATCTAGTTCCGCCTAAACCAAAGGAACATACTTTATTTCAACTTAAAAAAGTATAAGAATAATTGTGTGTGACAGTGTTATTTTTATGTTAAATAATATAAAATTAACATTAAGATTACTATATTAGTATTGTAATAAAATCCAATATTTCATTTTAGAAATGTAAAAATAGTAAGGTCTGTTCCTTTGGTTTAGGCGGAACTAAATTTTCAATTCTAGTTACTTTTACCGATTGTTTGAAGCTTTTGATTATTTTGTTCAGGAAAAGTCAACTTCAATATATAAAAAAATATCTAATGAGAAATTACAAAAATGAAAATTGCGGTTAATTCCGCCTAATCGTTCGGAATAGACTGTAGGTACAAATTAGAATTATTATATTGGGTATAATAATGTTAATGTGAAATAAATTACTATTAAAAAAGAATATTTCTATTTCAAAATCTAATAAATGCTTTTTGTGTATTATATGTTACTTTTTTCGTATTTTATCTTTACATTATTAAATAAAACCTATATAATATAAATAAATAGCTTTTTTTAATATTAATAAAGCATCGATGTTTCCGATACATCGATGTTTTTCCTTCGATGTTTTTTCAACACGATGGTAAGCGCCGATGTTAACATCGATGTTAAACATCGATGTTTTGCCTTCGATGTACAACCCTAATCTGTAGCTTCAGAATCGTATCTAGGGCATTCCATGGGTTTCGTGTTTTGGACGGGCGCGGGGCTAGTTATGGTGGCGTTTTTTGGTTTGTTTATTTTTTTTTGTCGCCAATGGAAGTCTTGACTTTGTCGTTACTTAGATTCTGTTCCCTTGGGTTATGATTATTTTTGCCTGGGGCACCACTTCACCTCGGAACGCTAAGTTATATAAAGTAAATGCTATGGTGAGACACAACGTCGTCTCATTGATCAAAACGAGTAATAAAAACCAAAATACAAAATCGTTTAGTAAATATTGCATACTTTTTAATGGTAACGAAAAATAAATTATGTACATACATAAATTCAATATGCACAAATTTTTTGGATTGATCCCGGCTTGTCATCAGTATCAGTGTCAAATAGCGCAGATATAGCGGTAGGTAGATTCAAGTAACATATACAGTCTCTTGTATTTACGTCTATTGTTTAATTGTGTCTCGCTCGATACGTATCTGTTGAATTTCGTTTGTCACTATTTATTATTTGAGTTTGGCTTGAAGAAACGTACAGTGCTTTAGAAGTGACAGTTAGAGAGTTAAGTTTGTTTAAGTCTAGTTTTTCAGCGTTTTTATTTTCACAAAGGTGATGTAATTTTATTAACGTCACGTTCGGTAATATTTTGTTAATGTCGTCTTTACTTCATTACTCCAAAAACTATATATCTCTTAGACATGCTTTTAGTTTTATGTGACGCATGTTACCTAATTTTATGTTCCTTTTTGTGTTATGACTATTTTTATGATTTCTCTTAACTAGAACATAAACAACCTAAGAAAAATATACTGATAATTCCAGCCATCTAAAAATTAACTTTTCCTTCAGAGGAGCTGTAAAATACTGAAAATCTCTCAAAAGACTTTGTTTAATATCTCTCTCACCCTCTCTCTCTTTCCCTTTCTTTTTCTCATTCTTTGTCCTCTTGGAATTTTCAGGGCACTGTAGCACGAAAATTTTGTCAATCAATTTTACTGATTAACAAAATTTTATATATTTCTTGTCCCAAAACTGAAAGTAGGCGTATCCAATAGTATTTTGTTGAATTCAAATATGTTTTTAGAATTTTTCTGTCACGCAACGATTTAGTGAGCCAGCATAGAATTTCCTCAACTCTGGCTTTCCATTATTCAAAACAATCCTTTTAATCCTCAAGTCACTAATCCGGTAACAAACAACTCATTACCACACAATAATGTGACAAACAACCTTAATCCGGTCGTTAATCCTCCGCAGGTAGTCCCGTCCCTACCCATACCTCATCCCAACCACCCAACCAATAGCAACACACCTATAACATGCTCCCACTCTTACAATACTCGGTATAAGAACTCGAAGAAAACTGAAATGTTTATCACTTCTCGTGATCTCTGAAGACGGAAACAGATTGTTGAGCAGTTTCCGAAACGTCCGAATTTTTTTTTATATTCTTGAAGTATTATATCTTTTTGATACTAATACTCATTATATTGTACTATTCTAGCCTTCTATCAGCAATGGCAAACGTCCAAAATAAAGGTGTCCGCATTAATATTGGACCATTGCAAAATAATTTCAAAGATATTAACGGAGATTATTTTGAAATGTTTATACTTAATCAAAATATGTTTTCCCTCCTTTTGATAAAATTTTCAGAGTAATATATGTGAGATAAATAAGGCTAGATAATTGTGCAGCTGAGGAAGACCAAAGAAGAGATGGAGTATCTTGTATACTTTCTAGATCTTCTGTTAGCTGATCTTTCCATATTTTGCGACACGTATCCACATATCGATTAATGACGAGAGCAGTGATAAATTATGGCACATCTTCCTTTATAGTTCACTTATTTTATATACAACCATTCATTCGGCTGAGATTTGAAGCTTTTTGCTCCAACAATTTTCTTTTTACGTGAATCTTACAAAAATGCACTTGCTATTTTATATAAAAATAGTATGTTTTATGACAAGTGGTATTTCTTAAGTTCCAATTTAATAGAAAACGGATTTTTATATTTCTGTTTTATTGTCATGTTGCATTTTCTCTGAAGAACATTGTTATCGCAAACCCAGTACCTTATAGATCACAATTCTATCAGTGTCAGTCTTTTGTATCACTTTTACGATGTTCAGATATCCAACATAACTTGATAAATTGCAATGTACAATATTAAAAGCAATGCTATTTCATAAGTGCAGCAATATATTTTAGTTCGGTTTTTAAATGTCTAAATTTGATTAATATATACGAGCCCTGTCCACTTTCAGTTGGCCCCGCTATGAAATTTTCAGTTTCTTTAGAAATTATTAAATAATAAGTAAAAGTAAATGCTGCTTTGTACATTTTTTGACAATATAATCATATTAGAAGCAAAGGGGTCAAAAATTATACCGTAATATTTAATTTGTGATTATAAAAATAATATTCGTAAAATAAACGTATTTTTTGAGTTCATGTATTCTTATACTGTATATAAAATAACTGGGTTTTTGCGGTAGCTATGCGTAGTAGGCGTTGGAAAACAAAGTTTGTCTATTGACTGTGATGTATTAAAAGTGTTAAGTCTAAATAATTTTAAAACATGGGCAGAGGCAAAGCTATTGATGAAAAAATTCGGTTAATCATTGTGAACTTAGCAAAAACAGGAAAAACCAATTCCGAAATCGGAAAATTATTAGGTCAAGATACAGTATTAGAAATATTGTAAAATTGTACAAAACAAGTGGTTCAGTTGCCCCAAAGCCCCAGTACATGAAGAAAACTACACTGACGGACAATGACAAACGTGCATTGAAAAGAATTATTAAGGATAACAGACGTGCTTACTACAGTCAATTGAGTGTACTGTTGAGCGATGTTGTTGGAAGACGTGTTTCATGTCATAAGGAAGTTAAAAAATCAAGATTTGGAACCTATAAGGTAATATTTTTTTAATCGGACTCTTAAATGTATATTTACAGAAATTTATAAAACTTTCTTAGGCCAAGGAAAAACCATTGTTGACGTCTTAGCAAAAGAAAAACAGGTTGAAATGGGCAAGAGAACATAAAATATGGAATTGTGAAAAGTGGAACAGCGTGCAATGGAGCGATGAGTCTAGGTTTGAAGTCTGTGTAGGGGATAACCAGAGCAGAGTTGTTCGTCAGAAACATGAAGCATATCATCCCTATTGCTTGAAAAGGAAGGTGAAATTTCCAGCATCTGTCATGGTGTGGGGTTCAATGTCTGCAAGAGGTGTACGAAAACTTCACTTTATCGATGGCATTGTTAACACAGCCAAATATTTAAGTATTTTAGAGGAGTCTCTGTTGCCAACTATGGAACATGCATTAATCTCTGGAGAGGATTTTATTTTTCAACAAGATGGAGCCGCTTGCCATACGTCAAAAAAATCTTTGAAATGGTTCCTTGATCATTCTATTCCACTTTTAGAGAGGGTTTCAAGTAGCCCAGACTTATCCCCATCGAGACACTTTGGCACGAAATGAAAAAACGATTGCGTATAACACCGGCTAGAACAATTCCAGAATTAAGACTAAAGCTTCAAGAAATATGGGATAATTTTACTGCTCGATAATGCCAAGACCTTGTAGATACTATGCCTAGAAGAATAAATGCCGTTATAAAAATGAAAGGTGACGTTACCCAGTGGTAACTTCTGAAATAGGTTTCCAAGTTAATGGCTTTCCAATGGAAATATTATTTTTTTCTGATTAATTTACTTTAATAGTTGTAAATATTAATCGTAAATCTCTAAAATGTTTAATTGAAAATAAAATATTACCTAGATTTCATAAGCTATTCGCATTCTGTTAATTGAACACCAATAAGTAAAAATTTCGTAGCTGGGCCAACTGATAGTGGACAGGGCTCGTATGTACTTACAAATGTATAGTTCAATATCCCCAGCCTTAATTAAACACTTCATGTTGCCTAGTAGTTATTAGACAAATAATTCTTCTTTTCTCGAAAAAAGAAAAAATATTATGTTCCTAATAAAATTATTAGACAGTTTATTAGCAACTGGGACTCTCGGCCCTTAGCGGATAATGCTTCTCCTTGTCTTACTCTACTCATAATATCGAAAGCTTCTGATTGAATATGCTATCTATATTTTGATATAATTATTGCCACTTATATTTCGTATATAAACAACATGGCGCCGAGAATAATGGGTGGATCCAGTAATTTTTTCAGGATGGGGGGATAGATTGAACAGAGAAATAAAAATATTTATAACCTCTCCTCTGCTCTCTCGCTTTGTTATTGTTTTTTGTTTTTTTGAAAGGAAAATCGAAAGGATATAAGATATGCCCAGTGAGAATTTTGTAAAAGAAGGTCAAGTTTCTTTATTTAAAATTCTTCATACGCTTTAAGAACTGTCACTCCTTGTTGCATCCTGAAAAAAACAAAAAGATAGAATAGTGCTTTGTATAATACCTTAGATGTTCAGAAAGAAAAAAATTCAAGTCTGCTAATTTAATGATAATATTACGTTGACAAGTAAACATCAACATATTATATGTAGCATAGCTTTATTAAGGTGCGTTATTAGGGCTAAATATATTTTTTGTCGCAATAAAATTATTTTTCGAGTATATTAATATATTTGATCTTAAAGATTAGTTAGTAAGAATAACAATATTTTGGTTTGTTTAGTATTTTTATTAAGGAAAGCATGAATACTTATTAACAGAAGGTATTGTTTTACACTTACTCAAAAATTAGCCTCTGGGCTAGAGTCAGAAATCACTTGGACATAAACAACTTGGCCAATTTTCTTTCAGAATGTCATTTCCAGATTTATTATTTTGATTGTGTTTTTTATTTCTAATACTTTTGATTTTATTCAATTTTTATTTATTTTATTTCCTGGAACGGCTGCGGAGCTCCTGAGAAGTGCACGCGGGGCAGTAAGGGCTCTGCGGAGCACAGGTTGGGAACCGCTGATATAGATGATAGATAAGACGTAAGTATTAGTTTATAAAGATTAAAAAAGGGGCAGGCTAACATTTCATCGGTTCTGAGCCTTTTTGTGGACTGTCTTTTTTTTACTTTTTTTGCCGAAAATGTCAAAATTTTAAACCGTAACTAAAAACTGACCATATATTTGTGATCTAAGACTAAAAATAAATAAGTATACAAATTTTCGAAAAAAAAAAAAAAAAAAAAAATTTGAAAAGTTTGGTCAAAATTTTTTTGACTCAGATTTTAGCCAAACTATATTTTTAGGCTAATTTTGGGTTGAGATTTATCAAAAAAATATTTAAAAAATTCATGCTTTCCTAGTTTTTGAGTTAGAGCTGATTTAAGTCAGTTTTTTGCTTATAATTCCAAAACTTTTGCCCAAACTTCAAAATGGACCAAATTTTCTTGATGTCTGACTAAAAATGCATATTTGTACCAATTTTCAATAAAATTGGAGACAAATATTTTTTACTTCAAAATCACGATTTTTTTTTAAATTATCAAAAATGTCTGGAATTTGATACCTATACAGAAAAAAATGTCGTATATGAAGTACCCATGTGGCCCTAAAAATAGAGAATCTATTTTTATTTATTTATATTTTAAACATATACAGAGCAATAGAACTGTTTCCATTTTATAGTACTCACAATTTTATGAAACATATGAAGGGATATATTTATATAACCGAAATAAAACAGATATGACGTGAAAAACGTTTTCTAAGAGATGTTGATATATTTTTCTTGGTCGGTAGTGCTCTACAGAAAGGGAAAAAATATGGCCTACATATTTTCACTTTTTTATTATGTTCATAAAAATATTAAGTAACGTGTAGTACAATTTTTCACTTTTCATATCATACATTTTTATTTGCATATAATAAAAAAAAAAAAATAGGTTACGACTATATCTTGTCTGAATGAAACATACACTTATATAAATAAATTTACTTTTATTTAATAATTAATCAATATTGTCTATTATGAAACGTTATAAATAACAAAAAAAGAAATTGGGGAATTATACGTATCGTTGGAAACAGAAGAACAAATCAGCTTATATTTGACGAGAATCATTATGCTGATCGTTCGACTGAGGATCGATTAACAAATACCTATCACACAATTCTTTCAATCTGTCTGTCTTTCTGTCTGTCTGTCTGTCTGTCTGCCTGCCTGCCTGCCTGTCTATCTGTATGTCTGTCTGTCTGTCTGGCTGTCTGTCTGTCTGTCTGTCTGTCTGTCTGTCTGTGTGTCTGGAAAAGTATAGAGAATTCAAAAATATATAATAAACATGTATTTAATGAAAATATAAATATATTTTTTAAAATTTTGAATGGGGTATCAAATTAATGCGTGAATAAAGAGTAAATTTTTATTTTTTGCGAATCGATTTTTTTATGAGATTTTCATCAAAAATATGTCAAAAAACTATTGTCCCTCCATTTATTTCTCAGAGGGGTTGATCTCAAAATTTAAAAAAAATCAACATGCTCATTGATGGGAAACGAAATACTTCAACAGAAATTTTTGAGTACATTAGTTTTTTAAAGAATTTCGATATTTTTGTGTCAAAAAAATACCCTCTAAGGGTTTAAACTAAAAATTTGATAAAAGTCTATACATTGATCGGAACCGAGCACTAACGAAAGGAATTTTTGATTTTGTTATTTCGTTTTTGCAAAACATTGCAGTTTTTAAGTTATTGAAAAAAATTATAAGTTTTTTAAATCATGGCTAAATAGTATTTATGGATAACTTACAGCTGACAATCGAGTTCAAGTGTATCAACTTCATCAATATGATTCAACCTATTGTTTGAATTATTTTAGTTTTTTGTTTTTAAGGTATCAAAGAGGAATAAAGTATTTATGGTAGTGAAATATTTATAAATCAAATAACAAATTTTTAATAATGGAAAAAAAAACATTTCTGAAATTGAAAAAAATTAAGCCATTTATCAATTTATTTCTAATTAAATTAATGAAGACTTAGATTCAAAACAAATGCAGAAAAAATCGCTGGGTTTTTTTAATTTAAATTTTATTGTAGATTTGTAAATTTTATTGTAAATTACAAAATTTTCGCAAATTATTTAAATTTTACTTTAAAAAAATGAAATGAAAGTTCTTAGTTCTTCAGTAACTTAATAATCGAATAAAAATGATTATCAAAACACTGATGATTTTGATGTGATTATTATGAAATATTATCTAGACATCCAATATTCTGTTGTCTTTTTCCACTTATTCAATACCCACAAAACCCTGAAATGTGTAAAAGTTCACACTTTACATCATTTTTTTTCTGAACTTAATCGACAGCGATTATAAAATATTTATTACAAAATATTATGTGTAATGAATATAATATAGGTATAATACACTCATTTGTTCAAATGGGAAGATTAATATTAATTTTTACTGCAGTAATAATTCAAATGAATGAACATTAAAAATTTGCTCATTTTGAGCCTTATCTTTTGTGAATGAAAATATTAATTTTATAGCCTATTTGTTTTGCGAAATTAATATGGGTAGGATTCTTTAATTAAAATATAGGTGATTAAATTTTGAATTAAATATTAATGCTTTTTGCGTAATACGTAATTTAGAAATTATATTGGAAATTGTAGCCTATTGTTTATATCGAACTTATGGCTTAAGCCATAACTCATTCGTATCGATACGGCAAAATAATGTTGTAACCAAGTACCCGAAATTTCATGGTGTAATATGATGTAATAAAGATATAAAACATATGCTTGGTATTGTCAAGAGGTTATCACTAAAGCCCGGACAAAAAAAGGTTTTAACTGTCTATTAGTTCCTAATTAGATTTGCCAGTGGTGTGTCCATTTATTCGTTAAACTCGTATATTTTAAATTTATATTAATAACTAAAAAACTAAAAGTAGGTATAAATTAATTCAAAAATACAGAAAAACAAAATATATTTGTGTATATAAAAAATTGATGTGAAGTGTGAATATTCACACATTTCAGAGTTTCGCAGGTATATAATAAGTGAAGGCGGTATGCTGAGTGTGTAGGACAAATTTTACTTTGTAGTAATCACGGCAAAATGAACGATATTTTTAAAATAATGTCTGTTAATCATATAATAAGACTGGTTATTAAATTTACGCTCTTAAAAATTAAATACAACATTTGTCAAAATATAACTAGAATTTTGACAAAATAATTTCAACATAATAAAACTGCAAAAAAAAAAAACAGAAAAAATAAAACTCACTCCGTACTCGAAACCCTTCGTTTTCCAGAGAATTTTAGCTTCCGACACCAGCGCTCTAACCCGTTACGCCATCGTACGCCTTACATATGAGTGTCTTACATTGGTATAAGTTTTGTACTTTGTGAACCAAAAACCACAAAAAATGCGTAATTTTCCGAAAACATAATCTGATCAAAAATTCCTGTTGTACTATTTCGGTTCACACCAATATACATTACTTAGAATTTTTTTAGATTTTTAGTTTAAACCATCTGGGCTACAGGGTGTGGGACAAAAATTTTTTTGAACAATTTTGGCAAAAATCGCATGAAAATAATTTATTTTGCAAAAATAAAAATTTGATCGTTAATCCACGTACTAAGGGCTTTTATTTGATACCCTACTCAGAATTAAAAAAAAATATTTTTGTTTTCGATGAGCACATATTTGTTTATATTTTTAGGGGGGTATGTTTTTTAGATGTTTTAGTATTTTTCCTATGTGCGGGTCAAAGAGTTGTATAAGCATGCCAAATTTCAACTCTCTAGGTTTAGCCGTTTGGCTACAATTTTAACCGAACAGACAGACAGACAGACAGACAGACCGACAGACAGACAGACAGACAGACAGACAGACAGACAGACAGACAGACAGACAGACAGACAGACAGACAGACAGACAGACAGACAGACGACAAAATGACGGTATAAGGGTTTTTTGGTCATACCTACAAAACCCTAAAAATTAAGGCATCAATATGATACTGACAAAATTAGCGACTATCGAACGTGTATAAACAGAATTTCTAGATATTAGGCCTGGTCGTAGAGGCGGTTCTGACTGTCAGAAATTACCAGACGTATAATTATCATCTCGTCTTTTGGCTAGTACGCGTTACAAATATTAATATTTAGTTTGATTTATTGAAAGTTGGGTAGTTAGTTGGTTCAAATTTTTGGCGCACAGCAACAAAGGCTATTTGCGCCTAAAGCTGCTCATCTAAATGACTACACTACATGAGCCGTTGATTTTGAAAGTGAGACAAGTCCACTTTTCGTTATTTCTAGATTTTAATATTTTGCATTTGAATGGAAATAAAAATATTCGTAAGGAGTAATGTAATTTTATTATACGATAAGTGTTATCGGGGTTATTTGAAAAAAGTCGTGGTTTTGGTGTACCTCAATGGACTGGTCTCACTTTCAAAGGCAATGATTTGCTGAAAATTTTAATTTCTCCTAAAGCAATGGAATTATAGTAGCAAATAAATGAAAATTTTACTTAATTATTTATTTTGTTTCAATATAATTTTATTCTTTGTTAGAAAAATATCAATAAAAACAAAACAAAAATTTTATAGGAAAAAATTGAAAAAATATGAAAAAATGTTCAATAAGTTGTAAAAATATAAATTATATTTTGTTAGTTTAGACTCTTAAGATTTTTAAATTATTCATGATGAATGGTGGTATACAAAGTAATAAATCCATCATATCTTTATATTTTTCTTTAATAATAGCCCTAGTTTTTTCATATAAAGATGGTAATATTATTTTTCCGAAATTACACGGCCTACCGCGCTTTTGTGATAAATCAAGAGTTTTAAATTGTGAATCTTTTTCTATTGACGTTTTATAAAACATTTTATATGGCACATTTCTCAAAAATCTTATCCAGGAAATATTCAACCAGTTAACTATTTCTCCATCAGTATTTTTCCTTCTTCTTAAAATTGCCTCCTCGAGAGGTTTGGTAGAGTAAAAGTCCTCACTTTTCATTTCATGTACTAAAAAGAGATTATGCTTGCGACATTTTTGTATCAATTTATAATAATCCTGGGGTATTAATCGGGTTTCGGTTCGAGAGAATGTATTCGAGTGGACTTGTCTCACTTTCAAAATCAATGCATTTGAAATACTGTTGACCATACAAACTAACAGTAACAAATTTGTACTGATATTGAGACGATATTTATTGTAAATGATTAAAAACATGAAGTTAATCTCAATTTGTAATAAGACGTAACATTAACTCATATTTTTCACAAAATGGACTTACCTCACTTTCAAAATCAACGGCTCACATATTAAAAACCATAAATTATACAATAAATCATTAAAAATACGCATACTCAATAAAAGAAATCTTGCACCGACAACCACAAATAAATAGGATAAAAGTCCTGTTCGAAAAATTGAACGGACTCAGGGCGATGGTAAGAGGCTGTAAAGGGGCCAACTACCATCGAATATCACAGTCACTAACTAGAACACATTAAAATAAGGTGCAAGACTTCACACATAAAACATTAAGTTAGTGCAGTCTATGCCAAATCGCCTTCAAGCAGTAATAAAAGCAAAAGGTGACGCGACAAAATATTAATTAAAATTAACTGATTGTTTTCTAATTATTTTATTAGTATTACTATCTGTTTTATAGGCATCTTTACCTAAGAGGTATATTTCTAAAACTTTTGTACGCTCAATTTTGTGAGTAATTGTATATCTAAATTATAAAAAATAATAAAAAAATTGGGCATTGGGAAATATAACTTCACCTGTATAGTATTGATAAAACATGAATGTATGTGTTTAGTCTCATTTATAATTATTTTATACAATTCTGTTCCTTATCTATTAATTTTTAATGACTATATTCCTTAATGATCTTTATCAGAGTTAGCCATCTTGATATGTAGTGACGCGAGATTTTTACAAGTTGCGTTTGCATTTTGTCTGTCGTTTTTACTTATTTTAAAGTGATAAAAGTGCAGAGTGAACTTGAAAAAGTGTGTTATAGTGTGGACTTTTGTGTTTGGAGTCCATGGAGACCAAAATTGAAGCAATTGAAAAGGTATTTGTAGAAATTGTTGTTAATTGTATATTGCAAGTCTTATTGTCTATTATAGGTATTAGTGATGGGCGCGTGCCCTAAAATTTGCGTGTCACTTCGTGACACGGCCGTTCACGGTAAAATCGTGAGTGAACGTGATTAATATTTTTCTTTCGTGCGTGATTGTGCGTGATTTAAAATTTGCCGTGACACGTCGTGCGTGCAATCACGGCATGTCTCGACTCACGAAGTTTAAATTTGAGTAAATAGAAGGAAAAAGAAGAAAGAATTGTCTATTTTGTATCATTATCTATGCTGGATTTTGTATCTCCTTCTACGACGACAACATGTCTTCGTATGCAGACGTTGGAATTATTTTTTGTTTAATTTTGAATGAATCTGACCGGATATGAATAACTCAACAATCTCATTCTAACTAGTTTGCGCTTTTTCTCTAACCAGTTGGATTTGATGGGATCATACGGAACATTAATCAATATTCTTCATTTAAGTATCTTTTACTTAAAATAAATTGATCCATTGATTTGCCCTGCAAATCCGTGGATCTTTCCGCGGTTGCAGATAAATTATCATTTAAATAGTGCGGATGCGGTTAAAATATCATATCCGCTTATCCGAAATATGCGCATGACCATAAAATCTTCGGTTAGACGCCTCTTCCCACGGAAGACGCGTTTAGAACCCCAAAAATGTATCGCTGGTATTTGTATTTCGCTTATGGCAAGAGTGAAATAATGATACGTTACGGAAGTTTTTACTTTTTACTCTTCCCATAAAGACCTATTTTTCGCTTACTTAATTAATTAAATATAGTAGAGTTTATATAACAATCGTAGATACAACAATTTCTTTGGATTTATTGCCAGTTTATCAATTGAAAAATAATTTTGTAACGTATCATCTTATTTTGCATTTTTTGAAATATTAGTAAAAATTAACCGTGGTATATTGCCGCATTTAAAAACATATGAAGCTCATATAAAATTTAAAAAAAATATATATATCTTAAATTTCTTGAAATCATCCTATAACTTTCATCTTTTAATAATAGGATGAATTTAAGAATTTAGTTTTATTATTAACAATTAATTTTTTTTTTAATTTTCTGAAAAAAATGAAAGAAATATAATTCTTTTATATACCTACAGAATACTCGTTTCTTATTAACAAAATTTAGAGAGGGGCGTGTGCCATTCTAACGTGAAAAAATTCATGCGTGAGTCACGATTCACGCGTGAGTCACGAAGCACGCATGCCCGTGAAGCACGCGTGCGTGACCTGACAAAATTTTATTCACGCGCCCATCCCTAATAGGTATACAGGGTACTTGACAATGAATAGATCGAATAATACATAAGCCCTCTATGTGAGTTAGGCCAAATGTCAACCTGACTGATAGTGTATATATATATAAATAAATAAATAAATAAATAAATACATAAATTCTTAAATATCGATATTCCAAAATATTACACATGTAAAATATAATACAGTGTTAAGAGAAATCTTTTTCTATATTTATCTTCTGAAAAGGCATTAATAATACTATTGACATCTATATTTTACAAAAAATCCCATTCAATTGATAACATATAATTCAGAAAAATGTAAATAACACCATGACGCGTTGTTATTATGCAATCAGCATACGTTGGGAAGGCAATAAATTAAATAATGCCAAACGGTCTTAAATATAAATAACAACTCTCGTTATTGAATGAATCAAAAATATACGAAACACTAATTTGCACTGAAGTTTTTTGAAAATCTTTTTTTTTTTTCACGTTATTGAATACTAAGAGCTTCCATTTAATTTTTTCAAACTAAATTTAAATAAGTAAATGTACATATGTAAATATGTAAGTTAGATATATTTTGGTTATTGTCACTGGACAATATCCATTCAAGCTGTATGTGTATGTATAAACTATTTACTTATTGTTACTATGTAACAGATTGTAAATAAACAGAGGAGTCAAAAAAAAAAAAAAAAAAAAAATTTAAATAATTTGCAAAAATTTCATCACAATAAAATTTAAATTAAAAAATCCCAGCGATTTTTTCTACATTTGCTTCGTATCTAAATGTTCATTAAATTAATAAGAAATATATTGATAAATGGCTTCATATTTTCAATTTCAGAAAAGTATTTCTCACTATTAACAATGTGTTATTTGTTTTGTAAGTATTTCACTACTTAAAATGATTTACTCTAGTTTGATACGTTAAAAACATGGCATATAACAATAGGTGGAGCGCTTGTAAGCTCCTCACACACATGAACTCGATTCTCATGTGAAAAAATATATATTATCTGATTAAAAAGGTAATCTGAACAAAAAAAAAAAAAAAAAAATCTCGTAATTTTCCAGCTCAGATCAATGTACAATACCTATATATATATATATATATATATATATATATATATATATATATATATATATATATATATATATATATATATATATATATATATATATATATATATATATATATATATATATATATATATATATATATATATATATTTATATATATATATTTTAACCCCTTTGTGTTAAAGGTGCGGGACAAGAACTTTTTTTAAAATCGGGTTAAAAGAAACGAATTTAAAAATACTTCTTTTCTTTTCTTAATCTACGTTTTAATAGCTTCCTTTCGATAGCGCACAATATATTCTTAAAACATAATTATTTTTTCCATTAACACAAAAAAAACTTGATATTTTTCGAAAAACAAATCTCATCAAAAATTTCTGTTGAACTATTCCGGAACCCATCAATGTACATTATTGAGATTTTTTTTCAGATTTTTAAATCAACCCCTCTCAGAAATAGGGTGGGGGACAAAAGTTTTTTGACATATTTTTGGGAAAAAAAGCATAAAAGAAAAGATTTTTTTATGGTTTGGTTTGGAAAAGATAAAAATTTGATTGTTTATCCACGCATTAAGAGGTTTCATTTGATACCCAAATATAAATTTTAAAACATATTTATTTTTTCATTAAGTACATATTTGTTTATATTTATCCCGCTATGAATTATTTTGAATTCTCTATATTTTTCTATATGTTGGTTAAAAAATTGTACCATGAGTTCAAAAAGTAATTACATAAGGGTTGGCTATGGAAAAATAAAATAATGTCTACTGCAATCTTTATATAACAATATAAACTTACGACATAAAACAACAGTGATGACAGTTAATTAATTCTAAATCTTACAGTAGACATTATTTCATTTTTCCATAGCCAACCCTTATGTAATTACTTTTTAAACTCATGGGACAAGCATACTAGAGTTCAACATTTTGTTTTCAGTCGTTTGGCTACAATTTCAGCCGTACATATAGACAGAAACATGAGTGACGTTATTAGGGTTTTTTAGTGAGTATACCTGCAAAACCCTAAAAACGATTAATTCTATTTCATTCAGTTTTTATATGTAGAATGAATAAGTGGAATACTACCTATAAACCTGAAATATCTCACCTATTAACGTTACATCAACAATCTCAATGACAAGAAAAATGCGAGCACGTCAACTAGTTAACAATAAAAATACCGTCGACAGTTTGAATTTTAGTAACCTTGTATAAAAATAACAAAATCTTTAATTTTAATCTTGGGGATATTTTAGCTTATCTGAGATTCAATCCAGGTGAATGAATTGATTGATGAGCAGCGAAAGCGAATTTTTAACAAAAGAAGAACTCTTACCTATATCCATGAACTTTACTGAAAAATTTGAGGTTAATCGCTTCCGTGTAGGCGCATGTCCAAGTACTATTATAAAAAGGTCGAACCCTTCATAATAAATTGCTACTCTTTTCATGATTTATTAGCATATGGATATTTTTATAACGCAAAAATTATTTTAAAATATGACCGTTTTAAGGATTTTATATGTATATACAAGATAGTGATTTGTTTATCTAAGGGCATATTTAAATATATATAACCACGATTAACCACGTAAGTAACCTCGATTTAACTGAAAGTAACGATACGATAGGGTCGTGACATAAATTATAAAACGTGTTCTACATTATACAATTCTTGTCAAATTTTCATACTTATTTCTTTGACTAGAACTTGTACTAGAAATAAGTCAGTGAAATCGTAGAGTGTAGAACACTTTATGTAGTCAAGGTCAACTTTATTCAAAACTAGGTTTGGACAAACTTTTCTTGAAAATATTTTCAAGTTGCATGCGCAATAGACACTTTTAACAACAGTACCAACATTAAAATCACGCTTGTAAATATTTTGTATTACCACGTGTTTAATAGTGTTTTGTTGATCATTGGTTTGAATAGGTGAATATATAAATTGTGTTTTGTACGTAAATCAGTAATTTTACAAATCTAATAGCTAGGTTATAAACACTTGACAAGATATGAATTATATTTTTATGTTGGTACTTTAAATGAACTGAATCACGTGTAAGAATTTCATTCTCTACCAAAAAATTGAAAAATAAATTGTATCAAAACTTTGACAACTTCTAGTTCAAAGAAAAAAGTTTAGAAAATTGACGAATAAAGTATAATGTAGAACACGCTTTACAAAACAAAATACCGCATAAATTTCAAAATTATTTTTCAGCACGATAAGCGTGTTCTACATTATACAATTCTCGTCAAATTTTCATACTTATTTCTTTGACTAGAACTTGTACTAGAAATAAATCAGTGAAATTGTACAGTGTAGAACACTTTATGTAGTCAAGGTCAACTTTATTCAAAACTATAGTGCGTTCAAAGGTGAGTTTGCAGTACAGGGCATATGGAGTAGTTCTTTTTCATGCTCTCTAATGGGTTTACACAATGACACTATCCTTTTCTT